>CM032453.1:78127794-78162116 GCA_019049505.1 Pachyrhynchus sulphureomaculatus | reverse complement strand
TTCTGTCTGTCTGTCTGTCTATCTGTCTGTCCGTTAGTGCGCTTATCACTGGAGAACCACTTATCCGATTTACGTACTTTTTTTTTAAAACATACATATATTCTCTGGTCAGGTTATAGGCTATATTTTATTACGATAGGTAGCATAACGAATGAGCAGTGACGATAATAGTGAATGGAGTCGGAAAAAAGTTTGCCGCTAGCGCGTTCCTTTACAATACACAGCCTAAACCATTAAATATGGAACAATATTATGTAGCAGAGAATATCTATAATCTATATAAAATGCAATGTCTCTCTGTCCGTCTGTCTGTCCATTAGTGCGTTTATCACGCGAGAACCACTTATCCGCCACATATATTCTTCGGCCAGGTTATATAATAATATTAATAACCTATATCTATAATATATATAAAATGCAACATCTGTCTGTCTGTCTGTCCGTTAGTGCGCTTATCCCTCGAGAACCACTTATCCGATATACGTAATTTTTTAAATTCATACATATGTTCTCTGACCAGGTTATAGATATATATTTTATTACATCTATGATATATATATATATATATATATATATATATATATATATATATATATATACATATATATATATATATATATATATATATATATATATATATATATATATATATATATGTATATATATATATATATATATATATATATATATATATATATATATATATACATATATATATATATATATATATATATATATATATATATATATATATATATATATGTTAGGTAACATAAAGAATAAGCAGTGACGATAGTAGTGAATCAAGTCCACGCGAGCGGAGCCGCGGGCACGGCTAGTATATATAATATATATATATATATATATATATATATATATATATATATATATATATATATATATATATATATATATATAATCCTAAGTTTAACTGCTGGGAAACGCCCTTATAAGGAGAAGAGATGAGCAATCAAAGATCTAAAGGCTCTAGTATCTGCTTTTTATTTTTATTATCGAGCTTTCGCTGCCTAATGGTAGCTTCTTCTGGATTCTAAAAATGCAAACCAGGTACAGAAAATAAACTAAAACGTTGGTTTTTTAAAACGTGATTAAATAAATTGTACGACTGAATGTGAAATTACTTACAAAAATTTAGCAGTTAGTTCATCTCTGGTGAAGACAAAGAAATTTGCATTTTTGTTGGCCAGGTGGTATGCATGATTACACAAAACATGATTAAAAGACACTTAGAGAGTTACACAAATATTAAAAATAAAAACTTGGTCAATAAACATCAGTTAAAAACACTTTTAAAGACAGAAACACAACTGCAAGAAACCATGATGTTGAAACGGTACTCCATTTTAAAATTTTTTGACGTCGAGTTTAGTAACTATTTAGTGATATTTGAGTCCGAGCCGGATATTGTTGGTAGTCTATGTCGTCATCAGGTCGACAAAAAAAAGGATTAAAATTAGGAATGTGGTAAATTATTTTCGGTAGATGCGAATTTTAGATAAATTATTTATTATTAATGATATCTATTTTTTAGTTTTAATTTTATAAAAAAGGGGGGACTTAAATTTGATGAAATTGACGAGTTATTCATTATTAATTATATTAATTCTTTAATTTTATAATCAAGAGATTCATAGGCTAATTTAAAAATTTAAAAATTTGAAATCGAAAATTAATACTGGACGTTATTTATTATTAGTCATATTTAATTTTTTATTATGTAATTTTAACAAGAAAATATAGAAAACTGGTAATAAATAGCAAAAAATGACAAAGAGATCAGAAACGTCAACTTTACTAGAAAATAATTTTTTTCATAGAGATCGTTCTTTTTTATTGGTTTGGTATAGTTTTTTGTGTTAGCAAATAGGTATACATGGAGCTCAATCCTTCTATGTCTTTTTTGTGGTTGAGATTATTTTTACAGGTTTTTATGTAACACATTTCCAAGAAACTTCTTCTGAAATAATTGGTCTCAACATCCAGAATGAAGCTGTTGTTATATTGTACTCTGTGATCTGTATTATTTACGTGTAAGCTCAAACTAGTTGCGTTAGGTTTGTGTTTACTATCACTTTTGTGTAACGCTAATCTCTTAGAGAGCTTTTGTGAAGTTTGTCCAACGTAGACCAAACCACATTGACAGGGAATGCCATAGATTATATTAGATCTTTGTAAAGTATCGGTTTTATCTTTTAAATTGGTATATAAAAAACAATTAAGTCTTTTTATGTTGTAGTTAGCAATTTTAATGTTTGTATTTTTAAAAAGAGAAGACAAGGACAAAATTGCTAACTACAACATAAAAAGACTTAATTGTTTTTATACCAATTTAAAAGATAAAACCGATACTTTACAAAGATCTAATATAATCTATGGCATTCCCTGTCAATGTGGTTTGGTCTACGTTGGACAAACTTCACAAAAGCTCTCTAAGAGATTAGCGTTACACAAAAGTGATAGTAAACACAAACCTAACGCAACTAGTTTGAGCTTACACGTAAATAATACAGATCACAGAGTACAATATAACAACAGCTTCATTCTGGATGTTGTGACCAATTATTTCAGAAGAAGTTTCTTGGAAATGTGTTACATAAAAACCTGTAAAAATAATCTCAACCACAAAAAAGACATAGAAGGATTGAGCTCCATGTATACCTATTTGCTAACACAAAACTATACCAAACCAATAAAAAAGAACGATCTCTATGAAAAAATTATTTTCTAGTAAAGTTGACGTTTCTGATCTCTTTGTCATTTTTTGCTATTTATTACCAGTTTTCTATATTTTCTTGTTAAATTACATAATAAAAAATTAAATATGACTAATAATAAATAACGTCCAGTATTAATTTTCGATTTCAAATTTTTAAATTTTTAAATTAGCCTATGAATCTCTTGATTATAAAATTAAAGAATTAATATAATTAATAATGAATAACTCGTCAATTTCATCAAATTTAAGTCCCCCCTTTTTTATAAAATTAAAACTAAAAAATAGATATCATTAATAATAAATAATTTATCTAAAATTCGCATCTACCGAAAATAATTTACCACATTCCTAATTTTAATCCTTTTTTTTGTCGACCTGATGACGACATAGACTACCAACAATATCCGGCTCGGACTCAAATATCACTAAATAGTTACTAAACTCGACGTCAAAAAATTTTAAAATGGAGTACCGTTTCAACATCATAGTTTCTTGCAGTTGTGTTTCTGTCTTTAAAAGTGTTTTTAACTGATGTTTATTGACCAAGTTTTTATTTTTAATATTTGTGTAACTCTCTAAGTGTCTAATCATGTTTTGTGTAATCATGCATACCACCTGGCCAACAAAAATGCAAATTTCATTGTCTTCACCAGAGATGAACTAACTGCTAAATTTTTGTAAGTAATTTCACATTCAGTCGTACAATTTATTTAATCACGTTTTAAAAAACGAACGTTTTAGTTTATTTTCTGTACCTGGTTTGCATTTTTAGAATCCAGAAGAAGCTACCATTAGGCAGCGAAAGCTCGATAATAAAAATAAAAAGCAGATACTAGAGCCTTTAGATCTTTGATTGCTCATCTCTTCTCCTTATAAGGGCGTTTCCCAGCAGTTAAACTTAGGATTGTTTGTTGCCAGTGCCCTGTTACTGTCGTTCCTCTTTCTATATTATATATATATATATATATATATATATATATATATATATATATATATATATATCATATCTTAGAAAGCTGTGTAATAGTTATAAGTACTAAGCTGATTAATTTGAAATAATCCTTCCCGTGTGGCTGAGATGGCCAATTTTTGGACATTAATAAAATTTTTGACCCTTTATAACTCAAAGACGCTTTACATATACGGCTTAGTATTCGAGTGTGAAGATAACAGCCAGGAACTATTAATAGAAGGCGAAAGAATAGGAAAGGTACAAACATTTATATATTTAGGACAAAAAATCTAAATATCGAAAAATAATTTAAAGGCTGATTTGGATAGAAGTCTCGTTAGCTGGGTCTGCGTTCGAAAGGTTACAATCTACATTTAAATTAGACATCCCAAATACAATAAAAGCCAGAGTATTCGATCAATATGTACTGCCGGTATTAACATATGGCAATGAAACGTGAGTTTTAAATAACAGTAGTATAATAAATAAAGTCTAGGTAACCCAAAGAGCAATGGAGAGGAGAATGCTAAATATTAGATTCAAGATCGTATTCGTAACATACGAAGGAGATCAAAAGTGACAAATGTAACACAACGAATTATTAAGGAATATTAAGGTGGAATTGGGCCGGGCATATCGCAAGGATGAATGATAATAGATGGACACGCCGTGTAGTTGAATGGAGCCCTAGAGAACACAAAAGATGCAGAGGTAGACCACAGACAAGATGGACGGACGACATAAAAGGATTAGCCGGACACGATTGGATGCCAAAAGCAAACAACAAAACTCATTAAAAACAACATGGAGTGGCTTACATCCGACTATGGATGGAATAAGCTAATGATGATGATGATTTGAGATACCATTAAAATTTTTCCTTTCAACTTTCTTTATATTTTTTTCTTTATTTAAATATCTAAGAGTATATAAATCCTTCAAATGAATATGCTACAGTCTAAGTAAAAGACCAGTTTTATATAGAAATCGAGGATATGCTAATGAAGGTAGGCGATCAGCAGGAGTGCGTACACTTGGGCAATTGAATGCTTGGACTGGAAGAGGGTCAAACGGAATGGTAGTTGGAAGTAATGAGGAAACGGTACTGAATGATAACGGGCAAAGTCTTATACAAATATATGTCCAATATAACTTGCGTATTTTGAACGGATTTTGTCCACAAAAGAGTATTCACAAACACACTTGGGACCAGGACACTTAAGACCAAAAATCAATAATAGATTATATAATCACAAAATATAACTTTAAATGGAAAGCGCAGGATATAAGAGCCTATAGAGGGGTAGAATGTGCTTCAGATCATTACTTGCTGAAAGTCATTATGTAAATTCCAGTCAGGCCTAAAGACGAACAAGCAAACCAACCTATACTACAAGTAATAAAGGCAAAACAAATCAAGTATAACTTATACGAGTTTTTGCCAACGCAGCATTAAGATATTCTATCAAACCGTCTTGATTAAGAACTCAATTAAGACTATCTAAAACTGTAGACGATATAGCATATTCACATTCTAGAAGCACTACGGTAGGATCCCTTGGACACGATCAGCAAGGTGTCTCTAAATATAACAGAATTCACTTGGCAAGATAAAATGGAGGAACACAAACGGAAAAAAATAACAAGCCTTTCAGAAGTGGACTACCACAAAGGATGACACTGACAGAATAGAATACAGACTAGAACAGTTACAATTTAGGAGAATGGTCATTCAAAAGAAAAATGAAACGTGGGACAGAAAATGTAAAGGAGTTAACATATATTTAGAAGGAACCAAACCATTGGAAACTTCGAAATTCCTGATATCACTAAAAAGAAAAAACACAAATAAAATGAATGTAAAGAATATAAAATTAGAGGAATGGTACTAGAGACTCCAGAGAACTTCTCGAAATAGAGAACAGTATGCAATGCAATCACCAACCATATTCATGGCCACAAAAAAATTGGTTTTGAAAGCCGTTGGGTCAATGAAGAACAGAAAAGCGGCTGGACCAGAGGGTATCCTGTAGAATTGTTAAAAAATGAGACTAGGGAGTTAATAAAAAGGCTGGGACACATATTCAAAGATTATATTAATGAGAAGATAATATCTCAGATTTGGCAAGAAGCATGGATAACACCAATCCACAAAGAGGGAGATCGAACGGACTGTTAAAACTACAGATTTAGTAACGAGCATCCTTTAGAGTCTACGGAAAAAATTTAAGAAATATAATTGAGAATAAATAAAGTCCATGAAACTGAATAACAATCTGGTTATCAGAATTGGTAGATCATGTGTAGACAACATATTTAGTGTAATTCATTCAAACGAAAAAAAATACATCAAAGAATAGGGAGCTCCGCCTAGTGTTTGTATACCTAACCAACGATCAACCATAAACAGTAAATTCGCCGCAGTAGAACAACTGTAGGACCAGTCACTTTCCCGATTAAAGTTGGGAAACATGCTTTCCGAAAATGTTTCCGTAAGGGAGAATGTCAGACAGGGCTGCTGTGTGTGAGGTTATTGATGTTTGTGAAGAATATATATATATATATATATATATATATATATATATATATATATATATATATATATACATATATATACCTGTATATATATATATATATATATATATATATATATATATATATATATATATATATATATATATATACATATATATACCTGTATATATATATATATATATATACAGAGAGATATATATATATATATATATATATATATATATATATATATATATATGTACATATATATATATATATATATATATATATATATATATATATATATATATATATATATATATATATATATATATATCGTGGAACTAAAATAATGAAAGACGGTATAACTGAAAAAGAAGTATAGGGCAGAATAAGTAAAGGAAAGGCAGTCATAAGACATCTAAACTCTGTTCTTTTATCGAAGAACATAACATCACAGAGGAAGTACCTCATTTATAATGCAGTATTTAAGGGCATCGTGTTATACGGTTGTGCAACTTGGCAATTGACGGAACGATTGGAACAGAAATTAATGACACTCGAAAGGGATTACAGGCCCAGATCGGCGTGAGTATTAAGAATGGATAGAGTTAGAAATGAAAGAATAAAGAATATAGTAAAAGTAAGAATGATAATTATTGAAGAAATTCAACAACGGCAACTTATATGGTAAGGTCAGGTGGAAAGAATCCAAGAATATCTAATACCAAAGATTGTTCTAAAGTGGGTACTAAGCGAAAATAGGAGAAGAAAGACCAAGAGCCACCTGGTTTGGAAGTGATCATAGGGCAATCTCATAGAGAAATCTGAGACGAGGAGATTGGAAAAATCGAAGAGGATGGAAACTGGGTACCGGAAGGCGAAGAACGCTATAAAACTGGATATCTTAAAAGTATGGTATCATTTAGGCACCACTCATATCACTCAGTGTCTCTTTTCGCTTTTGTACAAATATAAGCGAAAGAAGTAAAGCATATGATATGGTCTGGGAGTGAATGAATTTGGATCGATCTGACATTTATAAATCGAATACTTTAATAATATTTCGGTGTAAAGTTGCCGATGGTTTCCAATAAGAAATTATGTTTTTAACAACGGCCGGACTACAAATTTAGCGCATTTTTTTAAAGAGCTTTTTAAAAACCTTTATATTTGGCGAAAATATTTTATTTAGCGAAAACGATCCCAGTAAAAATAAAATCCTTAGATAACCAAAAAAAAATATATAGTTAAGTTTTTTTTGTTCTTTTTAACGAACACTTTGTTATAACGTAGGGAGAATAGAATACTCCCATAATTTGCATGCATTTTATTAATTCGTTAGCCGTGCTCGCGGCTTCGTTCGCGTGGACTGGATTCACTACTATCGTCACTATTTATTCTTTTAGTTACCTAACGTAATAAAATATATCCTATAACCTGGCCAGAGAACGTATGAATTTTATAAGAAACACGTAAATTGGATAAGTGTTCTTGAGTGCTAAGCGTACTAATGGCCAGACAGACAGACGGAGAGACGTTGCATTTTATATATATTATAGAAGATTATGGATACCTTACCAGAGAACAAATATATGAATTTAAAAAAAATATATAAATCGGAAAAGTGGTAAAGTCATAAGTGCACTAATGGACAGACAAAGAGCGTTGCATTATATATATATATATATATATATATATATATATATATATATATATATATATATATACATATATATATATATATATATATATATATATATATATATATATATACATATACATATATATATATATATATATATATATATATATATATATATATATATATATATTTCCTTTACTACATGATTTTATTCCATATGTAATGGTTTAGGGAGTGTATTGCAAGAGAACGCGTTAGCGGCAAACTTTTTTCCGACTTGATTCACTATTATCGTCACCGCTTATTCCTTATGCCACCTAACGTAATAGAATATATCCTATAACCCAGCCAGAAAACATATGTTTGTTTAAAAAAAAAAGCGCGTAAATAGGATAAGTGATTCTCGAATGATAAGTGCACTAACAGACGGACAGACAGATAGAGAGACGTTGCATTATATATATTTTATATATATATATATATATATATATATATATATATATATATATATATATATATATATATATATATATATATATATATATATATATACCTATATATATATATATATATATATATATATATATATATATATATATATATACATATATATTATAGTTTATAGATAACCTGGAAAGAGAACATATGTTTCAATAAAAAAACACGTAAATCGGATAAGTGGTTTTCGAGTAATAAGTGCACTAACGAGCAGACAGAGAGACGTTGCATTTTATATATATTTTTTGCTACATGGTATTGCTTCATACTTGGCAGTGTATTGCAAGAAAACGCGCTAGCGACTGGATTCACTATTATCGTCCCTGCTTATTCCTTATGTTACCGCACTAACGGACAGACAGACAGAGAGACGTTGCATTTTATAAATATTATACAGCATAACTTTTGAAAATGAATGAAGTTGCTCGCAGTTGGTTATAAATTAAACTTACACCTATTAATAAGCTCGTCTATAAACTCATCGAGAAGCTGGCTAATGAATGAGCATAATTACCAAAGCAACAAAAAAGGTATATAAATTGAAATTTAAATAATAATTGTTGTATCCTAAACTTTGACTAATGTTTTAACGTAAATTATACTTCAGGGATATTTCCTGTTAACTTCGGGATCTTCGTTATAACACTGTTTGAAACGAAACTTTTATGTCTTTAAATATTACAATTTTCTTTTACTGTTTGCAAATTACCGTCTTTCATTTTTGTGGAACATCTTTAATCCTAAAGGATTACGGAAGTGTGTTGAACACTAATGCCTCCATTGTCATAATTATATATGTATATAACAACGAGAACGACCATATTAAAAGGCTTTGGTACCGACCTTTGCGTTTGATACATCATTTTTTCGAGTTTCGATTCTCAAAAACAACGCATTCGCGAACGACAATTCTGAAAATGGACAGAACATGCATGTACATTTACAGCAACGAGCTTTTATCGAATCTCTTGTGCAACGAGATGCGTACGTTGATTTGAGTACAGCTTAGTCTTCTTCTTTCTTCTTGTCAACCTAAAATTGTCCACTGCTGGACATAGGTCTCTTCTAATCTCTTAATACTTCCCTGTCTTTTTCCACCTTTAACCACTACTTGCAAGTTACTACTCTTATATCATCGATCAATCGTTTCTGTGGACATCTAACGCTGGGTCTCCATTGCGTATTCCTATACACGCGTCTTTCTTCGGATGATCTAGCCACATGGCCTGCCCATCGCCATTTCATCTTTGCCGCCTTAAGAATTATGTCAGTGACTCTGATTCGTCTTCTTATTTGGTCGTATGAATGCTATCCCTAAGGGAGATACAAAGCATACTTCTCTCTATAGCTCTCTGTAAAGTCACAAGATTTTAACAAATAATTTAGTGAGACACATCGTTTCCAGTCCATATGTGCTGACCGGTAGAACATAGGAATTGTGTCCTAGTTTTTCAAAAGCTGCCCATACCAGTCTCATTCTCCTGGTAATTTATGCATTTTGGTTTTCCTTTCCTATCTTAATAGTGTGACATAAGTAGATGTACTCGTCGACCCGTTCTATGGAGTTACTTCCTATCTGTATGTTGGTATCTTCAGGGCACATAAATTTGTTTTTTTTTTTAAAGTCGTTTTAAGACCTACCTTTGCAGAGATTACATTCAGCTGCTTACCTAAGGTGACTCAGTTTAGTGCTGTTGCTGTTGATGCCCTTCTCTTCCCAATTTAGCTCCTTAAAGACGTTTCCAAGGGCCATCATAAATAATTTAGGTGAGATAGTATCTCCTTGTCGCATTCCTCTTTTCAATGGTATGTTGTTAGTGACAGTTGTTTCGTAAATTTTAATATGTATAGATGGTTCTTTATAGATGTTCTCTATTATTTTTATGTATCTGGAATCTATTCTTGCATTAGGGATTTTAGAACTGACCAGATTTCAACAGTATCAAATTCCTTATGAAGATCAACGAAGACCAAACGTATTGGTACCTTATATTCTGTACATTTTTTTATTACAGTCCATATTGTGTAGAGGTGGTCGATCGTGCTAAATCCCTTTCTGAAGCCCGCCTGTTCCACAGGTTGATATAAATCTAGTTTTGCTGTTAGGCGTTTGGTTAAGATTTTATATAGCATGTAGGCTGAAAAGTTTTTAGTCTAGCTACTTAAAACACATTTTTTTTGCAAAATTCGACTTTATTTATCAACATAGTCACCCTCAAGAGCGATGCAATGAGTCCAACGCTTTTCTACCATTTCTATACCTTTCTTGTAGGAGGATTTGTCTTTGCCTTCAAAATATGCCTCAGTTTCGGCGATAAGTTCTTCACTGGATGCCAACTCTGGAGAATATGGTGGATAAGGAGGCAATCCGAACTTCAGTTCATGTAATTTTGCCATCGTAATCATTGACTTGTGACACAGTGCATTGTCTTCATGAAAGAGCACTTTTTCTTCTTCATTTAGGGCCGTTTCTTTGCTGTTTCTGTCTTCAGACGCACCAATAGCTTTATGTAATATTCGCTATTGATGGTTTTTCCCTTTTCAGTATAGTCGATGAAAGTTATTACATGCGCATCCCAAAATACAGACGCCAAAACCTTCCCAACCGACTGTTGTATCTTTGGTCGCTTCGGGCTGCTTTCACCGACTGTTGTCCACTCAGCTGACTGCCGATTTGATTTCGGTGTGAAGTGGTGAATCCATGTTTCATCCATTGTCACATATCGCATGAAAAAATCCTTTTTATTGCGCTTAAACAGGTCCAAACAGCGCTCAGAATCATCAACACATTATTTTGTCCAGTATGAACAAATGTGTTACCCATTTCGAACAGAGATTTTTCATGCCCAAATGTTCATGCAAAATACGACCAACACGTTATTTTGATATCTTTAGGGTGTCAGCTATCTTACGCAATTTCCCTTTACGGTCTTTCAAAACAATTTTGTGGATTTTTTTATGTTTTCCGGTGTAACCACCTCATTTGGGCGTCTGAAGTGTTCAGCATCATTTGTATCTGTACGACCGCGTTTAAATTCAGCATACCAGTAATTTTGACACGTATCATTTGAAGGTTGGTACTTCCTTAAAGTTATATGTGTTTTTTGAAAAGGGCGACATCTACGTGCCAAACTAAAAACTTTTCAGCCTACGTGCTAAGTGCGACAGAAGAGATATGGGTTGATAATTTTTGATATCAGTCTTATTGTCTTTCTTAAAGAGAAGTATAACCTCCGAATTACACCTTTTTGTTGGTATCTTTCCCTCTTAGAGCAGCTTAGTGGTGAGCGAAATCTAGCCAACTAAAGAAAAGCGAGAAAAAGCATTGACGAGAAAGCATTCTGATTTTGATAGTACGTCTAGCATATCGGAAATAACCTTCATTTTTATTCACATAGTTTGTTTCAAACTTCAGATTAATTTAATAAAGGATTTTTGACATTAATATTACCATGACCTTGAATGTGTTGGATATTACGCGGCATCAGCTGAAAATATGTTTTCGAACTAGCAAGCTATACATTCCATAACAACTTTTAATTATTTACAAAGCTCAAATTCGACCAATAATGGAATACTGTCCCAAACATATAATGCATCTGTTGGACTCTGTTCAGAAGAGCCTGACTGGAGACCCAGAACTCCCAAGCAACCTTAATCTCTTGAAACATCGAAAATGCTAGGAATACACGTCGCGCTAATACGTCACATCCATATGAAGTGCAGCTTGTTACTCCTCCTACAATCCTTTTAAAGCAGGAGAACTTTAATGCTTTGGAATGATTTCCCCAGGACTATGTTTCCTATCGAGTACAATTTACAGCAATTCAACACTCAGAAGCGTCGGCGTCGCTCCTGTAGCGCTTTATAGATTTCTCTGTAGACTGTGTTATGACTATAAAGACAAATCAGCCTTTCTTCGTCAAGATAGTAGAAAGCAACAAGAATGGAGGAGATATCGACAATATTCGACGTTTATCAGAAAGAAACCTTAAATAGATAGGACTTTTCATTTTGTCTGTAAGTTTTCTATTTTGTTTTTATATATGTTTTTTTCAGCTTCAGTGTTGTATTTCGAAGGCTATCAGCAAGAAAAAAACAATATTCCTGATAAAGAATTCAATTTGAAATATTGTGTAGGAGTCATATTGAAAAAAAATGCGATACCTAGTTCGAATAGAATAGGCACTTTAAGTAATTAATTCGAGTAACTTCATACAAAAATTGGGTGACTGTTTCTCAAATCCGGGGTAATAGTTACTTTACATAATCTTAAGGTAGGTTAATACCACCAAAGTTAATAAAAAAACAAAAACTTAAACTCTTCAACAGGTTAATATTTCTTCTGCTAGAACTATAATAATATAATAATAATAATAATAATCTTTATTATTAGCAAAGCTAAACAAGTACAGTTACAATATATATAATTATAAACTAATTTAAATGCTATGGTTATCTATTATGTAGCTTCTCAACAATTTTTTAAAGTTTACAAAGTTTGCATTTTTCAAATTTATTGGAAGATTGTTTAATTCTATAAGTCCTCGATGGAATAATCAATTTTCAGCATATGATGAATTCACAGTGGGAACATAAAAGTCCAATCTATTTCTAGTGTTATATGCGTGAATGTCATTGACATATTGTAATTTTTCTAAAATATGTTCAGGGTACATTCTATTTTTAATTTTAAAAACATTGTATTTAAAAAGATATTTTGTTTTACACTTAATAAGTCTGTTGTTTTCAACATATCTTTTATTCTTGAATACCTATTACAACCTATTATACATCTTAATGCCCAGTTTTGCTTTTTCTGGAGATTGTCTATATCTCTTTTGTTGAACATATAGAGAATTGTGGAACAATAATTGAGGTGGGGCATTATTATCGACTTATATATTAGCAATTTTAGCTCAAGTACTCAAATTTTTACCTATTCTACATAAAAAATAATTTTTTTTTTTTTTTTGATACCTTTTTTGTTATATAAGTGGCATAACTAGGAAATGATAGATTTTCATCAATAACTACACCCAAATATTTACATTCTTTAACTTGTTCAATTCTGTCATTGTCTATCATAATGCCATTATGAGTAGTGTTATCTAGGATATTATTTTTGCCTTTTAGTATCATAAATTTGGTTTTTTTAACATTGACACTAAGACTATTACAACACAGCCACTTGTGTAACCTATCTAAGTCTTCATTTATTGTTTGCACTAGATCTGTTATGTTATCACTTTCATAATAGAGGATTGTGTCATCTGCAAATAGCTGTAATTCACATTTTTTTATGACTTTCACTATATCATTTATATATAATATGAATAAATCAGGTCCTAGCACTGTGCCCTGTAGAACACCATGACTATTGATCCTAATAGAAGATAACGCTCCATTATATTTTGTTTGTTGTGTTCTGCTGTCCAGATATTCACAGAACCATTTTAACACATTTCCCTCAAAACCATATTTTTCCAATTTCTGAACCAACAACTTTCTGTTTATAGTTTCAAAAGCCCTTTGAAAGACAAGTAGAAGTACACCAACCAATTTTTTCTCACCTATAGAAGACTTCCACTTGAAAATAACAGTCTGTAGTGCACTTTCACAAGAATGATTTTTCCTAAAACCAGCCTGACAATATGTAAGCAACTTGTTTTCCTCTACGTATTTTCTCATTTGTTTGCTTACAATAGTTTCAAGAAGTTTTTCATATGTAGCTACCATATTAATTGGTCGATATTCTTCACATCTATTAGTGTTAGTTACTTTCTCAATAGGAATAATCGTTGTCATTTTCCATTCTTGGGGGAATCTTCCTCTTACTAGGCTAGTGTTAATTAGTTTCAGAAAGCAATCACCTATTACTTTAAATGCTAGTTTTAAAATTCTGACATTAATGCCATCAACACTACTTGTCTTATTTCTTAAATTTTTTTGCAGTTTTTCTAAGGTCAGCTAGTTCTAATGTATCAAAATTATTAAACTTATTTATTGGGGTTTCGATATTGTTTAGAACTTCCTGGGTTTCAATTTCCCCCATGTCTTTTGTTATGGCACTAATACTTTGAAAAAAGTAGTCATTAAATTTTTCTGCTATTATTTTGTTATCCTTTTCTATCTTTCCCTTGAAAAAAATGCCTTCTTGTCGTTTATTGTTTTTACTAGAAATGATTAGACCCTTCAGAGTCCTCCACATTTCTTTAGAATCTCCTTTAGCTTCATCTATTTTTCTATTATAATATGCTTGCTTTTTTTCTTTAATAAGCTAAACCACTCTGTTTCCATTCTGTTTATAGCTTATCCAGTCATCTTCAAGTCTAGTTATCATTGCTCTTCTGTACAATCTGTCTCTATTAGAAATTGCATCTTTAATTCCGAGCGTCCACCATTTTTTGTTTCCCCATTTGCACATTGCCTCTCTTTCTACTATTGGAGCATGCTTGTTTAATTTCTCAGTTATAATTTGTACCAGATAGTTTGCAATCTCGTTTGTGGACTTCAAGGTTATAGGCCATACACAGCTCATAATGTCCAATTGAAACTGAAGTTCATTAAACTTTTTCGTATCTCTGACACTTGTTTTTTTGCTTAACTCTTTTAAAAGAAGGAAATTCTGTAGTTATAATGGAGTGATCCGCTATTTTGGGTGAGTGGTGAATTTGATATTCAATACTTTTTTCATTAGTTATTATAAGATCAATCATTGTTGCTGTATTCTGTGTAATTCTTGTAAAGTTTTGAACGATTTGATGCATACCATTACTTTTTATAATATCGTTAAGTTACTTGGAATAATATGAATCTTTTGCAACATTGATGTTGAAATCCCCTGTTAAAATAAACCCGTCAGGTTTTACAGCATATTCTCCTATTATTTCTTCTAATTTATCCAAGAATACAATATCACTGGCATTAGGAGAATGGTAGACATAAAGAACATTGTATTTTTTGCCATTAACACATAGGTTTATACCAACCAACCATAAATTCCCATCTATTACTATATTTATAGTTGACCTGTAATGAAGTTCTTCTTTCCCGTATATAGAAGCTCCTCCTATATGCCTACTTGTTGAAAGTGCATGAACTGCTTTATAGCCATTAATGTTTATTTCGCTGTCTTCCAAGTCTTTGGTAATATGTGTTTCTACCAAACAAATTACTGTAGGCTTCCACTGAGTAACTGTCCATTCAAGTTCTGTTTTATTTGCGGTTAAACTATTTATATTAAGATACATCATATGTTGTTTTTTTAATTGCTACTTTGTTGATTTCTCAAATGCATCTGGATAATTAACTCTTAATTGTAATTGTTCGAATAATCTTTTGAATGCTTCACATTTTCTATTGTAAGCTGAATGGTGGTAATCTATATTTGCAATTTTCAATACCTCCTTTGCATGTTTGCAGTTACTACAGATTTCAACTTCACTTGTACATTCCTCTTTTTTATGATTCTGACTACATTTAGGACAGACTACCTCTCTGCTTGTACACTGTTGTGCTATGTGCCCAAATTTCCAACACTTAAAGCATTGAATGATGTTAACATGGTCAAAATACCTACATCTTCTCCATCCTATATGCAAGACATCTCTTCTGCTTATCTGACCATATGTTACATCATCAACTTCTAATATTGCTACATTTGATTTTCGTCGTCTGTCCTCATATGTGTTCAGAACCTTCATCACTCTTTTTTCTTCTTCTGTTGTTATCCTATTTTGTAAAATAATGCTTTCAGTTAGTGTATCATAATTCTGCACTATTTTTTTTTCAATATTTGTTATCTTTAATAGTGGATTTTTCTTTTCAGGTACCTTAATTTCATAGTCTCTGCTCATTTTGTCTTTAATACTGCTGGGGATGTTTCTTATATCGTCCTTCTTCGTGCAACTTATAGCAATGCCCCCCTCTCGAACAAACTTGATTCTGGATACCTCTGCACCAATAGATTTGGGATCTATTTGTTCTTCAATTGCCTTCTTAGTAGATGAACTATCTTGGTTTTTATCTTTTGGTTTTATTACTATAACTTCTTGTTTTTTCTTAATAATTTCATTGTATTTTTTAATAGGTACTGGGCATTGTGAATTTGAACTATTCATATTTACTAGGTGATGTTTTACATCCTCTAGAAGTGTCAACAGTGTTGGAATTTTTTTCAGCACTTCCTTACAGCTATCACAAGAAAAGATTAATAGCCTTCTTTGTAGAGGCATACATTTCACCTCTGAAGCTGATAAGTTTGAACATCCCATATGAATTTTCTCATGACAAATATCGCATTGGTAGTACTCTCCTTCGATTTTATTTTTACATTTCAAACAATGTTGCTTTTCATTTCCAACCATCATTCATAATCTTACTCTTGCCTCATTTAATGTATTAATCTTTATAGCCTCCTTAATTAATCTTTGACTATGCAATAATACGCTATGCTAAAACTCCCCAGACGCGTTATTTACGTTTAAAATATGTCTCGATTTAGGCAGCACAAAAAAAAGACAAAAGATAACATTCCAACAGTTTTCTTTTTTGTATGGATTTGCCTGCTTTTGTTCAGAATATTTTCCAATTTTTCACAGTTGCTGTGGAAATTCTCGAGCTGAGATGGAAACCGACAAAATCACCTGAATTTTCACGACACGTAGATACCAAACACTTGTATTAAAACCAACTTAAACCGACAAAAATCACGAAACTTCGAGAGCTGGTCTATTTGCTGGGTTATCTATAACATAAAATTCCATTAAAGGGATGGAAAAAATAATTCTGGTAAAATAAGAACAGTAAAGTGTTCCTTACAAAACACTAAAAAGTATATTACATTACTTTTAAAATGCTAACGTACAGGAGGATATGCGAACGTTGGGTGCTTACTGATAAAACGACAGCCTAGTGAAGGGAAGTTGTGAACAGTTTTTGATTCAATATAAGCTAGAAGGTGATACTTTTCTCCACAAGTTATAGATCGGCGACGAGTTATCAACACACTCTTGCGACCATAAAATGAAACGGCAGTCCATGGAGTACTCCACAACCGGAAAAATTTATTGAAGTTTTGTTAGCTAGAAACGTCGTGATTATGCCGTCCTAGGATTACGATGGCATAGTTCACCTTGATCTTGGAATTTGGCAATACATTCAAAAGGATATGTTAATACTCCAGAAAACCTGAAATGACGGACACGTAGGGTTCGTTTAGCGAACACCTACAGTATTTGAACAGCTTCGTTTTGATGACGTTTTTCCGCAACGTCCTCATAGCTCAAATCTTACTTATCTTACTTTACCTTGTAAGTTTTCTCTGATTCCAAACTTTAAGGGATATCTCAAGAGCAAATGTTTTTCTTTTGATGCAAAGGCAATAACGAAGGTGTGAAAATAGTTCCGTGCGAGGACTTAAAGCCTCTTCTGCCTCGAGCTTTCTCAACTCGACGTACGTTTGCGAACGTATGCTTCTACAAATGCGAACTACATGAAGAAGTGCTCATATCTGTGGATGGGATCCATAATTATATTTGTAAAATATATCTATTGCTACTAAAGGTATGGCCACGAAGGTACTAGTTTTTAATATGTCCTTGTATATTATGTAAAAAAGTCTTTACCTTGAAGATGGTAATCCAGGTCTCCTGCGATATCACCACTTAGGTACAACAGAACTGAAAATAAAAAAATAAATAATTAGCGTTTTAAAAAATACTAGTTAACCCTTCTGTCGATAACTAGGTAACCGAATACCCGTTTTGAGTTTTCAATCAGCATAACTTTTTAGTGTTCCGTACGGAACACTTATAAGATCACTTCGGTGTCTGTCCGTCTGTCTGTCCGTCTGTCCGTCTGTCCGTCTGTCCGTCTGTCACACCCGATTTTCTCCGAAACTATTTGTCATAGAAAGTTGAAATTTGGTAGTAATATAGGAATTGATGGCCTCATCAGAGCCATGTAGTGAAAGTTAAATTTTGACTTAAGGGGTTAGTTTTGGGGGGGGAAATCGGAAGTGAAAAAAAAAATTTTTTACTAGATAATCGAGTGTGGTGTCAAATGAAAGCTTGTGAAAACACGAGTAAAAAATATATATATAATGTAATACTTGCGCGCACTTTACTTTGTATTATTTTTAAAAAATCGCGAAAAATCGCTGTCCACCCACCTTATCTCGGAAAGCACTTATCAAAAAATTTTGAAACAATTCTGGAATATTCTCCACGGGGTGTAGATTGAACGAAAATTATCACGAGTACATTACCTGTAATAATTTATCTGGTATATAAAAAAAAACAGAAATTTCAAGGTCATCAATTTTCAGTAAAGATTGGAAATAAACTTTGTTGAAAACTTATTTGGGGTGTGTTTTATGAAGTCACTGATCATTTTATATCACCGTAATATAAATTTTGACTTAAGGGATTCGTTTTGAGGGGTGAAATCGGAAGTGAAAAAAAATTTTTTTTACTAGGTCATCGAGTGTGTGTGTCAAATGAAAGCTTATGAAAACACGAGTAAAAAATATATATATAATGTAATACTTGCGCACACTTTTCTTCGTATTACTTTTAAAAAATCGTGAAAAATCGCTGTCCCCCTACCTTATCTCGAAAAGTACTGATCAAAAAATTTTGAAAAAATTCTGGAATATTCTCCACGGGTATAGATTGAACGAAAATTATCATTACCTTTAATAATTTATCTGGTATATAAAAAAAACAAAATTTCAAGGTCACTAGTTTTCAGTAAAGATTGGAAATAAACTTTGTTGAAAACTCATTTGGGGTGTGTTTTGTGAAGTCACTGATCATTTTATACCACCCTAACAAAATTTTTTATTTTAAAAACAATCAACGTACGGAACACTAATTGTGCAAGTTCAACTTGCACTTGACCGGTTTTCAACCTCTTTTGAATAAACTACGCTTTTTGAATTAATTTTAGCAATATATATGTATTAAAATTTAAGTTAAAGTTATTCAGTCACCTTATCAATAACCAGGGTACCCATATAATATACTATCTTATTCTATAGTATAATAATTAAGCAATGTTGAAATTATTAAATATATTTAATAGTAATTATATTATAAATAAATAGAGAGATGTATAGTTAAAAAATAACTATTTATTAACCAAAATTTAGCTTAATTTAACATTTAATATATCTGGTAGTTGTTTTCGCATGTTCGTCACAGAAAGGCTTATTATTATTATTCTCCACATCATTTTCGAGTCTTAAGTCATTTTCTAAAATGCCCATTGTTACAAATGTAGCACGAGCCTATACTAGTTTTCGTCCAGTCGAATTCCGAGTACTTGAGTCAATTATTTTTTTTTTTATGTGTCTAGCACACGTGCTGCCGGGAAGTCCCTAAAGCGCTACAGGAGCGACATGTGTGCAGAAAAAGCGATTTACGTTGTTCTTGAATCGTTGTAAATTGTACTCAGTGGGAAACACAGTCGTGGGTAAGCCATTCCAAAGGGATGATGCTCTCCATATAAAAGACTGCTTGAAAAGCGTTGTACGAGGAGTAACAAGCTGAACCTCATATAGATGTGAAGTATCAGTGCGACGTGTACTTCTAACATGCACCGCTCTGGGAGAAATTAAGCGGGAAACATCCTTCGAACACTCTCCATGAAAATACTTGTAGAATAGACTGAAGTCGCCAACCGTTCTTCGATGTTCCAGCGAATCAAGACCGCCGGTCAGTTCCAGGTCTCCAATCAGACGAACAGCCCTTCTCTGAACAGAATCCAACAAATGCAGTGTATGTTTGGGAGCGGAGCCCCAAACATGGGAGCAGTATTCCATAGTTGGTCGAATTTGAGCTTTGTAAAGAATTAACAGTTGTTGTGGAGTGTAAAGCTTTCTGGTTTGAAATAATATTCCCAACTTTTGAGAAGCTCTCCTTGCTATGCCTGCAACATATTCATGCCAGAACATATTTGCTCCCAAATTAACGCCCAACAAATTGAGTGACGATGCTTGGGGAATGGAGTGCCCCGACATAACTATGTCGGGTTCAGCAACGTTAACTTTTTTAGAAAAAAAACTGCCGCCTGGGTTTTTGTAGCGTTAAATTCCACTTGGTTACTGCCACCCCAAGATAGAATTTCTTCCAGGTATTTGTTAAGTTGAATGACTTCCTGCTGTCTGTGGATATTCGCCTGAGCAGCCGATGTCCGAGCGTTCAAAGTGAATGAAGAGATAAGCGTACTGTCATCTGCAAGCTGTAGATTGGATTCCCGGTCTTTTCCAGCAAATCGTTAATGTAAATGAGAAAGAGAGTAGGAGACAGTATGGAGCCTTGGGGCACACCGGCGTTAACAGTAAAGGTGTTAGAAAGAAATCCGTCGACTGCGACTCGTAAAGAACGCTCTCTGAGGAAACATGAGAGCCACAAACAGAACTTTTCAGACATACCATAAGAGCGTAGCTTAGCCAACAGTCCATTGTGCCAGACACAGTCGAATGCCTTGGATATGTCAAGAGCAACCGCTCGAGATTCTCCGAAGTGTTCAATTGCGTTGTTCCAAACATGTGTTACATAAGTCAGATCTCCTGTTGATCTATTTTACGAAAGCCATATTGGTGATCGTTAATAATGTTGAATCCTTCAAGGTATTTTAGAAGATGCTGATTGACAGCCTTTTCCATGACTTTCGATATTATTGAAAGCAGTACGACTGGTCGGTAGTTGTTTGGCAAGGTCTTCTTGCATTTTTAGGGAATCGGCTGAACTGTGGCACATTTCCAGCTGGAAGGAAATATTCCCTTTCTGTAGGATAGGTTGAAAAGTCTACAGAAAACTGATGTTAGTTCTCTTGCACAGTTTTTGAGAACTATGGCAGGTATTCCGTCAGCGATAGAATCTTTTTTGGTGTCTAGCTTCATTAAAATACGTTTTATGATACGCTGTCTGAAGACAACATCGGGCATCCTTGACTGCACTATGGGAATAGTAGGTGGTGTTTTTCCTTGGAAATCGGCAGTAGAATGTGAAGCAAACAGTTCGGCCAACAAGTTTGCTTTCTCAACAGGTGTCGTTGCAATAGAACTATCTGGCCGTGTGAGTGGTGGTATGGTGGATTTGGTGAAATTTTGACCAACTGCCTTAGCGACTGACCAAAAGGACGTGGAATTGTTGGGACAAGCGAGAAGTTTGTTTCTAATTCGCTGATTGTGTGCCTCCTTGGTTTCGTCGATAATTTATTTGCATCTGTTCCGGGCACGAACAAAGGTGTTACGATTCATGGTGTTAGGATTTACACGTCATTGTCGGTAGGCAAGATGTTTAGAAGTAACAGCTTCTTTGCATTTTCGGTCAAACCAAGATTTGCCGTTAGAAGGACATTTCTTCGAAAATGGAATGTAAGCTTCCATACCAGCTAAGATAACATTGGAAACCTCCCTGGCTCAGTCAGATGGGTCGTCGGATCGAAAACAAACGTCTAACCAATTGCGATTCGTGTAGCGAAATGCCTTATTACCTGATTATTAGAGTAACTATCTTGAATATTTTGTGAACATAACTCTTCACCAAACTGTCGTAAAAATAATCTTCGTTGATTAGTTTCACGAAATATAAAATATATGACGTAAGAGCAACAACGTTTAAGATGTTATAAAAAAATGTTAGTGGCCATCTTCTTGTTGATCTCTGTGTTGTGTATCTCCGTAGCATTTGATCCATCGTGTTAATAACACAAATTTTTGTTTTATCTTAATATTCAATTATTTCTGTTTTTTTCTAATCTTCAGAAACTGTCATATCTGAGTGCATAGTGGATAACAGTCTTATTTTTTGTGAAATATACTAGCACATAATTACTTGATCATGAAAGTCAAATAAAGTAGAGTACTCTTGTCGAGTTTTATTCGGGAATATATTTTTTATAGAGTACCTATTAAAGTCTAATTCCACGACAATAAATGTTTAGCCAAAGGTAATGTAGTAAAAAAATTGTCCATTTCGGTCAGATCCTCGATACAATGCAGCTAGATCTTTCACAACTCTTTCACCTTGATTAGTCTTACAACCAATCTCACTTTTTCCAGTGTATATTTGTCTAAGTAGAGGATAAGCATTTTCGGAAACACAAATCTACCATACCGTTATTCCATATTTCGCAGGTTTTGGTGGAATATACTGCCTGAATCGTGTCCTTCCTCGATATGGAAAAATTGCTCATCAATAGTCAAAAGTTCAGATGGTCTGCACAATCGAGATAAATTAGAATTCAGCATGGTCCATATAACACGAACTGGAGCAGCCTTGTCTTTTGCGACACTAGTAGCTCTAGTATTAGTATCATCTAATTGTATAAATCGGAGAATAGCCCAAAACCTAATAATGCCCGTCGCTACTCGATACAATGGATAAGGGAAACGAGTAAACGGTATAGTATTTTTCACGATCTAAGAAAGTGACTTACCTACCTATACCCATTCGGAATTCAACAAGACTCGAAAGTGATTAATTTATGGGTGTTTAATGACAAGGCATCGATCAGGGCCGCACTATACCTGATTGTATAATTGTTGGGTTTGAAATTTCATTGCGATAAGACAGTTGAATTTTATTGTTTTATGTACTGGAATAATACCCAATATAATAATTACACAGATATATTAAAACAGTGTACAGTGTCCTCGGGTACATTTGTTACAATTTTAGTTATTAATTAATATCTAGTTCAATTTCACTATCGCTACTATCTTGCAAATCAATAATATTTTTTTTAGAGGTTCCAAACTATTTATATTTATGTACATACATCCACCATATGTGAGTTTTCAATTTTTTTTACGTGTTGAATACAGTTTCTCCAGTTTTCAACGGTTAAATTTTTGACTTCTGTCTTTATCAACTTAATCATACTACTGTTTAATGTGGGTGTATTCTGTGAGCACGTATATTAGACTTTATTTTATGCAATATCAACTCGATCGCATTAAAGACACAATAATATGATGGAAGCCGAATTATTTCGTGTCTTGCTTCCTTTGCAATTTTATCATAAATATATTCCTTTGAAAAATTGTAACTTTTTAAAACTTCTAACAATTGTTTAACTGTATAACTTTCATGGAAATATATGTCACGTTCGCACAAAAAGGCTTGTATTTTCCTTTTTCTGCTGGTGGAACTTGGTACCTTATTCATTTGGCGACAATGATAGGATGCATTATTCATCACAATACAGCTATTCGGTGGTATATTCGGCATGATTTGTTTTGAAGGCAATCCTCAAAAACTTCAGCAGTTGTATCACAATGATAATCCAAACAATTTCACTTTACGGTCATCCGAAACAATTTTGTGGAATTTTTTTTTTATGTTTTCTGGTGTAACCACCCCATTTGGGCGTCCAGAGCGTTCAGCATCAATTGTATCTGCACGACCGCGTTTAAATTCAGCATACCAGTAAATGATGAGTAGTTTTCCAAGGGCAGAGTCCCTGTAACATTTATCAAGCCATTTATTTGCTTGAACGGTATTTTTTCCTATCAAAAAACACACGAAATTCGATTTTTTCTATTGTTTTGAAAATATCAAAAGTAGCGTCACTAAAACCACTGTAGCTTGAAAAAAAATAGTCGAAATGTCATGAAATTTTAACATGTATCGTTTGAAGGTTGGTACTTTCCAAAAATCATATGGATTTTTTGACATCTATGTGTCAGACCAAAAACTTTTCAGCCTACGTGTTATATTATTTAAAATAAGAAAGACACCTATATATTTTTTTGAGAGATCGCTTCAGGAGAACGGGGTGAAATGGTGGTGTTAATAAATTGTGTATTTCGATACCTTTGGAATAATTAGCTCAAAATTCAGTTGCAAATTTAAACATTTCCCGCCACTTTTATATGTGGAAGTACCAATTCTAAAGAAGCAAAATCATCACTTTACGCAATGCTACTATTCACATAACCTCAAAATACAGTCTCGAAAGCGATATCACATTTTATGTCACAACTATCCTCGGACAGCCTCCGTGAAAGTGACAATAACGTTGAAACGTTTTGTTGTGCATACATTTCATAAATTTTACAGCGGATTAAGTCTTCTTGACAGAAATCAATACATTGCGACACACCTTTGTCTTTTCATGTTTTTTTATGCGCTATCGAATTATTTACAATTTTCTAAACTGTACTTTCAGGGATGCTTGTTAAAGCTAATATCTCCATCAATAAAAAGTACTTTTCATGGCCTCGCTCCACTAACTTTAAATAAACACTTTTAACTATCACTTTTGCCTCAAAGGGCAAACATTTGCGGCTTCTGATGGAAAGGGCTTCGGACATTTTAAGACACTATTGAACTATGTAATACACACTATTTCAGTATAATACTGCAGGTAAAATGAAAAATATTCTTTATATTTATAAACACGAAGTAGCCAGTAAAATGTTACAATGAAAGGTAGGTATATATATATATATATATATATATATATATATATATATATATATATATATATACATACATATATAATATATATATATATATATATGTATATATATATATATATATATATATATATATATATATATATATATATATATATATATATATATATATATATATATATAATATATATATATATATATATATATATATATACATATATATACTACTCAGTATATATCACCACTACACCAAACACTTTATTTTTGCACTCGACGCGCGTTTCGCTAACCACGTTAGCTTCATCAGGAGCGATGATGAAGCTCACGTGGTTAGCGAAACGCGCGTCGAGTGCAAAAATAAAGTGTTTGGTGTAGTGGTGATATATACTGAGTAGTATCATTGTACCAAAGATTCCTCACTCCCAACTTAATACATATATATATATATATATATATATATATATATATATATATATATATATACATATATATATATATATATATATATATATATATATATATATATATATATATATATATATATATATATATATATATATATATATATATATATATATATATATATATATATATATATATATATATATATATATATATATATATATATATATATATATATATATATATATATATATATATATATATATATATATATATATATATATATATATATATATATATATATATATATATATATATATATATATATATATATTATATATATATATATATATATATATATATCAATTACGTCCCTGTTACGGCCAGGTACGTGCGAAGATCGTAACGGTCGTTTAATGTTTTTATTTCATCAATTTGCAAAATCACTTCCTTAGATCTTGAAAAAAATACTATAACAATGCATTTTACCTACTGTGGGGATCCGGGTACCCCGGTTATTGAACGACGTTGAGAATTTCCGTTCTTGACAGAAAGGTTAAAATGGCTATTTATGGAACTAGTATAGCCTGTCCCAAAATATAACATTCTGATTTTTGCCGTTTTAAATGGGAAATATAAGAATTCTGACCTTTTGTTTATGGTAGGTTGCAGAGATGGACTTAAGAATTTTATTCATTAATGTAAATAAATAAAATTATAAGTGATTTTGGAGATGTTTATTTATAGATGCATGTAAAAACAAATTGATAAAAAGTACAAATATACAGTTTGAATGAATGGGGTTTATAAGAGGGGACATATTGTATAAATAAAAATATATTTTAACTTAAGCCTAATTCGGTTTCACTATCACTGTCATCAGTCTAGATGGTAGATGCCCAGATCCCACCAGCATCGCCCGGTGTGATACCATCGCATCGGCTTAGGCTGCGTGAAGTTGCTTAACGTTTCGTGGCTGTGCCGATGTCCCGGACTGTGGGACCAGATAGCATAATGAGGCACCTGGATACAAAAAATTCAGGAGGTAAAATAGCCCCCCGTTCGGATCTCCGGGTGGGGGCTGGTTCAGGGGCGTCGACATGCAGAGATCAGAATTTCAAAATGGATTTTTGCAACATACGAGGTTTAAACACGAACATAAATTCAGTGCACCAACACCTGCAATCAAATAAACCTCATGTACTCGCTCTCGGTGAAACTAAGGTCAGTTCATCGACCAGCACAGTAAACTATCTTTATCCTGGGTACGACTTTTATTCCCGATTTAGACGTAACTTTGGAATCTGTCTTTATGTCAGAAGCCACCTCTCTTGTCAACGAGAAGAGACTCTGGAGCCCCCAAACTTTGATGTTATGTGGTTAAAAATAACGACTCAACCAACCACAAGGTTCATCTGTATCCTCTATCGACCACCAAGTGATACTAACTTTAGAACACTTTTCGCTTCCCTTGCAGACACCATCGATCATTTACAAATTAACTATCCAAATGCCGAAATTGCCATCCTGGGCGACTTTAATGTCCACAACATCAACTGGCTTAAATATTCAAATACTACCGATGAACAAGGTCATGAAGCCGAATCATTTTCAATCAGTTGTGGCGTAACTCAGCTTATTGACGAACCAACACGGATCCCTGATCGAGACGGAGAGTTTGCCAGTCTTCTTGATCTCTTTTTAACCACCAATCCGGAGATTTACACAGTCAGCGTAAATGCGCCGTTAGGTTCTTCCGACCATAAACTACATTCGACATCGAGTATTCTACCAATCAATGAGAGAGAGGCGCCTAAACCGCGCAAGATTTGGCACTACAAGTCTGCTAAATGGGAAGATCTCATGGAATATTTTCGAACTTTCCCTTGGTTGGACGTTTGTTTTCGATCCGACGACCCATCTGACTGCGCCAGGGAGGTTTCCGATGTTATTTTGGCCGGTATGGAGGCTTACATCCCTTTTTCGAAGAAATGCCCTTCCAACGGCAAGCCTTGGTTTGACCGAAAATGCAAAGAAGCTGTTGCTTCTAAACATCTTGCATACCGACAATGGCGCGCAAATCCTAACACCATAAATCGTAACACGTAACACATTTGTTCGTGCCAGGAACAGATGCAAAGAAATTATCGACGAAACCAAGGAGATACACAATCAACGGATTAGAAACAAACTTCTCGCCTGTCCGGCAATTCAAGGTCCTTTTGGTCGGTCGCTAAGGTAGTTAGTCAAAATTTTCACCAAATCCACCATACCACCACTCACACGGCCAGGTAATTCTATTGCAACGACACCTGTTGAGAAAGCGAACTTGTTGGCTGAACTCTTTGCTTCACATTCTACTGTCGATTTCCAAGGAAAAACACCACCTACTATTCTCATAGTGCAGTCAAGGATGCCCGATGTTGTCTTCAGACAGCGTATTATAAAGCGTATTCTGATGAAGCTAGACACCAAAAAGGCTTCTGGCGCTAACGGAATACCTGCCATAGTTCTTAAAAATCTGTGCGAGGGAACTAACACCATTTTTCTGTAGACTTTTCAACCTATCCTACAGAAAGGGAATATTTCCTTCCTGCTGGAAATGCGCTACAGTTCAGCCGATACCTAAAAAAGGCAAGAAGACCTTGCCAAATAACTACCGACCAATCGCACTGCTTTCAATAATATCGAAAGTCATGGAAAAGGCTATCAATCAGCATCTTCTAAAATATCTTGAAGGATTCAACATTATTAGCGATCACCAATATGACTTTCGTAAAAATAGATCAACAGGAGATCTTCTGACTTATGTAACACATGTTTGGAACAATGCAATTGAACACTTTGGAGAGTCTCGAGCGGTTGCGCTGGACATATCCAAGGCATTCGACCGTGTTTGGCACGATGGGCTGTTGGCTAAGCTACGTTCTTATGGTATGTCGGAAAGGTTCTGTTTGTGGCTCTCATGTTTCCTCAGAGAGCGTTCTTTACGAGTGGCAGTCGACGGATTTCTTTCTAACACCTTCACTATCGATGCCGGTGTGCCTCAAGGCTCCATACTGTCTCCTACTCTTTTTCTTATTTACATTGGCAATCTGCTGGAAAAGACCGAGAATCCAATCTACAGCTTTGCAGATGACAGTACACTTATCTCTTCATTCACTTTGAATGCTCGGACATCGGCTACTCAGACGAATATCCGCAGACAGCAGGAGGTCGTTCAACTTAACAAAGACCTGGAAGAAATTCTATCTTGGGGGGACAGTAACCAAGTGGAATTTAACGCTACAAAAACCCAGGCGGCAGTTTTTTTTCTAAAAAAGTTAACGTTGCTGAACCCGACATAGTTATATCGGGGCACTCCATTCCTCTAACATCGTCACTCAATTTGTTGGGCGTTAATTTGGGAGCAAATATGTCCTGGCATGAACATGTTGCAGGCATAGCAAGGAGAGCTTCTCAAAAGTTGGGAATATTATTTCGAAACAGAAAGCTTTACACTCCACAACAACTGTTAATTCTTTACAAAGCTCAAATTCGACCAACTATGGAATACTGCTCCCATGTTTGGAGCTCCGCTCCCAAACATACACTGCATTTGTTGGATTCTATTCAGAGAAGAGCTGTTCGTCTGATTGGAGACCCGGAACTGACCGTCGGCCTTGATTCGCTGGAACATCGAAGAACGGTTGCGACTTGAGCCTATTCTACAAGTACTTTTTCATGGAAAGTGTGTTCGAAGGATGTGGCCCGCTTAATTCCTCCCAGAGCGGTGCATGTTAGAAGTACACGTCGCGCTAATTCTTCACATCCGTATGAGGTTCAGCTTGTTACTCCCCCCGTACAACACTTTTCAAGCAGTCTTTTATGTGGAGAACATCATCCCTTTGGAATAATTTGCCCAGGACTGTGTTTCCCACAGAGTACAATCTACAGCGATTCAAGAACAACGTGAATCGCCTTCTCCGAACACGTGTCGCTCCTGTACACGTGTGCTAGACCCATAAAAAAAAAGCTTAGGTAATTATCAATGGTTTTATATTATTTACATAAATATATGAATCTTGAATTTTAACAACGTGCTGAATGGAATTCTTCCAGCTTTCACAAGGTATAATATTTATAACTTTTTTTACTAATTCAACCGCTGACATGCTTAAAGTAGGAGAAACATTTTGTGCCCTTATTTTTGATTTAGCTTGATGCTAAATATGTTCATTTGGATTAAACACACAATAATACGGAGGAAGCCACAAAACAGTGTGTCCCATTCTCTCAGCCATACTATCACAAACATATTTCTTTTTCAATTTATTACGAGGCTGGTTTGAAAAGTCCGTGCAAAGTCCGAGAGATGGCACCACCGGCGCGTACGATCGAGGTCATGTTTAGTTAGTAGCATCTCTTGAATGAACGCACACCAAGTTTCAGCCATATTGGTCTATTTCTTTGTGTTTGGCATTCGTGTGAATCAAGGAAGTCGAGTGATTTTCAAGAAATGGACGAAAAAGAATTTCGTGTGGTGATTAAACATTACTTTATGAAAGGCAAAACGCCTCAGGAGACTAAAGAGAAGCTTGATAAAACATTATGGTGGTTTTTCAAAATTTTCGGACTGGCCATATAGGCACAAGTGACGCTAAACGTTTCTGGACGGCCTGTGGAGGTTACGACTCCAGAAATCATTGACCAAAAACGGAATCGTGTGAAGTGTTGCAAGGATGGTTTGCAGCTGTTCCAGAAGAATCCGGAGGACTTTAAGCATCGTTTCGTCACTGTGGATGAAACATGGATACATTACTATACTCCTGAGACCAAACAACAATCTAAACAATGGGTTACCAAGGGGGAATCTGCACCAAAAAAGGCGAAGACCGTTCCTTCGGCCGGAAAGGTTATATGGCGACTTTTGGGATTCGCAAGGGATAATCCTCATCGACTATCTGGAAAAGGGTAAAAAAATTATTACAGGTGAATATTATTCATCGTTATTGGACCGCTTGAAAACCGAGCTGCAAGAAAAACGCCCGCGATTGGCCCACAAGAAAGTCCTTTTCCATCACGATAACGCACCAGCACACACCTCAGCAGTTGTGGTCGCAAAATTAATGGAAATAGGATTCCAACTCGTTTCACATCCCCCCTATTCTTCAGACTTGGCTCCCCCGGACTACTATTTGTTCCCCAATTTCAAGAAATGGCTGGCGGGACAAAGATTTTATTCAAACGAAGAGGTGATTGCAGACACTAATGGATATTTTGCAGACTTGGACAAATCCTATTATTCGGAAGGGATCAACAAACTAGAACATCGTTGGACGAAGTGTATAAGCCTAAAAGGAGACTATGTCGAAAAATAAAAAAGGTTTACCCCAAACACATAAATAGTTTTTATTTTTGCACGGACTTTTCAAACCAGCCTCGTAGTCTTTCAAAACTTCTAAAAGAACAAGTCAAAATAAATGTTATTTTCTAACATATATTCCTGCATTTCCGATTTGGTGTTGGCTGCATTGGGTACCTAATTTAGTAGGCGACTATGGTAACATTGGCAAAAGGGAATTTTGAAACCAATTTTTAAAAAGTTCTGCGGTCGTGTCTTCGTGATAGTACAAACTAGAATCTTTTATGTTTTTTGCCGATAATAGTAGATAATTTGAAACTCAGCCCTTTTCAGATCCAGCATGCAAAATGGTTATTCGTTTACCTTTATTTGAGAGTGCGTTTAGTCTAACATTTTGGACTGCTGTTAACCCACTCTTTTGCAGAGTGTCATGGGTATCGAACCATGTTTTCGTCAAGGTAAACTATTGGCCAATTCTCTGATCGATACTTTTTAATTTCTTGTAAATAAATATGTCGCAAGATTCGTAATCTTTGTGACTCTATCACTACTTACCTTTGTTGATTTTTCGGAACGTGAATTCCATTCTTAAGAGAATTCTGTGAAGGGTTGATCGGCCACAATGTATATTGATCCCGTCCTACACCAGTCTTAATTTTATTTTGTCTAGTGTCGGCACCAACTGCTCTTCATACATAGAATATATTTTCTCCTGATGACATCCTTTTCACAATCGTCTACATGATGCATTTGAAAATCTTTCCGTTTTTTCCTGTTCCTGAGTGATAGTTTTCCTACAACACCATTAATCGTAGAAACTGGAGTTTTTTTTTTAGTTCACTGGTTTTTCTTGCAAAGCACTTTGTTTATTCAAATTTCTTTTTACCAAACTGTCGTAACATTTTTCACTATTTATTTAGCGTCAAGTGATAAATGTTTTCTCTTGCGATAGCCATTATTGCAATTTTTCCCACGGACGCCACATAATTAAAATAGAACCGTTACGTTGTAAGTTGTAAGTAAAACTAAAAATAAAAAGAATAAAAAGTATCTTTCGAATCTTAATCGGGACCTGTGGTTATTAGTCCAAAATTATCCAATACTTAAGGGGCTCCAAACCGGATTATCACGTAGTAAATACATAGGTAAAAAATAGGTCCAATATGAATGCAGGTGCAAGTGAGGGTGGTATACAAAACAGGTAAAATAAAAATACATTTATCGTAATATCTGGCAACTATGCACAAAACCTTAATAGGATCGTTTATTGCCCAATTGCAAAAGCAACAAGGTAGGATCTTATATCTTGGGATTTACTATACGAAGCTTAATGATCAAGCTGAATAGGTGATGAAGTTCTTTAAGATATTTTATATATAAAATTATTAACATAATATATTTTTACTTTCTTTGTTAAATGGAAGTACTCTCTATGAGAAAATAACCCTACTCGATTTTTAGATTTCTTTATAAACAAAAATTTATCTACAAGTAGAAGTACTCTTTTTGAGAAGATAACCCCTCCAGATTTTTATATTTTCTTTACATTTTGAAATCCCTATATCACGAGAATCTGACTGATTGCCAGTAAAATAAATTTCGAACAAGATGAGATATCGCAAATTTGTACACATATATTATTTAAAATAGGTAAGTCATCTATTGTTATTGAATAAGAGGGACATCTTTTAAGTTTCATCCTTACAAAAGCAATGAAATAAAAAAAATTTGGTACAAATCGTTTTATTTATTGCTTAAAATATTTGCCCTTTAAGATTTATACACTTTTGCATAGATGCGTTCCAACCAATTCTCAAAACATATTTTTTTCCACTCTGAAGTTGGTACCTCAAAAACATGATTTGGAGGGATTCAACAGCTTCTTTAGGTGATGACAATCGCTGTCCACTCATTTTTTTGACATTTGGAAACAAAAAAGAAGTCGTTAGGTGATAATGATAAATCAAGTGAAATACGGGCAATGAGACATTAATTCGATGTTTCTCTCCGTCAAATAATCAATTGTTTCACGTGCTATGTGAGAGCTGGCCATTATCATGATGAAGAATGATGCGAAGTTTTAGGTTATTTTTCCTGATTTCAGCGATGACTTCTGGCAAACAAATTGTGATATACCATTCAACATTAACTGTATTTTCAATTCTCTAAAGCAATGGTTTGCAATCATGCCCCGTATAACCAAAGAAACATGCGATCATTTTCTTGGAAAGTGCTTCACCAACGAACCACTTTTGTTGGATTCGGTTTTCTTCTTTGGAACACCCAAACAGTTCACTGTTGGCTTAATTTTCAGCTCGTACGAAAAACTTCCGAGTTTTGTTTCCTCTTATGATGTTTATGTATTTTGGATGTCCTCGGTTCGAATTTTTTGAGCATTTCCTTACAGGAGCCTGGTTTTGAGTTTCGGAAATCCATTGGGGAACAGCTTTTTCACAGCTAAACGTTCATGCAAAATCGAATGTACTGCAGTCTAAGGACGCCTGTATCTCACGGTAAGTCACATGCCGATCCTCTCCAATTATGTTGCGCACAGCATCGGTGTTTTTTGGAATAACAACCGATTTTGGTCGACCTTCATGAAAATCTATCGCTGACGGAAGCACGACCATGATGAAATTCTGCAAACCAATTGTAAACAGTCCTTTTTGATGGTGATCCATTACCAAAAAGTTGAACGGAGCAATTCGAAGCATTGTTGTTGAGTCAGGCATCGTAAAAAAATGGTACAAAAATCTTCCAACGAAAACCTTCACGTGAAATTTTCCATTTGTTCACAAAACTATTTTTTTAAACGCTCACTGTAAACAAACTACTCGGCCAATTTCTGAGCTGCTACTGTTTTTTAACACTAACAAGTATCAAATTTTACAACAATGTTAATGTCATATCTCAATAATGCCATAATAGTGGTCCGTTTGTAAAAATTTATCATCTAAGAGAAAGTGGTTAAATTATTGGGATGTTTATAATGTTTATTAGTTCTAAAAATAAAATACAGTTTGTAATGGTTTTTAGTTGGAATAATGGACATATTTTCAACAAAAATTATTTGAAGTCGGATTAAAATAATGAAAGTCAAGATAATTTATTTTGTGTTTCATGGTTTACAAATTTTTAGTAGAAAATAGGTTGTAAAAGTTAATGTGAGGTTTATTCAAGTTGTAAATATCTCTGGATACCTTATTCTGCTCAACATCAACTTTTTTTGGCGATACATAAAAGAAATGTTTAAATTTTACTGTCTTAAGATATTAAAACTAGTAACTTCTCGAAGGTCTTGAAAATGAAAATGGATTTTTATCAAATTTTACAAAAAATTGAGCAATATGTGAACGTCGGAGGCAATCCAGGTCATTCGACATCGATCTGATAGATCTGGAAGAAGAGTATGATGTTCTTTAATGTGTTACAGTAACTTTTTAAATCTGAGAGTGTTTAAGCATCTATCAAAAAATAGTTAGTAAGTATTCCCTTAGTTTCGAATTTTCAAATTTTAGTAAATTAGATTACGCCAAAGTCAGATACAGTTCAATTCGTTTTATCTGATTTAAATGTTTTCTAAATTCTCTGAGGTGTATATCTATACATAAGAATATAAATTATTATTTTTATTACTAAAGCTAAATTTTTTTAATAATACTATGTTTTTCGGCTATTCACAGCTTTTAATTTAGTTACATGTTTTTAATCGTTTTTAAGGAGAAGATACTTCCACTCGTTGACAGAGGTGTATCTCAGCAGATGCTATCTTTGATAATAGTAAAGCAACTAAAA
>CM032453.1:78069799-78127694 GCA_019049505.1 Pachyrhynchus sulphureomaculatus | reverse complement strand
TTATTTTGTCTAGTGTCGGCACCAACTGCTCTTCATACATAGAATATATTTTCTCCTGATGACATCCTTTTCACAATCGTCTACATGATGCATTTGAAAATCTTTCGTTTTTTCCTGTTCCTGAGTGATAGTTTTCCTACAACACCATTAATCGTTAGAAACTGGAGTTTTTTTTAGTTCACTGGTTTCTTGCAAAGCACTTTGTTTATTCAAATTTCTTTTTACCAAACTGTCGTAAACATTTTTCACTATTTATTTAGCGTCAAGTGATAAATGTTTTCTCTTGCGATAGCCATTATTGCAATTTTCCCACGGACGCCACATAATTAAAATAGAACCGTTACGTTGTAAGTTGTAAGTAAAACTAAAAATAAAAAGAATAAAAAGTATCTTTCGAATCTTAATCGGGACCTGTGGTTATTAGTCCAAAATTATCCAATACTTAAGGGGCTCCAAACCGGATTATCACGTAGTAAATACATAGGTAAAAATAGGTCCAATATGAATGCAGGTGCAAGTGAGGGTGGTATACAAAACAGGTAAAATAAAAATACATTTTATCGTAATATCTGGCAACTATGCACAAAACCTTAATAGGATCGTTTATTGCCCAATTGCAAAAGCAACAAGGTAGGATCTTATATCTTGGGATTTACTATACGAAGCTTAATGATCAAGCTGAATAGGTGATGAAGTTCTTTAAAGATATTTTATATATAAAATTATTAACATAATATATTTTTACTTTCTTGTTAATGGAAGTACTCTCTATGAGAAAATAACCCTACTCGATTTTTAGATTTCTTTATAAACAAAAATTATCTACAAGTAGAAGTACTCTTTTTGAGAAGATTAACCCCTCCAGATTTTTATATTTTCTTTACATTTTGAAATCCCTATATCACGAGAATCTGACTGATTGCCAGTAAAATAAATTTCGAACAAGATGAGATATCGCAAATTTGTACACATATATTATTTAAAATAGGTAAGTCATCTATTGTTATTGAATAAGAGGGACATCTTTTAAGTTCTTACAAAAGCAATGAAATAAAAAAAATTTGGTACAAATCGTTTTATTATTGCTTAAAATATTTGCCTTTAAGATTTATACACTTTTGCATGCGTTCCAACCAATTCTCAAAACATTTTTTCCACTCTGAAGTTGGTACCTCAAAAACATGATTTTGGAGGGATTCAACAGCTTCTTTAGGTGATGACAATCGCTTGTCCACTCATTTTTTTGACATTTGGAAAACAAAAAAAAGAAGTCCGTTAGGTGATAAATCAAGTGAATACGGGCAATGAGACATTAATTCGATGTTTCTCTCCGTCAAATAATCAATTGTTTCACGTGCTATGTGAGAGCTGGCATTATCATGATGAAGAATGATGCGAAGTTTTAGGTTATTTTTCCTGATTTCATCGATGACTTCTGGCAAACAAATTGTGATATACCATTCAACATTAACTGTATTTCAATTCTCTAAAGCAATGGTTGCATCATGCCCCGTATAACCAAAGAAACATGCGATCATTTTCTTGGAAGTGCTTCACCAACGAACCACTTTTGTTGGATTCGGTTCTTCTTTGAACACCCAAAACAGTTCACTGTTGCTTAATTTTCAGCTCGTACGAAAAACTTCCGAGTTTTGTTTCCTCTTATGATGTTTATGTATTTTGGATGTCCTCGGTCGAATTTTTTTGAGCATTTCCTTACAGGAGCCTGGTTTTGAGTTTCGGAATCCATTGGGAACAGCTTTTTCACAGCTAAAAACGTTCATGCAAATCGAATGTACTGCAGTCTAAGGACGCCTGTATCTCACGGTAAGTCACATGCCGATCCTCTCCAATTATGTTGCGCACAGCATCGGTGTTTTTTGGAATAACAACCGATTTTGGTCGACCTTCATGAAATCTATCGCTGACGGAAGCACGACCATGATGAAATTCTGCAAACCAATTGTAAACAGTCCTTTTTGATGGTGATCCATTACCAAAAGTTGAACGGAGCAATTCGAAGCATTGTTGTTGAGTCAGGCATCGTAAAAAAAAATGGTACAAAATCTTCCAACGAAAACCTTCACGTGAAATTTCCATTTGTTCACAAAACTATTTTTTTAAACGCTCACTGTAAACAAACTACTCGGCCAATTTCTGAGCTGCTACTGTTTTAACACTAACAAGTATCAAATTTTACAACAATGTTAATGTCATATCTCAATAATGCCATCTAGTGGTCGTTTGTAAAAATTTATCATCTAAGAGAAAGTGGTTAAATTATTGGGATGTTTAAATGTTTATTAGTTCTAAAAATAAAATACAGTTTTGTAATGGTTTTTAGTTGGAATAATGGACATATTTTCAACAAAATTATTTGAAGTTCGGATTAAAATAATGAAAGTCAAGATAATTATTTTGTGTTTCATGGTTTACAAATTTTAGTAGAAATAGGTTGTAAAAGTTAATGTGAGGTTTCAGTTGTAAATATCTCTGGATACCTTATTCTGCTCAACATTTTTTTTTGGCGATACATAAAAGAAATGTTAAATTTTACTGTCTTAAGATATTAAAACTAGTAACTTCTCGAAGGTCTTGAAAATGAAAATGGATTTTTTAATCAAATTTTACAAAAAATTTGAGCAATATGTGAACGTCGAGGCAATCCAGGTCATCGACATCGATCTGATAGATCTGGAAGAAGAGTATGATGTTCTTTAATGTGTACAGTAACTTTTAAACTGAGAGTGTTAAGCAACTATAAAAAATAGTAGTAAGTATTCCTTAGTTTCGAATTTTCAAATTTTAGTAAATTAGATTACGCCAAAGTCAGATACAGTTCAATTCGTTTATCTGATTAAAATGTTTCTAAATTCTCTGAGGTGTATATCTATACATAAGAATATAAATTATTATTTTTATTACTAAAGCTAAATTTTTTAATAATACTATGTTTTTCGGCTATTCACAGCTTTTAATTTAGTTACATGTTTTTAATCGTTTTTAAGGAGATACTTCCACTCGACAGAGGTGTATCTCAGCAGATGTATCTTTGATAATAGTAAAGCAACTAAAAAATGGAGAACAGGGCCAGGTGAGTTAGAAAGACATAATTAATCTAGCTTTTTGGTGTAAAACCATAAAAAACATTTGTGTTCATTCTTCTTTCGCCAAAAAATGCTTAAATTATGGGCAATTTATATTTAGGGCTAGAAGATTTTAATTAGAGTATTATTTTTATTGTAAAATATATTCTTTTTTAAATTTAATAAGCACCGCAAATTTTACGATTTTTCTCCATATGTAATAGCGTATAGTTTGAATTTCGTGAGGCTATCGAAAAAGATAGTAGTCATTATAACGTACACTGTAGTAGTGAACGTTCACGGAAATTTCCAGATTTTTTCACAACTGTTTTCACGAAACCTTGCGTGCAATTTATAAAACTGTTAAACTGAGGAAATAATGTTTAAAGTTTTGATAATCATTTTGGCCTATATAATTATTTATAAATTTGTTAATGTCCACTAAATATATACGAATTATCTTTTACTAATGTTTCTTTTAGCAGATTTTTTTACAAGTGAGGTGTAAAATGGAAACGGTAAACTTTTCTGTTAATCGAACCAGAGGACGCCTATTAGAAAATCATTACAAGATATTTTCTAAGATACGCACGGGATTACATAAACGGCTCTTGGAAGGAAGTCCGGAAGAATTTCGAAAAACAGCTATGTGGACGTACAGAGGATGATTAACATGCAAAAAAAAACAAAAATTGCAAAAGAATTTATTTTTTTAAGAGGAACTTCCTTCGTTTTAACTTAAAATTTATTATATTATTTTTAATATTTCATGGTTATGTGCGTAAAAATTTCTGGAACTTTCTCTTGAAACCAGATACCAAAAAAAAAAACAATTTCAGCTGTTTGTGGAGGGATATTTTTAATCTTTAGAATGATGAACTGGTAAACAGAAAAAGAGTGTAAGGCCACCAGTGGGAGCAAATTTTTGAGAGGAACCCATGTCAAAGACATTACAACTTACAAATACACTCAGAATATCCCAGCAAGTTACTTCCTATAATTTACAAAAACTGTGATTGATTTGCAATGAGTTCCCGTGAATCGTTTTAGAGCTCACACACAAGGGTACGAGTCAGACACTACTATTCCGCTTTTTTCTCGCTCTTCAGGTTAGGAAAAGAGGGGCCTAAACCACCATGAAATGCTCTGACCTGATAACGTCCTACGCGAAGCAGAAGAAATACCCTGAAAAACCATCCTCAATTTAAGCTAAGAATTTTCTCTCAAGTAACATATTTTCTAGATTTGGCTTCTTTGGATCCCGACAAACTCCGACCGCTACAAGACTATCTGCCTGATTCTAAGGTCAAGTCATTTGGACAGGTCAATAAAAAGTCTTGATGGATTCATAGCATCCAAACAACTATCATATTCTTGCTGTGGAATCCGCCAATTACCTGAGAGATACCAAAAACGTATAAAAAATGAAAACGATTACTTTTAATGTTATGTTTGTTCCAATTTTCTTATAAATAAATGCCAAAGTCCTGGAAAGTTGAGAATTAATTTGTACTCAAAATCTTTCTAGTTCTAGTTCATAGCATATAAACAACTATTATATTCTTGCTGTGGAATCCGCCGATTACCTGAGAGATATCAAAACGTATAAAAAATGAAAAAGATTACTTTTAATATTATGTTTGTTCCAATTTTCTTATAAATAAATGTCAAAGTCCATGAAAGCTGAGAATTAATTTGTACTCAAAATCTTTCTAGTTAATTAGATAATACAGTATATCCACTGTATGAAAGATATAAAAGATATTTATTAAATCTTAGTTCATGGATTAAATAACCGGCCAAGTGCAAGTCAAACTTGCGGAATTAGTATTCCGTGCGTTGATTACTTTTAAAATAAAAATTTTTGTAACGGGGTATAAAATAATCAATGACTTCACAAAACACACACCAAATGAGTTTTTAACAAAGTCTTTTTCCGAACTTTACTGAAAACTGATGACATTGAAATTTTTGTTTTTTTTTATATACCAGATAAATTAACAAAGGTAATGCACTCGTGATAATTTTCGTTCAATCTACAGCCTGTGGAGAATATTCCAGAATTTTTTTGAAATATTTTGATCCGTACTTTTCGAGATAAGGGGGGGACAGCGTTTTTTTAGCAATTTTTTAAAAATAATACGAAGACAAATGTGTGCAACTATTACATTATATATATTTTTGAAATCGGGTGTTTACAAGCTTTCAATTAACACCCCACTCGATGATCTGTTAATTTTTTCTTCACGTCCTATTTCACTCTCCAAAACTAACTCTTTAAGTCAAAATTTAACTTTCAAAACTATGGTTCTGATAAGGCCATCAATTCCTCTTTAGTACCAAATTCCAACTTTCTATATTAAATTGATTCGGAGAAAATCGTGTGTGACAGACGGCGAGACGGAGGGATAGACACCGAGGTGATCTTATAAGTGTTCCGTACGGAACACTAAAAAAATCATTATTTGGAAATATTAAGTATATATGTTAGAAATCAATTTAATTTTTTTTTTTAGTTTAATTTTTGTAATACCTAATTATAATTAGACTATTTACAGGCGTATTTATACGATGTTTAAAATAGACGTCATTTTTAAATATAGACCTGCACTTGCGCATATTTTTTTAAAAGCCTTTTATGTCTGAAATACAACAACATGTATCATGTAAGGTAATAAGATAATTTATAATTACTTAACGGAGATTAAATAAAATTTCCTTCAAAAACTACATTTCTTGAAGAAATAAGACATTTTTGTATGAAGATTAATCTATTCTTCACCTGGTATCTCAAACCAGAAACCGCCTAATAATAAAAATCTGGTCTTTGAAATTCTATACAAAAGTGTCTTCAAAATATACGAAAATAATTTTCTAAATTAAATTATATTATCTAATGAAATAACAACAAAAATAAAGAAAAAATAAGCCAACAAACCCAAGTTTCTTTTCTCAAGTATTTTCCGAAATAAAAAAATCTTCTCCTTAATAAATAGAAAGTAAAATAAAATAATATTAAATCAATACAAATGTACATTCAAAAGTACATCATCATCATCATTAGCTTATTCCATCCATAGCCGTATGTAAGCCTCCCCAAGAGCTTCGTTGTTTGCTTTTTGCATCCAGTCGTGTCCCGCTAATCTATTTATGTCGCCCGTCCATCTTGTCTGTGGTCTACCACTGCATCTTTTGTGTTCTCTAGGCCTCCATTCAATTATATAGCGTGTCGATCTGTCAACATTTCTCCTTGATATGATGTTAGGAATACGAACTTGTAGTCTAATATTTAGCATTTTCCTCTCCATAGCTCTTTGGGTTACCTGGAGTTTATTTATTATACTTTGATTTAAAGCCCACGTTTCAGTGCCATATGTTAATACCGGCAGTACATATTGATCGAGTACTCTGACTTTTATTGTATTTGGGATGTCCAATTTAAATGTAGATTGTAACCTTCCGAACGCAGACCACGCTAACGAGAGTCTTCTATCCAAGACAGTCTTTAAATTATTTTTTGATATTTCGATTTTTTATCCTAAGTATATCAATGTTTGCACCTTTCCTATTCTTTCACCTTCTATTAATAGTTTCTCGCAGTTATCTCCCCTTTCGTTGTTCAAATATTTGGTTTTGGTGAAGTATTTTTTTAGACTTGTTATTTAATTAAATCAGTTTCTTCTAATTCTTCTTTTGTGTTGGCGATCAGAGTGACATTTTCTGTGAACCTTAAGTGACTTAATCGTTCATCGTCCATTAGTACTCATTTATTTTCCCATTTTAACGATTTAGACATGTCTTCTAGAGTTAACGTGAACAGATTTGTGGATATCGAGTGGCCTCGTCTAATTCCTATTTTAATTTTGATTTTATTTGTTTTTTTTCCAGCATTATTTGTGAAATGACATTTCTATATATGTATTCAAGAAGAGTTGAATATCTTTCATCGACTCTGCTGTTACTTAAGGTATTAAGGACTGCTCAAATCTCTTGGTAGCGGGTATATACTCTTCTGCGATCTCGGTAGAGGACATATATACTTCAGAGACACAACCCTGCCAATGACAGCCTTGATCTCCCCCACCTCCTAATATGGGGGGGACATCAGGTCCTAAAAACATTAATCCTTCACCACATACCAACCTTTCTTACCCCTTGTCAACACATTTGTCCAACACGACAAGGAAATGGCCAAAAACCCTAAAAGTACATCATACTTAATTAATAATATGGCGGCCCATGGCTCCGTGGCGTAGTACTTGCTTGCAGTGCAAAGGGTCTCGGGTTCCAATCCCGGAAGGTCGGTATACTTTCATTTAAGTATATGTGGCCTGTCCACGTACACAGGTAGTAGTTGTTTGCAGAAATACAATAACGTCCGTGGTAGCTCTACCGCGTTGTCTAAAAAGTGCTGTGAAATACAAAAAAATGTATGTTTCGGCACCTGGACAACGTCGACGGGTTCAACGACATCCCCGCCGATATCCTCAGGATATGAAAAAGGGTAAAATCCCTACTCAGGCGGAGAGGTGAACGACAAAAAAAAAATAATAACCGTGTAAATTAGAGAATTTTATTTAATTTAATTAGACAATAGTGACATAAATTATATAAAAGAACAAATACAAGAAAGTTGTAACAAAGAGATAATTGGAATCGGCTTGTTAAATAATAGTATAAACATCAAGAAAGGATTTGATTTACCATAACTGAAAAAAAGTTTAAATTTTTTAAGATATATAATAAATTCCTTTGAGGAACGAAAAGGTTGTAACATTCATTTTTTCCTAGATTTTAAGACCATGTAATGTTACTGATTTTTTCACTTCAAATTGTATTTATTTTTATTTTAAAACATCGACCGGTATATTAAACAAAAGTTTCAGGACATTCAGTATATACTGTGTGGTGCGGGTTGCTGATCGAACCTACCGCCAGGCCGCGATTGGCGAAATGTTTGACCCGGAGTTTTGATTGGAGCGTCCGGATATTACCGGCAAAAATCGCACGATTATTTAAGGGCCTGAGAAACTACCAGCAAGGCTTTTTTCGATCGAGCCGCAGACCAGGCAGTACCGTCTAGCCGAGAGGCTATTTTCCATCTAGCCGAAGTAGGCTAATTTTCTTCAGAAGCCGCTAAGTAAAAGTACCAGTTTCGACAATAAAAGCTGTAGTGAGCTTTCTAAGCGTTAAGAAAAAGTGTGAAATCGGGCGAAGTCCATCACAGCAGGACTGAAAAAGAGTAAGTCAACAAAACTCCCTCCAATAGACTTATTTGAGAGTAGTGCATTAACAGCAACGTATAACAGACAAAAAAGTGAAGTGTAAAACACGATGTCTCGCCTTCGGGGGTTGTAAAGGTTTAAAATTTAAATGTAACAACTACTATTTAGGCTAGAATTTTTTGGTATAACTGTAAAGGTTAGAACTTTTTATTTTCATTTTAAAAACATGAATAAATTCTTTTTTTGTTGATTAAAGCTAGTGTCTCACTGAATATTTATTTTCCTTTTCAGGATCAGTTGTGCTAGACTAATTTCTTTTTAGTAATATCCATAAAACACTTCAGTTTTTTTCTCATTTTTCTTAGCTGAAGTTAAACCGTTTCTATTTTAAAATGAGTGGTGCCCAAAAAAAAGTCGTACAACTGAGGTTTCTTTAAAAATAGAATTAAATTCCAAAAAGACGTACAAAAATTATCTCTTACCCATATCTCTCTACCAAGGAAAACTGAGCTAGTATTTCTTTAATTTCTTTAGTTCTTTTAAAATCAGGTCTCACTCAATTCATTATCAGAAATTAAAGCGGGGCTGCAAGAAAATTGTGCTCAAGCTTGGGGCGTCCAGTATTTAAAAATGTTACAAAATGACGCAGTCTACATGGGGCGAAAAATAAAGCAAAATTAGCACACCTTACAAAATTGCGCTCAAGCGTGGGACAAACAACTTCTCACAGGGTACGGAAAAAGATGCCTCAAACTGAGGACAGTTTAGCATGTCATAAAAAGACGTAGCATAAAAAATGGCGCCCAACGTGGGGCTTTTGGAATTTTATTTTTTAAAAAAAAAGGGTTCAGTGTACTAGCTTTCGAACAAAATAAAAGCTCTAACTTTGCAGATATTTTATTTCATAATATTTATTAAACGAAACTACACTATAGCAGTAAGACAAAAGCAGGAAATTTGTAGAATTTTTTTATTTCAATTTATCTGAAATAGATATTTGAATTTTGTTGTTGACTCTAAGATAAGAGATTCCTACTTTTTTCTTAAAAGCTGGCTTTATAGTTCAGATTGGCAGATGTGTTGGTCGACTTTAATTTTGCATTGTTGATTTATTTTGCGGATAACCGAACAAAAAAAAACTGTTCTTTTTTCTCACCTATATTTTGCATGAATATTAAAAATACTTTGCTGATATACGAAACGATATCTAGAGATTTTTTTTATAGGAAATTCTTAAGATATCTTAATAAAAGGATTTTAATACGAGGCAATACTTAGAAATTTTTTTGAAATTGTTGAAGATTTTTTTTAAAGTTTGGTAAAGAAGTTTACATATTTTAAGTGCCTTTACAGATTTTGTTATTTTTTTTTGACTATTGGGAGCACAGGAGAAATATTTTCACGGCTTTTTAAACAATTTCTTTTAAATTTTATAGTATTCATTTATCATGGAAGCCTTCAATTTTAAAGTCAATCACCTATTGGAATATGAATTAGACTATGAACTAAAAATCCGTCGTACTTTCTCAGAACGTCCGGTCGCAGATAAAAGAAAGATTCTAACGAGGATCTTAAGTAAAGAAATTAATGAGCCGGGAAAAAACGATAAAAATAGGGGATGACACCCTGTCTTTTAAAGAAGAAACGGCTGGTATCGAAAAGAGTTTAAATTCAATCCAAAACTTAATCGATAGTTATGACGGTGATCCGAATGATTCACTTGTACACCGGGTTAAATCACGTTTATCGCATGTAGCGGGTCGCGTACAAAGAATTCCCATGCCGGATGACGAAGAGGAAGCGTCGAAGTTTTCCAAATATGTTCAAGAAACAATAGCTACGTGTGTACTCATGGAAGCAAATCTTGCCGAAAAGATAGCTCCTGGCCATGAGTTACCACAGCTGCCTATTACAACCCCAGTCATAAACGTACCAGCTCCAATCGTGAATTGCGCAGCCAGAAATATTCCTGTCAGCGAATGGCAATTGAAATTTAATGGAGACTCAAAGAGACTCTATCCTTTTTTGGAGAGGCTGACTGAAATAGCTCAAGCTAGGAAAGTATCGGAAGATGAACTTTTCAGCTCTGCTGTTGAATTTTTCACTGGCGATGCCTTCATTTGGTATAGAAGCATAAAATCAAGTGTCAACGACTGGCATTCCTTGGTAGATAGGCTAAAGAAGGACTTCTTGCACTGTGATGATGATGAAGAATTGTGGTCAGAAATAAAGAGGAGGCGACAAAAGAAGGATGAGTCCACTGTGATTTTTATTGCCCACATGGAATCTTTATTTTGTAGGTTGTCCATCAAGCCTTTGGAATGTACCAAAGTTAAATTTATACGTAGGAATATTCTGCCTAGTTTCGTCAATCGGTTAGCTCTACTAGATATAAATTCGGTAGCCGAACTCGCCGGGTTATGTAGAAAACTTGAAGAGTCCGATTATTTGTTAGGAAAGAGCAGACCAAAAAGCGAAACTAATATACATCAGGTAAAGTATAATCCAAATGGCCGAAGTGGAGTCTCGACAAATAAAGTTGGGAATGTAAATCGGAACCCTAGGAGTAACCAGAAAACGGGTAAAGGAAAAGATAATGACTCTAAAATTAGCGACACTGCAGCTAAAGTGAACGATAAGCCGGTTTCACCTAAGGCAATTTTCACGTGTTGGAATTGCACAGGCCCGAATCACACTTACCAAAATTGTACAGCACCAAAGAGGGTATTTTGTTTCAAATGTGGAACAACAGGCGTGAGACTAACATCATGCCCCAAATGTACAAAAAACGAGTAAGGACGGTATATTACCGAGGCGGATATCCTAGGTCCAACAAAAAAGCCTCTAATCTTTCGGCTAAGTCACAAGCTCATGTTCGCAGTAAAGCCCCTAATCCAAAACGTTCTAGAAACACGGACGAACAAAAATATTCCAGTAGATCGGATTGGACTAAATGGTTACAAAAAGTTTCTGATTTTTTTAAGTCTAATAAAAATTATCCTTCTCAAGTTAAAACTCCTGCTTCTCCAAATGGTCACATGTCTCCTTTATTCGTGCATAAATATTTAGATAATGGCCGCATATAAAGATAGATCTATTAGGTGCCCATTTCTCGGCTTTACTTGACTCTGGTGCAAATGCCTCCGTTTTAGGTCAGAATGGTATAAAAATTTTAAGTCGTTTAAGTATAAAAATATGCCACGTCAAAAATAGAAGTGTTACCACTGCAGATGGCAGCCGTCTAAAAGTTTTAGGTACGGTTGAGTTGCCGCTAGTCTGCAATGGTCATTGTTTTAGTAATCTCTGTTCTAGTAGTACCTTCTCTATCACATACTTTGGTTTTAGGATGTGATTTTGCACAAAAATTCGGAATTTTTGTAAATTTTAAAGATAATTCGTGGTATCCACAGTCCCAAGAAGTCAATTCTAATACAAGTTTTAAAGATTATTATTCAGAAAGTTCTTTAGAAAACCTTTTCTCGCGTCTATGTAACCTAGATGATCTCTCGCGGACGGAACGCTTAAAAGCAGAAAAAGTAATAAGCTCTTTCAATGAAATAAGTAGTAAAGATAGGTTAGGCCGAACGAATAAAATCAAGATGTCTATAGATACGGCTGATGCCAGTCCTGTAAAGACAAGGCCCATCGCCATGTCTCCGTATATGTCAAAAGTATTAAATAAAGAGTTAGACGAAATGTTGAAACTCGGAGTGATTGAAGAATCAAACAGTCCTTGGTGTTCTCCAATCTTATTGGTGAAAAAGGCCGATGGACAGTATCGTCTGTGCTTTGACGGAAGAAAGCTCAACGAGGTCAGCAAATTTGATAACTACCCATTACCGAACATCGACAGAATTTTGACATCACTCAGGAATGCTAAGTATGTATCTTCGATAGACCTTAGAAAGGCTTTCTGGCAAATTCCTTTAGACAAATCCTCTAAAGAAAAGACCGCTTTTGCAGTAGTAGGCCGAGGTCTATTTCAGTTCGTCACTATGCCGTTTGGTCTTAAGAACGCTGCTCAAACTCAGCAACGTTTAGTGGACGCCATATTTGGTCCGAAATATGAGCCACATATTTTTACCTATCTTGATGATATTTTAGTAACATCGGAAGACTTCGAATCGCATATTCGCTTACTTAAGGAAGTAAAAGATAAATTGAAAGAGGCCGGACTGACGATAAATTTGAGCAAATGTGATTTTTTTTCAAAACTTCTCTAAAGTTTTTAGGCTATATTGTAGGCTCAAATTCCTTACGTACCGATCCGGATAAAGTAGCAAGCATGGTTAATTATGCGAGGCCTACTAATACTACGGAAGTTAAGCGCTTCGTAGGAATGTGTTCATGGTATAGACGTTTTATCGAGAATTTTTCTACCTTGTTGTCGCCTATTAATGATCTTTTGAAAGGACGAAAAAAAGGACAATCGATAGAATGGACAAAGGCAGCCGAAGAATCTTTTATAAAGATTAAAGAGCTATTGGTTTCAGCTCCAATTTTATCCCAACCAGATTTTTCCCAACAGTTTTTTATTTCTAGCGATGCTTCTAATACCGGTTTAGGGGGCGTCCTAACACAGAAAATCAATGGTGAGGAAAGGGTGATAGCGTATGCCAGTAGAACTTTATCAAAGGCTGAACGTAACTATTCGGTTGTTGAAAAAGAATGTTTAGCAGTACTCTTTAACATCGAAAAGTTTCGACCTTACATAGAAGGTGTTCCTTTCACGGTCATAACAGATCATTATAGCTTATTGTGGCTTAATTCTATTAAAAACCCTAGTGGCAAACTAGCGCGTTGGGCGATTAGGCTGAGACAACACACGTTTACTTTAATTCATAGAAAAGGAGTCCACAATGTTATTCCTGACGCTTTGTCAAGAATCCCAGATCATACAGCGGACGAAAACAGTCTTAATGCACAGTTTGGCGTAAGAATTGATACAGTAGATGTAGATCGCATTGACCCATGGTACGACAATTTACGGCAGCAAATTAAAGAATCTCCTCAAAATTTTCCACAGTGGAAGGTGGAAAATGATTTCGTGTACAAATTTATCCCAAACCAGTTGCCTTTAAAAATTAATGTACCCGAGTGGAAAATACTAGTTCCTAAACCACAGAGAGAGGAAGTTATAGACATGTGTCACACTCCTCCTACTTCTGGTCATTTTGGCTTTTATAAAACTCTTCACAGGGTTCAGGAACAGTATTATTGGCCAAAAATGCGTTTTGATATCGTAAAGTTTGTGAGGACTTGTGAAGTATGTGGAGCGCAGAAATCTCCAAATACACTACCTATGGGACTGATGGGAAAAGAGAAAACGGTTAATTACCCTTTTCAAGTCATAGCAGCTGATCTAGTAGGCCCATTCCCACGTTCAAAAAAGGGAAATAAATGGCTTCTCGTGGTTTCTTGCTGGTTTACAAAGTATACCATGTTATTTCCTTTGAAAAGCTCTAAAGCTGGATATATAGAGAGAATTTTGGAAAATAATGTCTTTCTAATCCACGGTGTTCCATCGCTCTTGATATGCGATAACGGTACTCAGTTTACCTCTAAGAGTTTTAAGAGCTTGAGTGAAACTTATGGTTTTAACATCCGTTTTAATCCCGTGTACTCTCCCCAATGTAATTTTGTGGAACGTAATAACCGAACAGTCGGGACCGCTTTAAGAAGTTACGTGGATTCACATGACACTTGGGATAGCAATATTTCCAAAATCCAACAAGCGATAAATACCGCGAGACACGAAGTAACAGGGTTCACACCGTCTTTCTTAGTTTACGGCAGACATATACCTCTATCTGGATCATATTATAAAAACTTAGACTTGGATGTCAATGCTGACAGCGAAATAATTCCGGGTAACAGGGGCGCGTACGCCGAAAATTTAAAGGGTTTTAAAAGATATTTTCACCGACGTACGTAGTAGGATACATAAGGCTTATGAGCGGAACAGTAAGTCTTACAACCTTAGAAAAAGGGATTTTTCCTTTAAGATAGGTGATCACGTTTGGCGAAAAAATAAAATTCTTTCCAGTGCAGCTGATAAATTCACATCTAAGTTGGTACCTAAGTATGTGCATTGCGTGATTAGAGAAAAGATTTCGGATTTAGTTTATGGTTTAGTTAATTTAGATGGGACTAAAGTAGGACGATGGCATATTAAAGACTTAAAACCATTCAATGAACCTAACCCTAATGAAAGTTTGTCAGAAGAAGAATAATTTATATTTACATTATCTTAATTGCTTAAATTTTTTTTTGATGTTGCTCTGTAGAGGTGACGACCTCGTTTTTTTGCCTGTTATAAAAGTTGAGCTGAGGATAGCTTACCTTTATAGTTTTGTGCTAAGGTTTTGGGTATTGGCCATATCCCAAACTTAGGTTGATTGTGGTTGATGTTTAGCATCGACTCAGCTGTTGCGAGCTTGCGAAGGAGTCACACTCAGGATATATCATAAGACTGGTATGTCGGTGGTCGCGGGATTTGATTTGCTTATGACCCCAAATAATATCCAGTTCTTGGCACTTGGAAGCGAAATTTTGATTAGAGGCAATCCAAGGTGATCTTGAGTTAGGACAAGCGCAAGATGTAGCTCGTGTGGTATGATGTTGAGTCAAAAAATTTTTTTATGAGCAATTTCAAAGTTTGTTACCCGAGTGGGTGTATTTTTATTACCTTAATGGTATATGTTGGGTACAATTAAGAGTAAATTGATTTTGGTTTATCCAGTAAGTCTAAGACTTGGATTATTTTGATTTAGATCTTCTTCTGAATTGACAAACTGAGGGTATTTTCTATTTTTTTTCAGAGCCGTTTAAACGTTACCTTTGAGTCACTAATTTTTTAAAAATTTTTTTGCATGGACTCATAGGCGTATGTTGAGTTTTTTCGGTTTACTATCAGATTGATAGAAAATTGAAGTTCTGCAGGAGAACTAAAGGCTGATCATTTACAGGAGATGAGAGCAGAGTAAGACAGTCGTTTCACAAAGAAATGATCAAAATCTGATACCGAGATGAGAACCTTGTCAAGAGAGGCTAAGCGCAGTGAAGGAAGATTCCTAACCGAATTTTTAGATTTCCAAGAGGTAATCTAGAAGTTTGGGCTGACAGAAAACGGTTATGCCTGATACCTGTAGCAGTTTCTTCTAGAGGCTATTGTTTAGGGAGACGATTAACACCATGATCGAATATTTTAGCTGTCAACGATGTTTTCTTCTTGTTTCTGATTAAGCTGGGAAAGCTCTTGTCGTCTTCAAAAGTTTTGTTGCGTTGCCACCGGAAAATTGAGCAATTTTTGTTTCATGTAGCCTTTTTAAGCTCATTTTCGTTTTTTAAAATTTCGTTAGAAGCTTGGTTAAGTCAACCTTGTAAACCTTTTAGGTTGTATCCCATGAGTTATCTGTTTTTACAGGCTGTGATGCACCGGGTGCTAACAGATGCCGTTACGACGTTTGGCAGGGAGTTAGTCTTCCTGAGGAACAGACTGATTGGAAGGGTAGTCTATGGGGGGTGAACGTTTGACCTTTGGGACCTTTAAAGGTTTTGTTACCCAATGGTTATTTCTATTTGAACCAAAGGAGAGCCTAGCTACTGTAGTCGACCTCAGCTCCAATTAGCCTATTAGTGGTGACAGGCTGTTGGCAGTAGTGTGTTTCGGAACACCCTATTGATTAAATTTTTTTGACTTATGGTGGTGTGGTAGACACCGTTTCAGTTTAGTGGATGCTATAATCTACTCCCTTTTGTTGGTGGACACCAGGGTCACCAATTCTGTATTTAATTGTCTCCACCATTCAGTATATCGTGGTGAGGTGTTTGTCTCCTGTTATGTGGGATGGATTGAATGTTTTTCGTTGTTGTTCTAGGGCGAGACCAGTACACGAGGGTTCTTCATGCAACTTGAAGAGGCGCAATGCTGGTTAAGTTTTATATCTCTGTGTAGCCACCCTGAAGAATGACGGAGGGCGTCTTTTCTGGCTCATGTTTCTAGGCAGATTTGTCACTTTGGTGCGATGTGCTGAAGATTTGATTAGCTTTTGCTAAGAGCTTTCACCAAGCTCAGTATGGAGTTATCATAACCAAGAGTTTGGGATTTGAACTCCTGTATATATTTCTGTACATATTTCTGTATATATTTCGGTGTATGTTGGTTGCCTGAGGGCATGTGCTCAAAATGCGAGATTTTGAGTCGTTTTGCTTATGGACTCCTATATTTAGGATTATGACTTTAGGGAGGTCCTATTTCGAGACTTGCTGTCTCATATAGTTATGTTAGGAATGTTTCCTTGAATGTTAGTTGCGCGCGGACTAATCATTCTGTTCTTAGTGAACATTGCTTTTAGAAGCAGGATCATTCAGTTTGGTGAATTTTAGCTTTTATAGCTATTCACTGTGTTTAGAGTGAATTTTAGCTTTTATAGCTATTCACTGTGCCTATAGTGGTATTGTTAGCTTTTATAGCTGCTCACTATGTTAATGGCGAGATTGTTCTTTTAGAACGCAGGCTTTGTGTAGTCGAGGACTATTTACCGAGTGTTTTCTTGGCGAGGAGCCGAGCTTTTTTCTGGCGATATACCAGAGTGTTTTCTTGGCGAGGAGCCGAGGTTTTTTTTCTGGCGATATACCAAAGTGTTTTCTTGGCGAGGAGCCGAGGTTTTTTCTGGCGATTTTTGCATGTCTGGATGTCTCAGGACGTCGACATTGCGCGATGTAGCGTTTTCCCTAGCGAGTTTAGCATGTCTAGATGTCTTAGGACGTCGACATTGCGTTATAGAGTGCGATTATTCTCTGAGTGCGACTAGTAGTGATACTAGATTTAGAATGTTCTCTTAGTGATGAGCTAGAGCATGGATAGCGATTTTCCCCGAGCGTTTGCCTGGATATTTATCCAGATATTTTTTTTGGCCTTGTGCTAAATGGTCTGACAGGACTTTTTCTTTTTAGTGTAAGTGTTTGCACTAGAATCTTTTTTTTATTTTTTTCTTTATTTAAGAATTTTTATAAATTTCTTTTGCTGACATAGAAAATTTTCAGACAATCCTTAAAATATTTTAAGGGGGGTGTTCATATTTTATTTCAGTTCATTTTTTTTGATTTAGACAAGAGTCTAGACAAAGTTAAATTATGTTTTGTTTTGGGTAACGATAACAGAGCTGATTCTTTTATATAAGAAGACCGCGATTGTTACTTTGAACAGGTATTTCTTATGTTCATGCAAGGATTTTTATTTACTTTTTGATGTACTTAACCTTAGTGCTTAATTAAGTTAGGTCTAGTTATAAGATTCTTGTGTACTTGCAAAGATTTTCATTTGGTTTCCATTGTACTTAATATTAGTGCTTAATTGAATTAAGTCTAGTAGTAAGGTCCGAAGTTTGTAATTTTGTTTTAAGTTCTGACCTTAGTATTAAGTGATAGTGTACCACTTTGTACCTTTTCATAAGTAGCCTAAGTTTAATAGACTAGTGTAGTCTATTTCTTTTTGGAAGGGGGTAAATGTAACATTCATTTTTTCCTAGATTTTAAGACCATGTAATGTTACTGATTTTTTCACTTCAAATTGTATTTATTTTTATTTTAAAACATCGACCGGTATATTAAACAAAAGTTTCAGGACATTCAGTATATACTGTGTGGTGCGGGTTGCTGATCGAACCTACCGCCAGGCCGCGATTGGCGAAATGTTTGACCCGGAGTTTTGATTGGAGCGTCCGGATATTACCGGCAAAAATCGCACGATTATTTAAGGGCCTGAGAAACTACCAGCAAGGCTTTTTTTTCGATCGAGCCGCAGACCAGGCAGTACCGTCTAGCCGAGAGGCTATTTTCCATCTAGCCGAAGTAGGCTAATTTTCTTCAGAAGCCGCTAAGTAAAAGTACCAGTTTCGACAATAAAAGCTGTAGTGAGCTTTCTAAGCGTTAAGAAAAAGTGTGAAATCGGGCGAAGTCCATCACAGCAGGACTGAAAAAGAGTAAGTCAACAAAACTCCCTCCAATAGACTTATTTGAGAGTAGTGCATTAACAGCAACGTATAACAGACAAAAAAGTGAAGTGTAAAACACGATGTCTCGCCTTCGGGGGTTGTAAAGGTTTAAAATTTAAATGTAACAACTACTATTTAGGCTAGAATTTTTTGGTATAACTGTAAAGGTTAGAACTTTTTATTTTCATTTTAAAAACATGAATAAATTCTTTTTTTGTTGATTAAAGCTAGTGTCTCACTGAATATTTATTTTCCTTTTCAGGATCAGTTGTGCTAGACTAATTTCTTTTTAGTAATATCCATAAAACACTTCAGTTTTTTCTCATTTTTCTTAGCTGAAGTTAAACCGTTTCTATTTTAAAATGAGTGGTGCCCAAAAAAAAGTCGTACAACTGAGGTTTCTTTAAAAATAGAATTAAATTCCAAAAAGACGTACAAAAATTATCTCTTACCCATATCTCTCTACCAAGGAAAACTGAGCTAGTATTTCTTTAATTTCTTTAGTTCTTTTAAAATCAGGTCTCACTCAATGCATTATCAGAAATTAAAGCGGGGCTGCAAGAAAATTGTGCTCAAGCTTGGGGCGTCCAGTATTTAAAAATGTTACAAAATGACGCAGTCTACATGGGGCGAAAAATAAAGCAAAATTAGCACACCTTACAAAATTGCGCTCAAGCGTGGGACAAACAACTTCTCACAGGGTACGGAAAAAGATGCCTCAAACTGAGGACAGTTTAGCATGTCATAAAAAGACGTAGCAAGGTGTTCCCAGTTAAAACTTTCTTAAGCCCTTTTATAAAGTTAGGTGTAGATACAATATTTTTTATTGCCAGACGCAATAAAATATTCATTTTAGTACCTAACCCCATAGACCTTTTATACAGTTCTAGATGGATCTGGGACCAAATATCGAAAGACACAATTTCGAAAAACAAATTATCGAAGGACACACAATGGACTAATGTTCGAATCGACAATTGTTCGAACGGACAAAATTTCGAATGGACAAATATTCGAATGGACAGTTTTTCGAAAACTACTAATTTATCCTTTTTTTTTAGAAAAATACATATTTAAAGTATAATAAATGCAAGAACTAGGTAGTATAAGTTTACTGTTTCAACGGAGGTATAGATATTTATGTTGTACAGGGTGAGTAAACGATAGAGTAAAGTTCATTATCCCATTTGTTTCGGGAATCACGAAAAAATGTTAAATATACTAGTTTTAGGGAATGTTAAGGTGCACAGTTTAAAATTATTTTTGAGTATACAGGGCACTTCAAAAAAGTGTGGCCGATATAAAATATGCTTTTTTAAATGGAACATCCTATTTTCTAATTTATCTTTGAATTCTGCGTAAAATTTTATACCTTTTTTATTAATAATGTTATATACCTAAACCTAGTAGTTTTTCTAATATTTCAATTTTTTTTTTGTAAAAATACTAGTTTTCAGTTTTGTAAAAAATTGTCAGTAGCGCCATTGTTTCTGAAGGTGGAATACTCATAATTGGTACGAGCATTCTATAGAGATGAAAAAAAGATATATGCAAAGAAATTTGAGTTAGATGCTACAGGGTGTTCAAAATAAATTTATACATTTCGACTATTTTAAATTGAAAAAATCTCAAATTTTTTAAATGGCACACCCTGTATATGATTATCTTTCTGATAGATTTTACAAAACCCTCCAACTTTTATTAAGTATGTCATATACTTATTTTAAATAGTTTTCGATTTATTTTGAATTTTTCAATTTTTACCCTTGTTTTTAATACACTTACGCTACCACATCGTAGTTGCCAAGACAAAACAAAAATGTAGGCATTGTCAAATTTTGACATGTCTATTAAGCAAGTAAAAATAGTTTAATTTGTTGTAGAAAGTGGCGTATAAAGGTAATAGTTATGGATTTGGAACACCCTGTAGCATCTAACTCAAATTTCTTTACATGCATCGTTTTTTTCGTCTCTATCGAACGCTCGTACCAATTATGAGTATTTCACCTTGAAAAACAATGGCACTACTGGCAATTTTTTTCAAAACTGAAAACTAGTATTTTTTTTAAAAAATTGAAACATCAGAAAAACTACTAGGTTTAGATATATAACATTATTAATAAAAAAGTTATAAAATTTGACACAAAATTTAAAAATAAATTAGAAAATAGAATGTTCCATTTAAAAAAAAACATATTTTATATTGGCCACACTTTTTTGAAGTACCCTGTATACTCAAAAATAATTATAAACTGTGCACCTTAATGTTTCCTAAATATATTGTATTTAACATTTTTTCGTCATTCCCGAAACAAATGAGTTAATGAACTTTACTCTATCATTGACACACCCTGTATAATAATTATTTGAAGTTATTTATTACGTATTCAGTGACACTTGAAAATAGCTACATGTTACATATTTTGTGAATACTGTAGCACTATAGGGAGATTTACCAAGAAATATTTACAGCTAAATTACTTAAAAACCCTTCAGGATCATCTACACAAAAAAAAAGAATTTTATTCTTAGGTCAAGAGCGACATATTTCATTTTCCTAGGAGTCGCGGGCAAGCCCGAACGAAGTTGTACTAATTTTGTTTCTGTCAGTGCCTGTTCTCTTTGGATGGCTTCAATGAACTTCCCAATACTTGGATGTTAAGCTGATAATTGGCTCTCAAAAGCCATGTGCCATCCTTCCATGTGATTGTTGGTTTTTGGGATGTCATCTCTAATTGATAAATAACAATTCCACATTTCAAGGAAATATGGGAAGTCACTGGCGATTGCTTCTGACTGAGCCAATCCATGTTTCCTCAAAATAGTCCACGATTTCGTTTGATTCTTCAGGTACGGTTTCCGCGGATGAATTCAAAAATAATTGAACATATTTCGGTGATATTAAGGGCAAAGCTGCCAGAAGTTTCATTTGCTGAGCGAATTCTGAGTAGGTATTCATATTTTTGTTTTAAACCAGGACTTTGTATTCTGCTGTACAGGGCTTGGTGAAAGTGAAAAAAACATCAAAAGTGTTTTTATGGAGGCAACCACTGCTATTTCGAAATCTATCAGGAATGATTTTGGACGAAGTTCACGTATAAGGATGGCACATGGCTTTTGGGAGCCAATTATAAGCTTACCGTCTAAGTATTTCGAAGTTTATTTAAGCCATCTAAAGAGAACAGGTACTGACTTCGGTCGGGATTGCCCGCGACTCCTTGGAAAGTCGCTCCTGTTCAAAGAATTATTCTTACAAAAGGTTTCTTCGTAAGAATCAGACTATTACAATTCTAATATTTCGCTTTTGGGCTTCAAGAACTCTTTCGATACCAGCAGCCCGACCCCAAACAACATGCCAAAGCGGAATCTATAAAAATTTAACATGTAGGCTGAAAAGTTTTTGGTCTAGCTACTTAAAACCATTTTTTTTTTTTGGCAAAATTCGACTTTTCTAACACTTCTATACCTTTCTTGTAGAAAGGTATGTCTTATAGGTCTCCGTTTCGGCGAAAACTTTTTCCAAGCCAAATCTCTTTCCCGCGAGCATTTTTTTAAGCTCGCGAACAGATAATAGTCGGGGACAAGTGAGGGACAAATCTGGAGAATACGGTGGATAAGGAAGCAAATCGAACTTCAATTCATGCACTTTTGCCATCGTAACCATTGTCTTGTAACATGGTGCATTGTCTTGATGAAGGAGCACTGTTTTCTTGTTCATTTGGGGCCGTTTCTTTGCGACTTCTGTCTTCAAACGCACCAAAAGCTTTATATAATATTTGCTATTGGTGGTTTTTCCCTTCTCAGTATAGTCGATGAAAGTTATTCCATGCGCATCCCAAAATATAGAGGTCAAAACCTTCCTAGTTGTGTCTTTAGTCGTTTCGGGTGGCTTTCACCGGCTGCTGTTCACTCCGCTGATAGTCGATTTGATTCCGGTGTATAGTGGTGAATCCATGTTTCATCCATTGTCCCATATCGCATGAAAAAAATCCTTTTTATTGCAGTTAAACAGGTCCAAACAGCGCTCAGAATCATCAACACGTTGTTGTTTTTGGTCCACTGTGAGCAAACACGGTACCCATTTCGAACAGAGCTTTCTCAAGCCAAAATGTTAATGCAAAATATAACCAACACGTTCTTTTGATGTCCATCCAACACTTTTGTGGATTTTTTTTTATGTGGTGTATACAGCTCATTTGGGCGGCCAGAGCGTTCAGCATCATTTGTATCCGTATGACCGCGTTTAAATTCAGCATACCAGTAAATGACGAGTCCAAGTAACACTTATCAAGCCATTGCTTTGAATAAACGGTATTTTTTTCCATCAAAAAACAGTATTTAATCAACACACGAAATTCGATGTTTCCATTGTTTTGAAAATATCGAAAGTAGCGTCCCTAAAACCACTGTAACTTGTAAACTAATCGTCAAAATGTCATGAAATTTTGACATGTATCGTTTGAAGGTTGTTACTTCCTAAAAATCATATAGATTTTTTGAAAAGGGCGACATCTATGTGTCAGACCAAAAACTTTTCAGCCTACTTGTTAGTATACATTTAATAGTGCATAACGTCGTATATTATTTTTCAAGAAATTCAGGGTGTGACATTTATTACCCTTAGCGCAAACATTAGACACATACTTCTTCTACGATAAATGATTATCAATAGAAACACTCAAACTTATTAGATTAAGACTATTTTGTATAAGTCAAAGTAAACTTTTTGAAGATCAGTTTTCTGACCTGTTACTGTCTCTAAAAATTTAAATTTGGTGCGTAATAAATTTTCATTTTATCTCTTAACGGTATTATGATAATGTTATTTTTGTACCAAAAATCCACTTCAAAGTTGCCTAAATTCAAAAAACAAAGTTATTGCAAAAATAAGTGGATGGGTGGAAAAACGTCTTCACAGTTAATCGAAATATTTACAAGACTCTCCAAGAACATTTATAGAAATAAAACCCGTTGTAAGAATGTTAGTAAAAAGCAATTCATTTTGCGCATCTCAGTCTTTCACGAATTGAAGAGTGCACAGCGTAAGTATTCCTTCAATCCCTTATAATAAAAACAGCTTTCATATTGAAAATCAAAAAATAAATATTTTAGAAAACTTACCACAAAGCAACACAATTTTATTCATGGTAAAACTTTAGGGACAACGAGTGTAGCTAACACTACGCCAAAAATATATATACAACTTCTTTGTTTTTTTTATAATAATGCTAAATTTATTACATGACAAGTGTATTTTGTAAAACTATAGTTTTATTTTTATTTTTTTTTTAAATGGTAAATTTCTGTCATTATTTCGGAACTTAAATATACGGTAAATAAATACTTATTTATACAGGTAATTATTATTACCATTAGTTACATCTACTTGTGTAATTACCCAGTCAAGGTTATTTATGTAGCAGAGTTATCTACATAACTTTGTTGTGTAGGTAACTATACAATGTGGCACTTATCGCATATTAGGTTTTTTACCATAGCCCATTAAAATTTTTAAATTGTATGTAGGAGATACTAGTTCCAGAAAATAACAAATTTTAATTTTAACTATCTGGTTTAATCTCTCATTAAAATTATCGAGTACATTCAAAAGGGTGGGGGCTAAAAAATATTTTTTATTATTAAATTATAAGAATTTTTGGTGACCAAAAACTATTTGTAACAGTCCTAAATTCTCTGCCAGTCTCTAGCTCAAGCTACCTCCAAGCTGATTTAATAAACTCTTCGAACACTTGACGATTTTTTGTTTCATTTCTGGATTGATGTAATGTTCCATTGTACGTCGTGTGTACATAAAAGTCAGGAATAGAGACAATATTACTTACTAAATATCACGAGAGTTCATAGTCAATATATATATATATATATATATATATATATATATATATATATATATATATATATATATATATATATATATTACATCATATACATATCAACAAAAACGTTGAGGAGGGGCTGGAAAAACGACTCCCGCTGAAGACAAAGCTATAACAATGACCAGCAGTCGTAATCGCCGCCTAACCGCACAAGAAATCATGGCTCAAGTAAACTTGGAGCGGCCCATCCCCATTAGCATGACAACCGTGAAGAACAGCTTAACAGAAGGTGTGCTACACGCGAGAGTTGCAGTAAGGAAACCACTTTTTAGGCAAGTGAATAAACGTCAACGATTAGAATGGGCCCGTGAACATGAATATTGGACATCAGAACAATGGAATTCCGTCTTTTGGAGTGGCGAATCTAAATTCGAAATTTTTGGTTCAAATCGACGAATTTACGTGCGGCGGGCAGTTGGAGAGAGGATGTTGGAAGCATGTTAGTTGCCTACAACAAAACATGGTGGAGGTTCAGTAATGGTTTGGAGTTGTTTTGGCAACGGAAATTTTGCTAACTCAAATGTTTCCTTCTGGAAGAGATATTTTTCAGGGGAAATTTATTTTTCAGCATGACAACGACCCTAAACATTCTGCTAAACAAATTGGAGAACTTTTGGATCAATGGAAATCCGATGACGTCCTGGAAGTGATGACTTGGCCTCCACAATCACCTGACTTGAACCCCATCGAATTGCTGTGGGATTATTTGGACAGGTGTGTTGGAAAACTCAATCCAACAACAGAAAAACACTTGTGGGAACTTTTAAAAGCAGAATGGGTTAAAATAACAGAAGAAACTCTGAAGAAACGACTGGACAGAATGCCGAAACTCTATAAAGCTGTTATTAAAAACAAAGGAGGTCACATAGATGAGAAAAATCCTGGAAAATCATGAATATTTTTCTGATTTTCTAAACTGTAAATAATGTACAAATAAATAATAAATCAGTAAAATTTTTAAAAAAATATATTATTTGGGTTTTTGTTGTCTTGGGACTGAAATAACTAGGTGGGCAAATACTTTCTGTTGAGAGTGTATATGTATATATATATATATATATATATATATATATATATATATATATATATATATATATATATATATATATATATATATATATATATATATATATATATATATATATATATATATATATGTATTGACATATAGAATGATTAAAAACTCCATAAAATTCACCCTAAATGGGTTTTCAAGAAAGTTTTTTTCTGATCTTCACTGAAATTTTAGTTTTTTTTATATACCCCAATGAATTATTAAAGGAAATACACTCATGATACTTTTCGTTCGATCTACACCCTATGGAGAGTGTTTCAAAATTTTTTGATCATAATTTCTCTAGATAAGGGCGGGGGGAGAGCGATTTTTCGCAATGTTGTAAAAATAATACACAGAAAAGTATAGGCAAGTATTACATTATATATATTTTTGAACTCGTATTTTTACAAGCTTTCATTTGACACGCGACTCGACGACCTGGTAAAAAAATTTCCTTCCGATTTTACTCCCAAAACTCCCCTTAAGTGAAAATTTAACTTTCAAAACTATACGGCTCTAATGAGGCCATCATTTCCTACATTAGTGCCAAATTTCAACTTTCTATGTCAAATAGTATCGGAGAAAATCTGGTGTGACAGACAGACGGACGGAAGACACCGTTCTGTACGGAACACTAAAAATAGGTTAGATTTCTACCAGCCCTACGAACAGGTTGGTTTGAGATCCGGCTATAGCACATGCGGCACTCACAGACAATGTCAGATATCCTAGACAACAATTTCGAACTCTACATAGCCTTCATGGACTATGAAAGGCTTCTGATTCTGTCGAAAAGTGGGCAATCATCAACAGCTTGAACAACATTAATAACAACATAGTTATAAATTTACGACGAACAGTTCTCGAGATTATTAAGAATTATCTGTATCTGGTGCAAAAATTTCTACGACGAGAGAGTGTTTCCGGTGAAATTTCAAGAAGAATCAGGCTTGGATGGTGCCCATTCGGGAAATTAAGTTATATATTCAAAAATAAAGTCATCCCAAATAAGTTAAAGGCTAAAGTTTACGACCAGTTCATCCTCCCCGTAACTACACATGGCGTTGAGACCTGGACATTAAATAAAACCGATATACAAAAACTAGCTCTGATCCAAAGAGCACACCAGAGACAGATGATCCAGATAAATCTTAAAGAAAAAAAAATGAAACTAGTGGATAAGTAAACAAAGGAATTTAAAAGATATATAAAGAGCACTTAGCAGAAAGAAAGTGGAAATGGGCTGGACATATAGCACGCACGACTGTTAATCGATGGACCAGTACAAAGGAGACCACGAGAATAGAAAAGGAGCGTAGGATATCCTAAAACCAAGATGGTGGGATGATATATAGAGGCTTGCGGGCATTGGATAGATGACAACAGCTGGAAATAGATTGAGATGGAAATTCAGGGGGGATATATCCGGTAATGGATAGAACTAGACTTATAGTGATATATTTATGTATATATGTATATACATATATATATACATATATATATATATATATATATATATATATATATATATATATAATATATATATATATATATATATATATATATATATATATATATATATATATATATATATATATATATATATATATATATATTCTTCTTTTTTAAGTGCCGTCTCCGCTGCAAAGTTTAGCAATCATCATAGCGATTTTTATCTTGGAGACGGTAGATCTAAATAACTTGCGAACCACTCTTAAAGGTTCTTCAGCTACGAGTTCCTTCTCCTTCCTATGGATCTTCTTCCTACGATCTTTCCCTGCATGATAGTCTGGAGCAACCGATACTTCTCCCCTCTCAAGATGTGACCCAAATATTTTCTGTCTTAATCGTTAGAATTACTTCCCTTTCTTTTTGCGCCACTTCCACGTTGGCCACTTTCTCCACCCATGAAATCTTTAGCATTCTCCGGTATAACCATAGCTCAAATGCCTCCAGTCTCCTCACATCAATCGCCTTCATCGTCCAGGCTTCCATCCCATAATATAGTACAGACATTACATAACATCTCTTCATTCGTGTTTTTAATTCAAGGTTTAGATCTCGGCAACAGAAAAGCCTCTTCATTCTTATAAATGTACTTCTGGCCTGTTCAATTCTGATTTTTATTTCTTTGGAACTGTCGTTGTTTTCATTGGTTGTGCCTAGATATTTGTATTCTTTTACTCTTTCGATAGGTTGATTATTTACATATATCCTACGATCTTCCTGAGTTGTTTTTGTTATTAGCATATATTTTGTTTTGCTTATGTTCAGTGATAGTCCATACTCTTCACTCGCTGTGACAATTTTATTAATTAACGTCTGTAGGTCTTCATGTGTTTCAGCTAAGAGAACTGTATCATCAGCGTACCTCAGATTATTTATTGCCGTGCCGTTTATTTTAATGCCTATGTCTTGATCATCCAATGCTTTACTTATTATGTCTTCCGAGTACATATTAAAGAGGATTGGCGAGAGTATACCCCCTTGACGAACACCTCTTTGGATTTCTATTTCTTTAGATGTTATGTCTTCCACTCGTATTGCTGCTTTTTGGCCATAGTAGAGATTAGAAATAATTCTTATGTCTCTGAGTTCTAATCTTTTCTTTATTACCGTTTCTATGAGTTGGTCATGTCTAACTTTATCAAAGGCCTTATTATATTCTATAAAGCACGCGTGTAGGTCCTGGTTCATGTCTAGGCACCTTGGCGACAGGACATTGAGTGCAAACAATGCTTCCTTTGTTCCCTAGCCTTTACGGAATCCAAATTAAGTATTACTGATGTCTGCATCTAGTTTTCTGAATATTCTATTATGGATCACCTTCAACAAGATTTTCACTGTGTGAGCTATCAGACTTATTATACGGTAGTCTGAATAGTCTGAACAATACTTGGCGCTTTTCTTTTTTGGAAGCGTTATGAAAGTTGATAGTAATCACTCATTTGGAATTATTCCAGTTCTATATATAGTATTGATTAATTCTACCAGAATATGAATCTGGTCCTCCTCTATCAGTTTAAGGATTTCCGCTGGCAGTTGATCTGGCCCTGAAGCTTTTCTGTTCTTTAGTGTGTTTAGTGTATATATCAGTTCATCCCTAATTGTGTCTAGGCCCAACTCTCCTTCTATAGTTTCAAGATTTGTTTATCGTCTCTCATCTTCAAAGAGTTGTGCAATGTAGTTCTTCCATATTTCCAGTTTTTGCTCTATTTCTATGACTATTTTCCCGTTGTTATCGTATAATATATTTAGTTGTTTATGTTTACTGGTGCCGGCAAGTTTTTTGACTTTTTTGTGTATGTTGAAACTGTCGTGCTTTCTTGCAACTCCTTAATTTCTTCACATTTTTGCTTGTAATAATCTTCCTTTGCTTTTCTGATCTTTGTGAGAAGTATTCGTTGTGTTTCTTTATATTGTTGCTCATTTTTCCCTTTAAAGCTTCTTCTCTTATCCAGCAGATTTAGACTTTCGGTAGTTATCCATTCTTTCTTTCCTGTGGATGTTTCTTTTTTTAAAATGGCTATCGAGGGTTCCAACAGGGCTGATTTCATGCCGTACCATTTTTCATTTACGTCTCTACAGTTTCGATATTCTTCCTTGCTTTCGAGTATTTTCAGATTTTTGTTTATTTCTGTTTTTAACTCATTTCGTATGTCTTGGCTTTTTAAAAGCTCTGCATTTATCCTTGTTTCTTTTTTCTTTTATGTTCTTTTGAGTTCGATGTGCATCTGGGCTATTAAGGGAATGTGGTCCGAGGAGACATCAGCGCCCGGGTAAGCCTTAACTGACTTGATGCAGTTTCTATATCTTGCTTTTATTAAGATGTAGTCTATCTGATTTCTTACTGGATTTTGATCGCTGTCTTGTGGGGATCTCCATGTGTAGAGTCGTCGCCTTGGAAGCTCGTAGAAGGTATTCGTTACTATCATTTCTTCTTCTTGACAGAATTATACTAATCTATCACCTCTTTCATTTCTTATCCCTAACCCGTATTCACTTATGTATTTGTCACATTTCCCTTTGCCGACTTTCGCATTAAAGTCTCCAAGACTTATGATAATATCTCTTGGTTTTAGTGATTCAAGCATCTGTTTGATTTGTTCGTAGAAAAGCTCGATATCCTCTTCAGGCTTGTCAGCTGTAGGAGCATATACTTGCATTATGTTTATTTTCCTTGAGTTGGTTTGCAGTTGTATAAGCATGACACGGTCTGAGATAGGGATAAAGTTGGTGACAGATGCCATAATATCTCTCGAGACAGCAATTGCAACACCGTGTCTGTGATGATTATCATCATTTCCAGAGAAGTACAGCATGCCTCTATCTGTTGGGATTTGGCCATGACCGGGTCATCTTGTTTCAGTAATTCCAAGGATGTTCAGTCTCAGTCTCTGCATTTCGTATATAACATTATGCATCTTTCCGGCTTCATACGTGGATCTCACGTTCCATCTGCCAATTCTTACCTTGTTTGTTTTCACAGTCCTGTTCATCGCTGTTGTCCCCGGAGATCCGACTGGGGAATTTATTACTCCGAAAAATTACCTTGACGATTTATACTAAGGATATCCGTAGATCTTTAATGCAGTAGTTTCCTCTTGCTTGCTGCATATATATATATATATATATATATATATATATATATATATATATATATATATATATATATATATATATATATATATATATATATATATATATAAATATATATATATATATATATATATATATATATATATATATATACATATATATATATATATATATATATATATATATATATATATATATATATATATATATATAGGTGAGCAAAAAAATGGACTGAAATGATTTTGCTTCATTTAACACCGATTCTTGAATTTAATTTTTAAACAGCGGTATTATTTTTGATATTATTAGAATGCTGATTTTCTACTCTTCACAATAATATCAAACACATTTGGATTTCCAAAAAGTTTTACTAATTAAAACGGTTTTACTCAATAGAACCGTTTTTGCTCGCTCAGCAATGTATTCGTTGCGTGCTGTACATCCTTATAAAAACATATGCAACTGAATTTTCCTATCATTCCTTTATCGGAATTTGAACAGTCAACATCTCTGCTATACCTGCTTACTAATTACGTCATCGGGAAAACGGCCCAAGTCATTGTACTATTGCAAAAAGGGCATAACCAATGTGTAGTCGCTGCGCAACTGCACCTGAGCTAGTCAGCTGTCTCCAGAGTCTACAGATATTACCAAGAGACTCACGCGTTTACACGGAGACTAGGATCAGGAAGAAGAAGGTGTACCTCGGAGCGAGACGACCGCTTCATTGTCAACATAACTCTAAGAAATTGGCACTTGACCAGCGTTGGACAGTCAAAAGAAGACCTAAAGACGCGAACCTAACTCCGAAGAAACCAGACTCAAATTGACAGCAACCGAACGACAAGTGCAGCTCATATTTGCTCGAGAACATGTGGACTGGACCCTAGAACAATGGTGCTCCGTGTTTTTCTCTGATAAGTCCCGAATGTGCCCACAAGGCAATGGTGGAAGAAGACGATTCTATAGGAGGCCTGGGGAGCACTGTGCTGCATTACTGAAACGGTCGCCTATGGAAGAGGTTCTGTCATGGTGTGGGGAGGCATCTTACTGGATGCGAAAACCGATTTGGTTTTCGTGACTGATGACACTTGTAGCGGTGGATTAACTACTCATCGGCACATCGAGGAGATCCTGCCGGAACACGTCGTTCCTTACGCTGGGTTTGTTGGCGATAGCTTCACGCTAATGCGCGACAATGCAAGGCCACACGCTTCTGCATCGGTGCGGTAATATTTGGCGGGAGTGGAAATAGCCACATTAGACTGGCCTGCGCGGAGTCCTGACCTCGATCCAATCGAAAACATGTGGAATGCACTCAAAAGAAGAGTTCGAGCCAAAAATCCAGCCCCTGCATCGCCGAGGAACTTAAAGGTTGCGATCGCGGAAGGGTAGGGAAGAAACCCACAGACAGTGGTGAAAAAATTCATCCGCTCCATGAAAAACCGACTGGAAGTAGTAATAAGGGCTAGGAGGGGAATACGAAGTATTGATTTTGGTTGTTAAACTTAAAATTTGTTTAATTTTTCCTTTTTCTTATATCTATGTTCAATCTTTGTTTTCCTTGTTTCCTCTGTCAATCATTTTTATCAGTAAAAAGCATGAAGTATGCTCTGGAATATGATATCAGTAGAAAGAGAATAGAATGGGCTTTCAAATGATGCTAAAATATATGAATACTAAATACTAGGATCCGTGTTAAATAAAGCTAAATAGTTTGAGTCGATTTTTTGCTGCATATATCATTCGGATGGAATAATAATGTTGAAGCTGAAGCTTCAAGACACGAGAATTAACCCTCTTACTGGGAGATTTCAACTCCAAGGTCGGACAAGGAAGAGGGGACAATATGGTGGGCTCATTCTGACTGGACACACGAAATGATAGAGGAGACCGTCTGGTGCAGTTTTGTAGAGTGGAAGAGTTCGCCATATATATATATATATATATATATATATATATATATATATATATATATATATATATATATACATATATATAGACATATATATATATATATATATATATATATATATATATATATATACATATATATATATATATATATATATATATATATATATATATATATATATATATATATATATATATATGGCGAACTCTTCCACTCTACAAAACTGCACCAGACGGTCTCCTCTATCATTTCGTATATATATGTATATATATATATATATATACATATATATAGACATATATATATATATATATATATATATATATATATATATATATATATATATATATATATATATACATATATATATATATATATATATATATATATATATATATATATATGTATATATATACATACATATATATACATATATATATATATATATATATATATATATATATATATATATATGTATATATATATATACATACATATATATACATATATATATACATATATATATATATATATATATATATATATATATATATATATATATATATATATATATATATACATATATATATATACATATATATATATATATATATATATATATATATATATATATATATATATATATATACATATATATATATATATATATATATATATATATATATATATATATATATATATATATATATATATATATATATATACATATATACATATATATATATATATATATATATATATATATATATATATATATATATATATATATATATATATATATATGTGGCGAAGTCTCTACAAAACTGCACCAGACGGTCTCCTCTATTATTTCGTGTGTCCAGTCAGAATGAGCCCACCATATTGTCCCCTCTTCCTTATGTATATATATATATATATATATATATATATATATATATATATATATATATGTATACATATATATATATATATATATATATATATATATATATATATATATATATATATACATGTATATATATATATATATATATATATATATATATATATATATATATATATATATATATATATAAGTGTGTGTGTTATTGTTTTTATAACTATTATAGTATTATTTTAAAAGACATTTGAAAACATTTTATTGAAATTAAAGTTTGCAATATGTTTTGTTTCATTTTCCAAGTTAACTGTTATTTACCTATTGGCCTCTGAAATGGCATCCACATCAGGTGGATTTCTTGTGGGCTATCCCATTCACCAGATCACCGGTTGTAAACTACCCTCAAATCGTCAAGTTTTGTGTGCTTTATTTTATAATTTACGTACTGTGAAATTAACTGTAAGAGAATCAGCAAAACTTACAATACGAGAAGTGTTCATTTTTTGGGAGAAAGCTCGAATCCCGACTAAACATGAGATGCAATTACTAAGCTGGAAAAACTTCATGCCGAGTGGAGAACTCTTCAAAAAGATCGGAAGAAAACATCGAAAACGGCCAAGAACAAATTTAAACAGTTTGTTGAAAAGTTGGATGATCTCTTTGATATTGCTCAACAAGATGCCTTGGCTCTGATGAAATCGGAAGAAGATAAGGCGTTTCTCGTGAAACAGAGGCAAATGGGCTGCCCAGGTTCCATGACTGGAGTGGATCTCAAGTTGTCTCGAGCTGAAGAAATCAAGGTGCAAAAGGAACATGCAAAAATGAACTGACAAATCCAAGAAGCAATTTTTGATATTGGTGAGTTTTTTTTTATTATTAGTATTCTAAAAAATAGATAAACAAATAAGTAAATAGTTTCATTATAATTGAAAGAAAATTGTACATGAGAGCATGATTTGGCATCTTTATGATTGAGTTTATATTTTTTAAATAATACCTTTTGATAATTAGAAGTAGGTAATTTAGTACCTATGTATTATTACTATTCTGCTAAAACGACAAATTTTTATAGTCTTTTTTTTTCTCTTTCTTTTGTTGCTTCTTAGAGACGGATGATGAAGACAAGTTCGAAGAAGGAGAAGAAGACACTGAAGAGGACAGCATCTACCAGGAACTTGAGAGCTTGGAGGAAATGGACATCCCTGAAGAAGCAGCAGAAGATCCAGGACCATCTGAGAGCAAGAGGATGAAAGTTTCATTTGCAAGGGGCGTTAAAGAGATTTTAAACATGAAATTGTCCATTTTGTTAGATCGATATAAGGTATCCGACAGAAATGTCACGAGAATTTTAATAGCTACTCTAGAAGCACTAAACCTTGACCCTCTTGAGTATAAAGTCTCGAAAACTTTATTACATGATAGAAGGCAAATGTTCAGAGAACAATATAATAAAAAAATTTTGATAAAGTAAACATTCCTGAAAAAGAGCCCGTGGTTGTCCATTGGGACGGTAAACTTTTACCGGGTGTTTTAAAAAATGAACGATGTGAGCGAATAGGTATAGCTATTTCATATGGCGAAAAGGAACAGCTGCTGGGAGTTCCTGTAACAGCAAACAGCTCTGGAGAGGAGCAAGCCGTAGCCGTATATGAATGCCTACATGAATGGGGTCTTCTCAACACCGTCAAGGCGATGTGCTTCGACACTACAGCATCCAACACGGGAAGACTCAAAGGAGCATGCGTCATATTGGAGCAAATGTTAGGAAGAGAATTGTTATACCTAGCTTGCCGTCACCATATCTTGGAAATTCTGTTAAGAGGCGTATTCGACACAAAAATGGGATCAACCACTGGACCTCATCCAGACATTTTCAAGAGATTCCTCACTGCGTGGCCCAAGATAGACAAAGGAAAATACAACACAGGTATCAGTGACAATCTAATACAAAAGCAGCTAACTCCAGAAGTAATTGCAAATGTTACTGCTGAATTCGAGACCAAATTAACTGAGAGCCACCCCAGAGATGACTACAACGAGCTATTGCAGTTGGTTCTCGTATTTGTTGGATCACTAGACGGCAATGTTGTGGGTTTTAGAACTCCAGGAGCCATTCATCACGCTAGGTGGATGGCAAAGGCTATTTACTGCTTAAAAATGTTCATTTTTCGTCGTCAATTTAAGATGTCTAAAGAAGAAGAAAGTTCTGTGCGTGCCATTTCTGTTTTCCTAGTTAAAATTTATTGTAAAGCTTGGTTCAATGCTCCAAAAGCTCATCTTGCACCAAAGCAAGATTTAGGTATTTTGCATAGTCTGTTAGACTATAAAGAATGTGACAACGACATTGCAGAAATAGCCCTGACCAAATTTTCGAACCATTTGTGGTATTTGAATGCAAATTTGGCGGGATTATCGTTTTTTGATCCCACCATTACAGACGATGAAAAGTTGTTAATGGCTAATAAATTGCTCAGTAGCACAGATGAACCATCACAGCACGCTAGGGTTGTAAATCCAAAAGTTAGGAAAGAAAACTTAAAAGAGGTAGTTGATGGAGGATTGGTAAATTTACTTACCAAAGAAACGTTTACATTCTTTGACCAATTTAATATAAAAACAAATTTCCTAAGACAACATCCAAACACCTGGCCTCAAAATAATGACTTCCAAGAAGGATTGAAAATTGTCAAAACATTAAAAGTAGTTAATGATATGGCTGAGCGTGGTGTTAAATTAATAACCGACTTTAACGACCTTCTGACAAAAGATGAAGACCAAAAGCAATATGTCCTGCAAGTTGTAAGTCAATGCCGAGCATTATATCCTGACGTTTCAAAAACTACTTTAACAAAAGCTCTAGAATAGATTAGATAACTATGTAAAATTATCAACTCATGTAGGTACTACGTCTGTATCTTTTCTGTGTCTGTTTTGTATGTATTATATACCTAATTTTTATATTTTAAAATAAAAAATGTCATTAGACTTATCAGTATTACTTGTTTTTTTATTATATTTCTACTTTAAACTCAAAAATATACCAAAAAAAGCAAAATTTATCACTTAATAACAAAAATATACGAAGTATGCTCCTAGTGGTACCAGGTCACGTTTTTGGGGCTAAAGGCTGTTGTATCTCGGTTTGAATTAAAATAACAACAATTATGTATAGAATATAAATTTTGAAGAACAACATTAGCTTTCTTTTGAGATATTAAGCGTGTTTCTATTATTTACCGTTCTGGAGTTATGGCTCCATATGTCAGCTTTTTGGCCAAAAATTTGGATTTTTTCAAACTTTGAGCGACGAGCGGCACGGGTTAACGTCGTTTAATCGAGCTCAAATTTCGGCTATCTCAATATCTGGAAAGGGGAATCGTTTTGTGGGGTCCAGACGAACAAGATTCCGACATTTTTTTTTCCCTCTCTATGAGATCCGGTCGCTCTAATATATATGTATATATATATATATATATATATATATATATATATATATATATATATATATATATACACATACATATATATATATATATATATATATATATATATATATATATATATATATATATATATATATATATTATATACATATATATATATATATATATATATATATATATATATATATATATATATATATATATATGTATATATATATATATATTTGTTAGGATCTATGACAGGGTAATATATCTAATAAAAAAGAGTTGATTCAATATATTTACAAATGTATTTATTTCCAAAGGTACAAGATAAAATTATATATCTAAAACACCTTAACTGCCTTATTCGATCTAAATGACTTCTATGTCGTAGTTACAATAATAAAAATATTCATTTCTCGCACTTTGTAGACTAAGATGCGACACATGAAACCTTGTTTCTTCGATACTCGCATACTGATTGGTTTGTTGATTTTACTACCTGGAAAAAGATCTCAGGATTTTGAAATGGTTTTTAACTTACCGATTCTGCAGCATGTAGCAAAAGAGCGTCAACCACTTTCTTTAAATATCGACCTTTTTACTGTAAATTCCAGAGTGGGCCCAAAAGGAACAAAATAGTCAAAAAAACGAAAACAGAAACTTACCCATAGGAGAGTTTTCTAACCCAAGAAAGATGGTGGGGATGCAAGCAGCATCCTAAAAAACAGGTGCACAGATTTAAGGTAAAACACCTATCGAAAATTGATCCAATTTTTACGAGGGTATGACCTATAGTACCATTGAAAATCGAGCAGAAATAGAAAACTAGAAAAGGTAAAATATTTATAACCAGACAGATGTACTGACTATATAGTCGACTATAGAAAGAAAACATTACACCCTATTACGTACTATCAGGAAACTTTAAAAAAGAAAAAATGAGTCCTTTCGAGTAGGAATATTTCTATCTATGAAATCGCTATTGCCAGAGTTTTGTCACATACTGGTAAAAATTCCCTAAAAACGAGAAACTATATTAATAAGAAATAATTTTCTCGACTTTATTCCTTATACTTTTAAAATACAACCTCTAACAATAATATTTTTGAACAAAAGTGAGCAAGCTTGGAAGTTTTTTAGTTAGCACCACACTGTTCTGTCTTGCGGTTTTTCTTCTTTTACGTAAGACATTCAAGTTGTATTACTCGCATCATACGCATTCCACAAGCACGGCACTCGTCGCTTAAAATAAAACTACGCGCAGGGTGCATAGCCATCGGACCAATTTCCGAGCATCTAACAGACAAAATAAACCGTCATATGTGCGTCAGTTAAACCTTACTCTAAATAGGAACTCAATAATCTGGACCGCTATTATAATGGTGTAAGTACATTTTGTTTACTGATCGACGAAAAAATGTACTTACCTTTAAAAGGTAACTATAATTATTTTTTAGGCTGCGAGCAAATCCTTAAATCGCTACAGTAACTGCGTGTGCGCGGAAATATCAATTTACGTTGGTCTTGAATCCCTACAGATTGTATTCAATAAGAAATACAGTCTTGGGCAGTTCATTTTAAAAGCATGAGGTTCTCCATATAAAGAACTTCTTAAAGTTGTTAAAATGGATATCACATATTAACGCTGCGTCTGTTTCCAACATCCCACACTCTGAAGTTTCAAACTGGCTAAATTCATCACTCAAGATTTCCCGTTAGAGTAGTTATAGAACAAACTTAAATTATGACCTTCAATGTTCCAAAGAATTAAAGTTTTTGACGCTCGAAAGTCATGGAAAAGGTTATCAATGAGCATCTCCTAAAATATCTTGAACGATTCAATATTATTAGCGACCACCATTATGGTTTTCGTAAACATAGATCAACAGGAGATCTTCTGACTTATGTAACACATGTTTGGAACAACGCAATTGAACACTTTGGAGAATCTCGAGCGGTTGCTCTTGACGTATCCAAGGCATTCGACCGTATTTGGCACGATGGACTCTTGGCTAAGTTACGCTCTTATGGTATGTCTGAAAGGTTCTGTTTGTGGCTCTCATGTTTCCTCAGAGAGCGTTCTTTATGAGTGGTGGTCGACGGATTTGTTTCTAACACCTTCACTATCAACGCCGGTGTGCCCCAGGGCTCCATACTGTCTCTTACTCTCTTTCTCATTTACATTAACGATCTGCTGGAAAAGACCGGGAATCCAAACTACAGCTTTGCAGATGACAGTATGCTTGTCTCTTCATTCACCTTGAACGCTCGGACATCGGCTGCTCGCGCGAATATCCGCAGACAGCAGGAGTTAACAAAGATCTGGAAGAAATTCTATCTTGGGGTGACAGTAACAAAAACCCAGGCGGCAGTTTTTTCTAAAAAAGTTAATGTTGCTGAACCCGACATAGTTATGTCGGGGCACTCCATTTCCCTAGCATCGTTGCTCAATTTGTTGAGCGTTAGTTTGGGAGCAAATATGTCCTGGCATTAACATGTTGCAGGCATAGCAAGGAGAGCTTCTCAAAAGTTGGGAATATTATTTCGAACCAGAAAGTTTTACACCCCACAACAACTGTTAATTCTTTATAAAGCTCAAATTCTACCAACTATGGAATACTGCTCCCATGTTTGGGGCTCCGCTCCCAAACATACACTGCATTTATTGGATTCTGTTCAGAGAAGAGCTGTCCCTGTGATTGGAGACCCGGAATTGACCGGCGGCCTTGATTCGCTGGAACATCGCAAAACGGTTGGCGACTGAGTCTGTTCTACAAGTATTTTCATGGAAAGTGTTCGAAGGATGTAGCCCGCTTAATTCCTCCCAAAGCGGTGCATGTTAGAAATACACGTCGCGCTGGTGCTTCACATCCGTATGAGGTTCAGCATACAACGCTTTTTAAGCAGTCTTTTATAATGAGAACATCATCCTTTTGGAATAATTTGCCCAGCGCTCAGCGATTCAAGAACAACGTGAATCCTTTGTTCCTCACACATGCCGCTCCTAGAGCGCTTTAGGGACTTCCCTGTAGCACGTGTGCTAGACCCATAAAAAAAAAAAGCTTTCTGGTCTCTCAAGCGAATAACACTTTTGTAGATAGAATCTAAAGAATGCAGAGTATATTGAAATAAAGCTCCAAATATGGGAGCGACACTTCATCGATGGTCAAAATTGGGTTTTATTTAGAACTAAAAGTTGTGAGGCTGCTCTGCCATTATCGTTCAAAATATATTTGCTCTCAAGTAATTATTTGTACCGAAAATTGGCTTATGAAGATGTAAGGTAGCGGGTAAGGATTTTTTAGTAATAGTTTTAAGACATATTTATTCTGCTTAAATGCTTTTCAGATGTTATCCATACAGTTGTTAAAACATGAGATTTTATTCAATGGAAGTTTTTAATCTGGGTAAAATGAAAAACTAAACCTAATATCCTCATCATTTCTCTAAAATTGGTGGTACTTTTGGCAAATTATAAAGATGTCCGAATTAACAAATATATATATAGATATATATATATATATATATATATATATATATATATATATATATATATATATACATATATATATATATATATATATATATATATATATATATATATATATATATATATATATATATATATATATATATATATATATATATATATATATATATATATATATATACATATATATGTATATATATATATATATATATATATATATATATATATATATATATATATATATATATATATGTATATATATATATATATATATATATATATATATATATATATATATATATGTATATATATATATATATATATATATATATATATATATATATATATATATATATATATATATATATATATATATATATATATATATATATATATATATATATACACCTTTCATCGTCTCATCATTTTTCTAAAATTGTGTACTGGTATTTTTGGAAATATTGACAAACACATCTCACTTCTTACCGTTTGGCTTAATTGTACGCATTCGATTCCACATGAAAGTGTTTTTAAAGATAACATTTATATATACAGGGTGCCTCATATGTATGAAATAATGATTCCCCAGCATTTATTAACCAGCACATCAAAAAAATGTTTAAATAAAAGTTATAGGGTGTTATACGGCGCACATGCTACGTTGACAATAAAATGTTTTGAACTCTCAGTTCGAAGAAATTACGCCATCTTAAATGTTTTTAGATGGAAAGCCCTGTATGTTATTTAATTCTTGAATCCTACTAAAAGTTCTAGATATTATTTGTCTAACATGCCATATGTCTAAATTGAACTGTTTTGGAATTATTGATATTTGAAATTAAGGAGATCAAATTAAAAAAAAAAATTAAGCTGGTTTGTGTCAAACATTTACTGTCAGGTAACGATTTGACGCGGATTTATTGACGAAAAAGTTTATTGCTGCATTTCTTGAAACTGCAATTTGAGCGTAATATCATAATCGTATATTTAACAGAAACAGAAAAACTCACTTTGTTAATGATGTTTGGTTACGGAGACCGTAGGAGAACACAAGAGAAGGTGTGTGATCTTTTTAACGCGGAATATCCGAATCGCTAACCTATCACCCAATCTGTAGTTTACAAAACATTAAAACGATTTAGACAATCAGGACATGTTAAGGATCGTTCTAAATCTGGACCTCCAAAAGTAAAAACAAGTGATGATAAAAGTTAGATGTTTTATTGGAAATGACAGAAAATCCCCAGACAGCCACTCGTCAGCTTTGCCTAGACCACAACGTAAGTAAAGGTATCTTAAGTCGTATACTGAATAAAGAAAAATTGCATCCATACAAACCCATTCTATTACAAGGATTATCTGAAGATAACTATGATAGTAGCACAGATCACCCCGGATTCTCTGCAAAACTCTGTTCAGGCTGTTTATGACAGAATGGGTCATTGCCTCGCTGTTAACGGTAGACATTCTGAGCATTTGCTACCTTAAAAATAAACCTCTATAGGTTTCTTATTTACTAATAGTTTATTTGTCTTTTTTTATCCTAAATTTCATATGACCATAATTCCGAAACAGTTCAATTTAGATATATGGTATTGGCTTTCCGTTTAAAAAACATCAAGATGGCGTAATTTCTTCGAACTGACAGTTCAGAACATTTTATTGTCAACGTCAGTATATGCGCCGTACAACATCCTATAACTTTAATTTAAACATTTATTTGATACACTGAATAATAAATGGTCTGGAATCATTATTCCATACATATGGGGCACCCTATATATATATATATATATATATATATATATATATATATATATATATATATATATATATATATATATATATATATATATATATATATATATATATATATATATATATATATATATATATATATATATATATATATATATATATATATATATATATATATATATATATATATATATATATATATATATATATATATATATATATATATATATATATATATATATATATATATATATATATATAGGGTGCAGCGCTTAAATCTGGACAAATTTAAATTTGAATTTTTTGCCATATGGTAGTTCCGATAAATGTCGTTGTTGACGTACGTAAAAGCCACATACTTCTAGTAAACCGTCATAACATCGAATTCACTTAGCCGTTGCGAACAAGGGCGGGTACAACCGACGAACCGCGATTATCGACAGTCTTCGCGCTATACGACTGAAATAATTCGCTTCTTCGGGTACCCGAGATCAAATGTGTACGACATTGTTGCTAAGTTGCTAATGATTCTGAGAAGGCACACACGAGTCATTTAGTCCAGAACTGTTTATCGGATAACATAGACATGTTCTGATTTAAAGAGTTCTGGTCCCCCAATAGCCCGGATTTGAACCTCCTTGACTACTTTGTTTGGAGCTTAATCGAAAGAGTTACAAGTCTAGACACCCTAATGTGGCGTCTTTACGCACTGCTATCAAAGCAGCATTTGCCCATATAGACAACCCTGCTTTAACCAGAGGGTGCGAGCGCTTCAGCCCAAAGTTGTAGGCGGTTATTGCGACTGAGGGAGGTTAAATCGAATAATTCTACTCTGAATAGGTCACACAACTGACACGCAAAAGGACTTTTTTTTATTTTAATTTTTTGATGAAGAAAATTTTCTTTTTTAAAAATGTTTAATTTGTCCATCTTTAAGCGCTGCGCCCTGTATGTATAAATATATACATCTATACATATATATATATATATATATGTATATATATATATATATATATATATATATATATATATATATATATATATATATATATATATATATATATATATATATATATATATATATGCGTTTCCCTATATTTCGTTTACCATTGCACTCTAATAAGACATTATGCAATCCACTAGCAAGGAGCCAAACAAATTTTGTCAGATGGTTTTGGTGGACCATAATAAACTTGATATATCAATCAGGTTATATCTGAAAATCAATAACATCCACTTGGCATCTACTATTCATTTCAGAATTTTCAAAAACCTCTCTCAATTGCATTGGATCAGTCCGTTTACTATACGAAGACTCATCCATATTGTTAATAAATACAAGGGTACGAAACTTTTAAATAAGTGAAATTTTAATGAAAATCAGTATTAGTATACTACGTAACATAGGTAAATAAAACAGTGATTACTGGGACTCGAAGTGGAGAGGTGAGTATTAGGAGTCCCCCGCTTCAGCAGGTTTCAATAAGCTTACTTTATTACTTTCGACTAGTTTCAATCAGTTAGGCCTAAGTCAGATTGTCCTGTTCATTTTCGTACCAGAACAAATTAGTTTATAACAGCGTAAACTGGCTGATCCTAACTCATTTCGTTTGAACTAGTTTGAATTAGGAAAAAGTAGTTTATCCTAAAATCACGCTTATCTGGTAACATATACAATAGATATAGGCACAGGTTTGTTTAGAATATTCTGTGAAGATTTTTTTCCAGTTAGTTACATTTTTAGATTTGTTCTGGTGAAGTTTTTAACTACCTTTGAGAACTTTATGTTGAACAAAAGCTTTCACAGCTTAGATTAGACTGGAAATCATGGTTCTTTTGATTGGACCATATTAAATTGGAGTCACGTTCCTAAGTTTCCCCCACAATTATAACCTGACAAGGCGAGATGTAGGGAAGTCACAACAATTTGTCACCATCCAATCCCAAGAACCCTGATTTCTTATCGATATTATATTTATTACACAGTATTTGATACATTAAAAATCTATTGGGTTGAATCAAAAAGTAATGGAAACTTGTAAAGAAATAGTTTTTCTCATTAGAGAGCATAGCAAGACTAAAACAATTTAAGAACTCTGTTTAAATTTAAAATTTTAGGGAAAAAAGAACACGGATGTTTTAAATTAGTTATATATTTTTAATTCTATGTAAAAACATAGTTAAACCTTATGTAAGGTATTCTTTAGAAGAAGATACGAGGGTTCTCTCGGTATAAAACTTTTCCGCCATTGAGCGGTTGCGTTTCCCTGAAAGTAAATGATACAAAGTCGCCCTTTGAGTTATATAGGTCCACGATTCCTAAGTACTGAAACAAGAAAAATAAAAAGTCATTAGAGATTCCTTCGAAAAAATAATTGACTAGATTAAATGTTATTTCAGATTTTAAACACATTCCATTACTCTTTAGCTAACTGGTTTAGTTGTGAGTAGAAATAATGAAAATTTACCAGACCTTCAAATTCTCCTAGTTCAAAAACCCTAACTATTACAATAATACACATTAAAAAAATTAAATGATTTGTCAACATATACGAGGAGTAAAAGTAATTAAATTATTTTCATGAGAAGGCAGATATGACTTAATATTCATCTCAAAGCGTTAAAACATTTGTTAAAACAGGTGAGTTTTGGCTCTAGGATCTAAGAATATTTTGATTTACACAATATCGAAAAGGCTATTAAGATGCGTTGCAACAGAACATGCAAAGTTTATGTTTTAAACTTTCGCAAAACTTGACAAAGATTAGAAAACTGATACACTTGAGGACATTTTTTGTTGTAAAACACACAAATACCAATTATATACAAATCGTTGCAACAACTGACGTTCAAGCGTAAACTCATTTATTGTATTATTTCCATAATTATCAAAAGAAATATTTACTAACTACTTAGAGATAAAAATTAAAAGTTTTTAGCTAGGTAAGGATCCCCAAACAATGAAACCCCTGTATTTTAAATAAAGAAGATCCAAAGCGATATTGTGCAATATGACGAAACTGCTGAGACAGAAAGAAACAGCTGATCGTTTTCCCCAGACAGATCAAATTCCTAGAGATAAGACAAGTTATATATAAGTTGATATAGAATTGTACTCTTCTATTAATTCTTCATTTGTATTTTTGAAATAAAATGTTTTTTAAAAAAGTAGTCTCTCGACTTCAAATGTTCACTGAGCGCCGATTTAAAGCAAACTTCAAAAGACAAAGTGATCTGGGCTTCCACACCAGAGTTAAAAAATCAAGACATCAACCAAGAAACCAAGAAATCAACCCTTCACCAAGAAACATTGAAAAGTCATTCAGTCAAATCAACAACTCCCAAATCTTCAAAATCTGCATTCCGAGTGAAAGAAAAAAAAAAGAAAGACTGAAAGAGCAAGGAATAAAAAGAAACAACTTGTGCGAATGAAAACTTCAGGGATCATAATCCTCTTGTAAGTAAAAAATAATTTTATTCTCAATAATCTAGAAATAAGCTTGCACATTTTTAATTTAGCCGTAACCATTATTTTAACCACCTTATGTATATATATATATATATATATATATATATATATATATATATATATAAATATATATATATGTATATATATACGACGCTGGTTTGAAAAGTCAGTGCAAAAATAAAAACTACTTATGTGTTTGGGGGTAAACCTTTTTTATTTTTCGACATAGTCTCCTTTTAGGCTTATACACTTCGTCCAACGATGTTTTAGTTTGTTGATCCCTTCCGAATAATAGGATTTGTCCAAGTCTGCAAAATATCCATTAGTGTCTGCAATCACCTCCTCGTTTGAATAAAATCTTTGTCCCGCCAGCCATTTCTTCAAATTGGGGAACAAATAGTAGTCCGAGGGAGCCAAGTCTGGTGAATAGGGGGGATATGAAACGAGTTGGAATCCTATTTCCATTAATTTTGCGACCACAACTGCTGAGGTGTGTGCTGGTGCGTTATCGTGATGGAAAAGGACTTTCTTGTGGGCCAATCGCGGGCATTTTTCTTGCAGCTCGGTTTTCAAACGGTCCAATAACGATGAATAATATTCACCTGTAATAGTTTTACCCTTTTCCAGATAGTCGATGAGGATTATCCCGAGGCTGGTTTGAAAAGTCCGTGCAAAGTCCGAGAGATGGCACCACCGGCGCGTATCGAGGTCATGTTTAGTTAATAGCATCTCTTGAATGAACGCACACCAAGTTTCAGCCATATTGGTCTATTTCTTTTTGTTTGACATTCGTGTGAATCAAGGAAGTCGAGTGATTTTCAAGAAATGGACGTGTGGTGATTAAACATTACTTTATGAAAGGCAAAACGCCTCAGGAGACTAAAGAGAATCTTGATAAACATTATGGTGAGTCTGCACCTTCGATTAGAACAGTTTATAAGTGATTTAAAAATTTTCGGACTGGCCATATGGGCACAAGTGACGCTGAACGTTCTGGACGGCCTGTGGAGGTTACGACTCCAGAAATCATTGATCAAATCCATGATATGGTGATGGATGACAGAAGAGTTAAGGTGCGTGAGATTGCTAGTGCTGTGGGCATCTCGACTGAACGGGTACATAATATTTTGCATAAATATTTGGACATGAGAAAGCTATCCGCAAGATGGGTGCCGCGATTGCTCACGCTTGACCAAAAACGGAATCGTGTGAAGTGTTGCAAGGATGGTTTGCAGCTGTTCCAGAAGAATCCGGAGGAGTTTAAGCGTCGTTTCGCCACTGTGGATGAAACATGGGTACATTACTATACTCCTGAGACCAAACAACAATCTAAACAATGGGTTACCAAGGGGGAATCTGCACCAAAAAAGGCGAAGACCGTTCCTTCGGCCGAAAAGGTTATGGCGACTGTCTTTTGGGATTCGCATATATATATATATTTATATATATATATATATATATATATATATATATATATATATATATATTTATATATATATATATATAAATATATATATATATATATATATATATATATATAGATATATATATATATATATATATATATATATATATATATATATATATATATATATATATATATACATATATATATATATATATATATATATATATATATATATATATATATATATATATATATATATATATATATATATATATATATATATATATATATATATATATATATATATATATATATATATATATATATATATATATATATATATATATATATATATTATATATATATATATATATATATATGTATATATATATATATATATATATATATATATATATATATATATATATATATAAGTATATATATATATATATATATATATATATATATATATATATATATATATATATATATATCAGTTTTTTTTTCTTGGGGTACGCGATCTTTGGGAACGAACTAAAAAGTTTTTGACACCTTTTTAGCTACGCCAAGCTTTCGAAAATATCTCATTTTCTTCATTAGGGCTGCAATTGTAGTAGATTATCAGTATTTTTGAGATTCAAAGCAAATAACAACTCGTATTTTATTCATAACATTAAAGTACTTACTGCTAAGTGGTGTGTTCAGGAATCACTATTTGTGGGGGCAAATCAACATTTGACGCAATAAAAAATTAAAAACCTTTTTTCAAAAATCTTTTCCAACATTTCAAACCTTCACTGACGCAGTCAAAAATCAAAAACCCTTCAAAACATCACTGACGTAGTCAGAAGACAAAAATCTTTTTCAAATTTCAACTCATCACTGACGTAGTCAGAAAAAACAAAATTATTTTCTAAAAAGAATTTACACGAAGACCTCCTGTATACAAAAATTTTCAAGAACCTAAAGCTATTAACAAATAAAAATAACAAACAACTTAATAAATTCTTTCAACATTTTCAGAAATACAAACTCTACCAGATAATTCTGGTAGAGTTTGTCTTTCGCCACCAATACAATAGGTGTTTACGAATAAAAATAATAAAATAAAAATCCTTTGGAAAATTATTGGCATAATATATAGTATACACCAGTAGTATTCCCAAAGTAAATAAAGCTTTTTAATTCTAAAACTTTTTATAAAAGTTAGTTTTTATTACGTTCATAGTTTCCAAAAATATTAAATAAATAAAAATAAATTTCTTTTAAAATTATATGAATAATTCCGACGAAGTTCTACAAGAACTTGTTGACCAACTAAATAAAATCAATATATCTGACAATCAAACAAATCAAGAAAGGGCTTTACCAGCAGTCAACTACCAACTCTTATGTCTCTATATAAAAACAATTCCCGAATATGACGGTAACCCTCATACTTTAATAGTATTTTTAAACAATTGCAGTTCACTAACAAATAATTTTTATAGACAAGGTGATGATGTTCACAATTCTTTCATTTTACGAGCTATTGTTGGACGATTAAAAAACCGTGCTCTAAGTTTAATCGTTTAACCCTCATTCAAAAATTAAAAACTGGAACGAAGTAAAACAACTACTAATATTAACTTTTGGCGCTCAAAGAAATTTAGTCTGTCTAGTTCAAGATTTGATTAATTTAAGCACTAATAAAGAAGAAACACCTTACAATTTTGGCATGCGATGTCAAGATGCCAGTTCTTAAATTTTTTCGAAATTAAAACAGCCGAACAAGAACTTATTCGAATTCAAAATTATGAGGAGCTAGCACTCAAAACATTTATCAGTAACCTTTCAGGAAAACTACAAAATAATATAAAACTACGGAACCTCATAAACCCTGAATCTGCTATGGTTCTTGTAATTGAAGAAGAAAACTTCTTATACAGCCAAAAACAAAACAACACCCTGAATAATCAAAATTTTAAGCTAAATCAAAGAATGTTACCCTCAAATTTCAAATCCTCTAAACAGAAAAGCCAATATTCAAGTTCAAATCAATTTTTAAAATTATTTCCAAACAATACACCACCACCAAACTTTCAACCCTTATCATACCTCCCTCCAATGAAAATAATAAACTCTACACCATAAAATCCGATAAATACAAACCTCCCAATACAACTATACTCTTACTTAACACAATATTCTCGAATGTTGCCAAAGAACTTCCCCAACTCTCAAATGAGACCAGTAAATTTTCCAAATTTTCCAATGAGACCAACAAATCTCCAAATAAGACCTTTAAACTTTCAAAAATAAGTACCTTTAAACTTTCAAAAATCAACAAATGGAAATAAATCAAACCCGAACAAATCAAAATAATAAATCTATGGACACTTCATTAGGAAATCAAGAATTTTTCAAAATCCAAAACTAAGATTTGCATTAACTGTGCTTTACCAACAAGGTATTAAAGAAATCGAACCGAAATATATGAATCAAGGAGGTTACGATTATTCAAATTCCGAAAACCCTAATTTTCAAAATGACTTTTTTAATCAAGATTTTCAAAATCCCTTGATATATTCTGACGATCCGCTATTAAATGGATACAGGTACACTGACCCTAACATATCTCCGTCGTATATTGAGTGCCGCACGGATTATCCTACCGATATGATTCAAAATGCAAATAATCCCATTGACTACTATGACCCAGCTATTGTTGACCAAGCATTTCATGCGAACGATTACTCTAATGAATTTCTAAATTACGACCTATCCTACGACAATTCATTGGAGTTTAATAGCGATATCAAAAGAAATTTTTCCCAAATTTCCCCCAAAATGGAAAAAACTTAATCCCTAACGAAGTAACTACCGTATATCTCAATCCCCTAGATACTAAATTACCCTATAACTATATCCCGGAAATAAACACAAACCTATTAATAGACATAGGCAGCTCAAAAAGTATTTTGTCAACAGACATAATAAAAAAAAATTACCATAATCGTATGTCGCTTTAATTTCCCTTTTTGAAATATTTAAAGAAAAAACCCTTGATAAATTTTATATTCTAGACTTAAATAATAAATTGGATGGTATAATAGGTATTGAAGCATTTCTCAATTTAAAAAAATATTTAATAATTACACCCCGCGTAACTATACCGATGATAAAAAATGAGACAATGGCCCAAGTATCAACATCTTCAGAGATGAGAGAACAGACACGTATATAAAATTGAAGTACGTCCAAGAACCAAGTAAATAGTCCAAATACCAGTATCCCAAAAGAAAGGAACAACCGTAATGAATTACATAAGATATTAAGAATTAGTTGAATCCCCAGAAGCAGTAGTAAAAATAGAAAATTACTATGCTACAACTACAAAAGGAAATGAACGATCAGCACCAATACAAATCGTAATAGAAGAACCTTTCGATACTGTACCAATAGATGAAAGTGAAATAAATTTTATTAAAAAAATGGACATCTTACTGAAAAGTAATTTGGAAACCCTAATTGTAAACCATTGTAATAAAGAAGAAAATAATGCTGTAAGGAAACTTGCATACGAATATAGAGATATATTCTATTGTGATGGAGTACCCTCGACCTTTACTAATCTAATTAAACATAAAATAAGGTTAGCAGTAGTCCATATTCTTGTATGATAGTTCCTAAGAAAATGGACGCATCTGGAAAAAAAAGATGAAGGTTAGTCATAGACTACAGAAAATTGAACGACAAAAGCCTATCTGTTCGCTATCTCCTCGCCAACATCACTGTTATTTCACTACCATGGACTTAGCAAATGGATTTCATCAAATTGGAATGGAGAAAGAAGATATACCAAAAACTGCTTTCTCAACGAAAAACGGAGATTATGAATTTAGAAGAATGCTCTTTGGACTAACGGATCATCCACCAACATTTTAAAGAGTAATGGACAATATATTAAGAAGGCTACAAAATGAAGAATGTTTAGTATACCTGGACGATATAATAATATCCAGTCCATCCCTTCAAGATCACATAGGAAGATTATGAAAAGTATTCGAAATTAGGGTTCCGAAGGAAAGAAGTTAATAACTTAGGGCACATAATAACAAACGAAGGCGTTAAACCCAATCCAGAAAAAATTAGTGGTATCAAAAAATTTCCAATATCCAGAACACGAAAAGAAATCAAGAGTTTTCTAGGACTAATAGGATACTACAGGAAATTTATAAAAGACATTGCCAAAATCACGAAACCTCTCACCAAAGAGAAAGATGAAAAGATAATACATGATCAAAATTTTATAACAGCCTTTAAAATATGTAAGAACATCTTAATAAATGCACCCATTTTACAATATCCAGATGTTATAAAACTTTTCATATTAACAACAGACGCTTCAAACGTAGCCCTAGGTATAATTTTTATGACAAGGACCTATAGGGTTAGACTTGAATGTTTTAAAAAGATCTGTTCTTTTTGTTGGAATAAAACATTTGGATTCTTATCAATTTTTAAGGACAACAAAATTGATGAAGGAAGATATCGTATATATATTTAAATTAATGTTTATATACAATTAATATTCACTTAAACGTCTCTCAGACAAGATGGCTAACAGGAAGAAAATAAGCTCAAGTAAAAAGAGTGTTAAACAAAAATTAACACACAAACGAAGAGATATCAAAAATAAATTAAACCTTTTAAAACATGATCAAATTGTACATGAAACTTTATTTCAACCAATAACGAAACATTTACAAAGTATTGAAAATAAATTGGACCCAAAAAAATATGAAATACCAACAACAAAAACTCTTGAAGCACCTCCTGAGTTAAATATATAAAATCTGAGGAATCTGATTATGATGATGATGAGTATGAAGGAGATGAATATAATGATGATTTAGAAGATACTGATAAAGATTCGATAGCGTCTGAACCCATCCCGACAACCTCAACTTACACCGATACACCTAGAGGAATGATGCCAATTAAACCACCTATGTCAGCAGCAGCACCTCTCAAGAGAAAATTACATTTTACCACAACATCTAAGCCATACAGTTGAAGAAAACATCTCGTTAAAGATATTCAAAAAGAACATTTCGATGAGGAAGCCAAAAGACAAAAAGATTACGAAGATCAATTAAATAAAACCATAGAAGAGAAATCCTTATCAGATTATTATGAACAATATCATCCTTTACCTGCAAAATATATTAAAATATATCTTAAGAATCCGAAAGGTAAAGGTGATTCTGAGGGAAAATTTAGAGTAAAATTTGATAAAGACATTGAACGATTTTCAATAGGTAATCAAACTATTAATTTCGATGGACCCGATCTCTTAATTGGATCTAAAAAATTTAGAGGTACCAGTGGTTTATATGGACTACTTTTTAAAAGAAATCCACCAAATAAATATACTAAAAATGATGCTAAACACTATGCTGAAATTCTATCTGATTCAAGTGCAATAAGAGATATTAAAACTATACAACATAGCAAATTTAAGAAAATTATTAAACCGAATTTAAATAAAATACACGTAGATTCGGAAGAAAGAAGAAGAATCAGACAACTCTGAAAGAGTAGGACATGGTATGTTTATGAAAGTTACAAATAATCCAATCGATTATGTATACTGGGATGATCCAAATGAGTTGGTAGAACGATTAAAATTATTAGTTGCCTCTGAAACAGCTGGCAATACAAGTCACACAAACGAGATCAACTCTATTATTGAAGAATTACGTGAAGCTAATATTATCGAATAATGTCCAACTATGCAACTAAAGTAAAGAAACAAATTGTTGAAGAAATTCATAGGCCTGCAAGGAAAAATTTTAAACGTAGAATAGTCATTTTAAAATCACTTTTAGATTTAACGCAAGCCGATTTGGTAGAAATGCGAGAATTTGAAAAAGAAGGGATTTAAATACATATTAGTTGTAATTAATTGTTTTTCCAAATACGTATGGGCTTATCCATTAAAGACAAAAACATCTAATGAAGTAGCACATGCTCTTGAAAATGTTTTTAAACAACAGATTCCAATCAATTTGTGTACAATTCTGGTGGAGAATTTACGGGAAAGGAAGTACAAAACCTTTTGAAAAAATATAATATTTTACATTATGTCGTTTACAGTGAAAAGAAGGCATCAATTGTGGAACGTGTTAACAGAACCCTTAAGAGTATGATGTGGAAAGAATTTAGTATTCAAGGATCCTATAAGTGGGTTAAATTACTACCGAAAATCATACATATTTATAATAATAAAAAACATAGAACTATAGGTCTAAAACCTAGTGAGGTAACTAAAAAACATGAAAAATTTCTACTTGACACGGTTTATAATAACATAAAGATGACTACACTTCAAACGAAATATAAAGTAGGAGATCATGTACGCATATCAAAACTTAGAGGTGTTTTTGACAAACATTACAAACCAAATTGGTCTACGGAAATATTTACAATTAAAAAGGTACAATATACAAAACCCGTTACGTATTTACTTCAAGATGAACACAATCAAGACATTAAAGGTGGATTTTATGAACTCCAACTGCAAAAGGTTAAATATCCAGATATTTATTTAGTTGAAAAAGTAATAAAACGACAAGGAAATAAAGTACTTGTAAAATGGTTAGGTTTTGATAATAAACACAATAGTTGGATCGATAAAAACTAACGTTCAGTAATAAGTAATAGTAGTAGTAGGAATATATTTTTCTATATAAGATTGAGATTTATCTAACTAAACTTAGTTCAATAACAGGTGTATGAGATAAAACTACCATTAAAAAATGCCAGTTGTTGTACGAACAAAATGTCCCAAATGTAAAGGAGAAACAGATCTGTATAATGAAAGACGTTTGGCATGTGATTCTAAAAAGATTTTCAAATTAATGGATGGTGCAAAACACATGCCATCAAGGTATATTACCAGTAAAGAACAACAAGGAAATGCGAGAGAAGTCAACGAAAGACAAGGAAACAGATGATTTGAATGAATTATTTTAAACAATATAAATTTATGTATAGTAACATTTTATTATTATTTTAGAATTTATTAATATATTTCTCTATATGCTCATACTTGTGTGTTTTATTCTCCTCTCATAATATAGAAATAACAACGAGTCCAGGCTAGGCTAGGCTAGGCTCATCTCTCTACATATATATTTTACTAAGATTTACAATACAACGAAGCCAAACTCGTTTTAGATTTATTTAGGCTCATTTCATATCACTATAGTAACTTGAGGACAAACAACAACTTTTGCGTTTACATTTAACTTTCCCACAACCAAATAAATTTCTTGCTCTTTCAATTATTTGCATGGAATTTTCCTATTAATACAAGTTTTTGCTATTTCTTACATTCTCACATACATTCACTCATTTCTTATCAGCTATTTTTGACCTTTCTTATCTACTTTGCTGACCTAGCGAGCCACTTGTTTACTCAATTTTACTTACAAAAAGTACCATGAATCACACATTATTCATACATTTTGCCTTATCTCACACATTTTTACAGACTTACGGCTCCACTTGTTTACATTTTCCAGCTTTTTTACCGACTTTTAGACGCCAAACAACATTATAGGGGAACATTTACCATTTTAGCTCATAAAATACAACCAAATAAGGCCTTTTTGCACACATTTACAACTAAAATATTACCTAGTGATCCACTTTTACACAACAAACCTCCACGCAACTTCTCCTCTAACAGAAGTTTAATGAAGTTTTAATGAAGTTAAGATACCCTATTTCAACATCTACTGGACAAATTACGTCATTGACTACTTCTTGCAGGCTCTTAAGACATCTATTCACACTTATATACACCTATTTTACACCTATTTACATCTAGTTTTACACCTTTTCGACAACTTATATTGCCAAAAAGGCAGTGATTCAACATCCACTGGACATATTACGTCATTGACGACTACTTCTTGTACGAATTTCAAACAATTTCAGCACTTCTTGCAGACTTTTCACATATTCTTGAGCCACCTTTTTTATGTCATCCCAATTATTACATTCTCTCTTACGAATCCTATTTAGCTAAGTAGGTTAAGTCCCTGGTATTGCAATACTCCACACAACATATGTAGGTTCAAATCCTACTACAGACACCACTTTTTTTAACTTATTTAATTTAAACACAACATTTACATACACATATATGATCACGTGACGTCAAATTACTCTTCAAGGTCTTTCAGTGCCAAAAGGGCACTGATCAACATCCACTGGACTTGTGACGTCATTGACGACCACTTCTTGAGCTTTCAGGATTTTTCAGCACTTCTTGTAGATTTTCAGGATATTTTCAGGACTTCTTCGGCTTTGGTAACTCCTGAAATTAAAAGATGCCATCGAAGAGTTTTGATGAAATAGTGCAGGCACCGCGGTCACAGAACCTCGCTTGTTATACTACTACCAGTGTCGACATGTCTGTTTAATTTGGTACTAGAGAAGATAATCCGGGAATCAGAAATAAAAACAAATGGAACGATATACCAACAAACCTGCCAATGCTTGGAATATGCGGATGATGTAGCCGTGATTGCAAGAGCAAAAGAGAACCTTAAAAAAGCCATAAGTAGGATAGAAGAAAGGGGAAGAATGAACGGACTAAAGATAAATGAGGAAAAAAACAAAATACATGGAAATTACAAAAAAGAAGGATAATAAAAACAACAAACGTTTACATATAATAAACAACTTAGGGAAAAGATATATGTTTGAAAAAGTAGACAAATTTAATTATCTGGGAGTAACAATAACAGAGATTGGACAAGAAAGGACGGAGATACAAGAAAGAATAGCGAAAGGACAGAGATGTTTGGGGGCAATGAATCCAATAATGAAATCAAAGAATGTATCAAGAACAGCAAAAGAAAGAATATATACGACATTTGTCAGACCCACGTTGACATATGGATGCGAAACGTGGAAACTGAATGCAAGAGAAAAGGAGACGTTGGAGGTGTGGGAAAGGAAAGCTTTGAGAAGAATCTACGGAGGAAGGAAAGAAGAGGGACAGTGGAGAAGAAGAACAAATTACGAATTAAAATGGTTATATACGAAACTCCTTATAAGCCAAATCATAATAAGCCAGCGATTAAGATGGTTGGGACACGTGGCAAGGATGAAGGAAGAAAGACAGGCTAAGCAAGCCCTAATAAGAGGAGTGGTTGGAAGAAGAGGCAAGGGTAGACCTCGATCTACATAGATTCAGGCAGTAAAGCAAGATCCGGAGTTGATGGGAATCCCGCACTGGGAAAAGCTAACAGGAGACAAAAAGAAGTGGAGACAAGTATGCAACCAAGCCATGATCTAAGGCCTCTTGAGCTATATAATAATATAAATATAACGAATAAGCAGTAACGATAAAGGTGAATCAAGTCCACGCGAGCGGAGCCGCGGGCACGGCTAGTTTATATATATAAGTATATATATATATATATATATATATATATATATATATATATATATATATATATATGTATATATATATATATATATATATATATATATATATATATATATATATATATATATATAAGCACTTCCCTATATTTCGTCTACGATTGCACTCTAATAAGAGCTTATGCAATCCACTAGCGAGGAGACAATTAAATATCAGATGGTCTTGGTGGACCATAATAAACTTAATATATCAATCAGGTTATGTCTGAAAATAAATAAGATCCACTTGACACCTACTATTCCTTTCAGAATTTTCAAAAACTTCTCTCCCAATTGCATTGGATCAGTCTATTTACTATACGAAGACTAAACTATATTGTTAATAAATGCAAGGGTACGAAACTTTTAAATAAGTGAAATTTTAATGAAAATCAGTATTAGTATTCTACGTAACATAGGTAAACAAAACAGCGTTTACTGGGACACGAGGTGGAGGGGTGAGTATTAGGAGTCCCTCGCTTTAGCAGGTTTCAATAAGCTTACTTTATCACTTGCGACTAGTTTCAGTCAGTTAGGCCTAAGTCAGATAGTCCTGTTCATTTTCATACCAGAACAAATTAGTTTATCCCAGCGTAAACTGGCTGATCCTAACTCATTTCGTTTGAACCAGTTTGAATTAGGAAACAGTAGTTTATCCTAAAATCAGGTTTATCTGGTAACATATACAATGTATACAGGCACAAGACTGTTTAGGATGTTCTCTGAAGATTTTTACCAGTTATTTTCATTTTTAGATTTGTTCTGTTGAAGTTTTTAACTACCTTTGGGAATTTTATATTTCTGTTGAATTAAAGCTATCACAGCTTAGGTTAGACTGGAAATCATGGTTCCCTTGATTGAATCGTATCAAATTGGAGTCACGCGTCTTAGTTTCGCCCTCGATTATAACTTGACAATGCGAGATGTAGGGAAGTCAAAACAATTTGTCACCATCCGATCTCAAAAACCTTGATTTCTTATCGGGTTGTATCAAAAAGTAAAGGAAACTTGTAAAGATATAGTTTTTCTCATTAGAGAGCATAGCAAAACTAAAACAATTTAAGAATTATGTTTAAATTTAAAATTTTAGGGAAAAAAAACACGGTTATTTTAAATTAGTTATATATTTTTAATTCTCTGTGAAAACATAGTTAAACCTTATGTAAGGTATTTTTTATCCAGGAAGAATAGGAAAATCTTCTCGGTATAAAACTTCTCTGCCATTGAGTGCTTGCGTTTCCCTGAAAGTGAATGATACAAAGTCGCCCTTTGAGTTATATAGGTCCACCAGACTTAAGTACTGAAACAAAAAAAATAAGAAGTCATTAGAGATTCCTTCGGAAAAATAATTCAATAGATTAAATTTTATTTCAGATTTTAAACACGTCACATTACTCTTTAGCTAACTGGTTTAGTTGAGAGTAGAAATAATGAAAACTGATCAGACCTTCAAATTTCCTTACTTCAAAAACCCTTCGAGCGGCAGCAGCAGCAAGTTCACAGTATCGAGTAACAGCAGCAGCAAGAGCACTTGAAAATGCCAAATAAGATTTTGGCGAAACATCGTGCAAATTCATTGTTAGACGAACGGATTGAAACCCGGAATTTTAATGTATACATATATATATATATATATATATATATATATATATATATATATATATATATATATTTATATATTTATGTATATATATATATATATATATATATATATATATATATATATATATTTATATATTTATGTATATATATATATATATATATATATATATATATATATATATATATATATATATATATATATATATATATATATTTATATATTTATGTATATATATATATATATATGTTATATATATATATATATATATTTATATATTTATGTATATATATATATATATATATATATATATATATATATATATATATATATATATATATATATATATATATATTATATATATATATATAGATATGATGGACAGTTTCGGTGATGTTGCAATGACATCTCATCCATCTTTTTCAAAGGGTTGATCACTTGACGATATTTTGGCGATGAATGTCATTCAACTTTTTAGTAATAGAATTATTCTTAGTATATAAATTATCTCAAAACTAATTGAGTTTAGTTTTTTTCTATTCAATAATTTAAATAAGACAGGTTGTTTTTTGATGGACGTATTATTTACCACAGTCTAC
>CM032453.1:78051533-78069699 GCA_019049505.1 Pachyrhynchus sulphureomaculatus | reverse complement strand
CAAAAAAAATAGAACTATTAGTTTACTTATTTTAAGTATATGTACGGAAAATCGAAAATAAAACAGTTTCATTCTTAACTTTAATGTATTAAAAATGAGGTAATTTTTAACTGCACTTGTTTTGCGTTAGTTCTGTTTTTGGCTGCAATGTCTCTCCAACGTTTGATAAGCAAAACGTCCCTGGCGGTTGCATTTTCTTGTTGTTCTATATAAGTTAACGCTTTTTTTCTTTTTTTCTAGGGCCTCTAGTCGTTCTGAATGTGACATTTTTACTGGAATATTGTCAGTGGCTTCTACTTCGTTATCATCATCGTCATCACTGTCTATTTTTATTAGCATTTTTGCATACACGTTTAATTAATTCTTGGTCAGTCATTTCATCTTCCACACTATCACTATTTAACCATTCGCAAACATCGGTTTCCGTAACACTTTCACATCCTGATATTCTTATAATAATTTGATGTAAACTTTTATTATCTTCTGTTTCTGCCTCTGAGTAATGTCTCTCCTCTTGTGGAAACAATTTTGACCAAGATTTTTCCAGAGTACTACTCTTTACTTGATTCCAGGCTGAAGCTCTCCAATATATAACATTTTTCAAATTTATTTTTTTTAGACAATCAGTAAGATTGCCACGTTCATATACTTCTTCTAAAATATGCTCCAATAACAAACGCCTATAATTGCGTTTTAAATTTTCCAGTACACCCTGATACATAGGCCGAATGAAAGAAGTTACAGCAGGAGGCAAAAACATTGCTTTTATTTTCCCACTTTCAAGTTGCTCCGCACTTGGGTGAGTAGGGGCGTTATCTAGTAACAGAATACATTTTCTAGGATATCCATGTTCCTTTAAAAAAAGTTCCACTTTGAGAACAAAATCTCCAAAAAACCAGCCTTTAAATAGAGTCGCGTTTATTCAGGCATTGTTTTGATGTTTATACAAACAAGGAAAAGCATTACGACGAATATTCTTAAAGGTTCTTGGATTTGCTGACTTACCAATACATAATAATGGGAATCTGTGTCTTCCAGAAGCATTACTGCATGCAAGAACAGTAATACGTTCTTTGCTATGTATGTAACCAGGTGCTGCAGCTTCCGTTTTTTGAAGCTAAGGTATTTGACGGCAACATTTTGTAGTTCAAGCCTGTTTCATCCCAATTATAGATTTGGTCTGGTTGTAAACCATGTTCTTTCATAAGCTGCTCAAAATTCTCTGAAAATTTTTTGCAGCAGATACATCAGCCGACAATTTTTCTCCACAAACTTTTAGTTGACGTACACCATGTCTTTTTTTCTGCCTGTCTAGCCATCCATCACTTGCAGAAAAATTTACAGGCGCTTCAATAACCGGCAACTCTTCGCTTAAACTCACTACCTTATGTTTTAAAATTGTTCCTGAAATTGGTATTCCACGTTCTTGATTCTGTGTAAACCATTAAAATAAAGAATCATCCACTTTTTGGTATTCACCGCTTTTCATACTTTTTGGTGCCTGTGTGGACGATGACAAAACACTACACCATTTTTCAAGTTTTTCGCGATTTTTTCTCCACTCTGAAATAGTACTCACGGCTATACCTAAATCCTTCGTTATATTTTTTAGGAAGTTCACCATTATCTAAATGTTGAATTGCTTCAAGTTTCTCTTTTAAGGTAATAACAACACGTTTACGCTTATTATTATGACGCTCCATTTTGTAAAATATCTATTAAAACGACACTAATACCTCTGCGATAATAATAGGCGTAATAAGTAACTTATAATACTCGTCGACTAACCAAAACATAGACAGCGGTGAAATTCTATACGTCGGGGGAGTCCCCAACGCGTTAAAGAGACCACTCAGCGTCTGTTTCGAATAATGGGAATTTTTTCGTTTAATGGGAATACAGTTTGCTTTAAAACATTTTGTATCGGATAAGCCGGAGTTCAGATAATCGCGGTTCGGATAATCTGGATTGTAATATATATATATATATATATATATATATATATATATATATTATATATATATATATATATATATATATATATATATGTATATATATATATATATATATATATATATATATATATATATATATATATATATATATATATAATCTTAATTAGGGAACTCGGCAAATTTGGGCGTGATAGAAGATCACACAATTTTCATTAAGCCGCCAATATTTCGGTCCTGGATTGGGACCTTCTTCAGGGCAGAACTGAAAAGAAGAACAGAGCGTATTCACTGATAGTGTCTGGGACAACTTTAAATTAATGATGTTATCGTTAGGTTGTTATAATAAATAAAATTAGTGTGGAACAAGAATAAGATATTAGTCATAATAAGCTAAAAAACTCACATGAGAAGTGCAAAGATTTCGTTAGCCTGAATGGCCGTAAGTTATACATAAAAGTTGTTACATATAAAAGTTGGTTATCCATAAAATATACAAAATACACATTAAAACACTGTAGACAAAATTCTAAAAAACAAATTTAACACATGGATGTAATTGGGAACCTTGGATGTTGAAAACATCGTTAATTATTTCACTTGTGACCACCACATATGGCCACCGCCATTTAGGAACAAATGACAAGAACGACAGGAGACAGCTACCCGACAGAGATAAGGGGTTTAGTCAAGAAAACTCAATTAACCAGAATGCGGGGTCGACACCTGGAAGGAACCGATAGAAAAGGAAATACAAATATTGGACCCTAAGTGAGAGAGAGGTAGCCAATTGAGCGACCAAAAACACCCGGTATGTAATAGCGGAAGGATAAAACACACCCTAATTATAAGTAAATGGTGAGCGAGGGAGCGAGAGAGAGGGTGACAATAATGGGAGCAACCAAGAAGAAAATTATCTGGTGAATTAATTATTAATTTATTAATTTCTTGTTGGAATCTGATTAGAGGAAGAGATTGTTGGCAAAAAACCAATGAAGACTCGAGGCACCAGGAAGTGTTAGAGAGGTGACGCAAGGTACTGTCAATGGAAGGAAGACAGTAATCGCTAGGTGCAAAAGATGGCCCAGATAAAATGGAAGGAATCTGTGAAGCTCAGAATCAAAGAGAACCGTAAATAGAGAGAGGAAGGAGGAGAGAAACCCTGGAAATTACGGAGCTAAAAGAAGAGACGACCAACGCGGTTCAGATGGATCATAAAACACTTGAAGACAGGGAACGATTGTGAGAAGTTGATTTATCACAGGAGAGGAGGAAACTATATATGTTACTAAGACCATCCAGGTCGGTTCTTTTATTGATATTAAGGTGATTCTCCTGGATGTAACACAATCTCAAGGAATTCTCTCTTGGAAAGATTATTGGAGAAATGAAGAATTTTGGGTTCCCTGAAATTAAAAGAATGACCATTGTCAACAGAATGGGTCGCCAAGGCACATCGGTGTGGATGGCATCTAGTGTCACTTTTATGGAGTGCAATACGACGATTCAAGGATTGAGAAGTTTGGCCAATGTAGATTGATGGACAATTGAGGCAGGAAATTGAGTAAACCAAGTCTGACATGGAAAGAACTGGCAGCGGGGCCTTCAGCTTACTGAAGACACGTCTGTTTTTGAAGAAGTAATATTTAGCGATTTTAATGTTGGGAATGACACACAATATGTGGACCAATTTGTTTGTAAGGCCAGGAATGAATGGTAAAGAAAGCAACGACCAATTTATTTCGACTGGGGGAGTTAAAGGGGGAGGGGAGATATGCGGTAGGTCGAGGGAGGGGGTTCTGGGGGAATTTGATGGATATGAGTAAGCTTGTTGACTTCATCTTTGGTTCTAAGTAAGAGTTTTCGATTGTATCCATTATCTATGAAAAGCTTTGTAAGTGTTTCTTGTGACTGGAGTAAGAAATCAGGATGGACTATTATCTTCAGTCTTCTATATAGGCCCTTGATGACATTGACCTTCACCTTCCAATCATGGCCAGAGTTTGCATGGATATATCTCCCAGAAGAAGTAGGTTTTCTATACCAATCAAGTTTGATGATGTTATGGGAGTCTCTAACGACTCTTGTGTCCAGAAATGGAACAGCATTGTTGGTTTCTTCTTCCATAGTGAATTGCAGATGTGGGTCGAATGAGTTGAAAACATGAAGAACTTCTTCTTTGCCATCAGCTGGTATGGACAGAATTAAATCGTCTACGTATTGATATAGGAATGGAAGTCGGAAGGATTATCTTTGAGTGCAGCTTTTTAAAGCATATGACATAACGATTGAAGCAAGAACAGGACTGAGGTTACTGCCCATAGGGCATCCAAAAATTTGAGAGTAGAAAGAGTCTTTAAATTTAAAGAAGGTTGACTGGAAAAGAAATTCTATTGTAGATAAGAAGAAGGATTTGCTGATTTTGGTGTTGGGTGAGATTAATGCCCATTCGGAGTCAATTATGACTGGATGGTCTTAGTAACATATATAGTTTCGCCGTATGACGGCTTATTAGTCGGGCTAGGATCGACTAACAAGAGAACAGAATTTTCCGGTACTGGTACTGACAGCCAATAATAGTAAAACATAATTTGTACTTATGTTATATATACATATATATATATATATATATATATATATATATATATATATATATATATATATATATATATTTATATATATATATATATATATATATATATATATATATATATATATATATATATATAAATATATATATATATATATATATATAATTATATATATATATATATATATATATATATATAGATATATATATATATATATATATATATATATATATATATATATATATATATATATATATATATATATAACACACACAACCAAGACAAAATGTATGGTAGCTTCAAAAGAATTTATTAAGATGCAAGCTGGAGATCCAAGAAAGTATTATTGAACAGGTTAATAATTTTAAATACTTGGCAACAATAATAACAAGCTACAGGGACTTAAACAGGGAAGTAAAACAACAGTCTATGAAGGCATCACTAATAGCAGGTTGTTTGACGGTTATAGTATGGAAAAATAAATACATCACAGTGGAAAGTGAAATAAGAATATACAAGACAACAGTGAGATCTCACATATACTGTAGAAACAAGAATTGGCACATGTAGAATAGCACAAATGATGAGAACAACAGAAACGAAGGGATTAGGGACATACATGGAAAAACTATCCACGACAGAATCCGCAACAAAGATCTACAAGAACTAAGTAAGATGAAAGAAATATCCAAATGGACCAGAACTAAAAGGAAGCAATGGAATAAATACGTAAATCGAATAGAAGACAACAGACTCGTAAAAACGGCCAAACTCAATAAACCCTGCAGTGGAAGAATTAGGGGCAGAGCTCCGAAAAGGTAGAAGGAATGCTGGACGTCACACATCAGAAAAGGCCTAATGGGGATAAAACAGGCAGTATGCCTATTTATATGACACACCACATAAGAAAAAAGGAGAACAAGAAGAATTTCGCCTATGACTACTGTATATGAAAATTATTTTTGTTTCTAAAATATATCTCCTAAAGTAAATATACTAAAACCACACAAAAAGCAATAGTTAAATATCACTCCAACAAGGATTTGAGTTTTCTCGTTAAATTTGAATTATCCAAGAGCCTGGCTAGCTTCATTATCGATATGTTCAGAGAGTCTCCAGTGACCTCCATTTCTCGCAGATTTCTTGATTTCATTGTCTATAGCAGAAGTTCCCAAACTTTTTTTCTCGTAGACCACTTTCAAAATTTTACTGGTTTCGGTGGACCCCCTGTTGCTACATTTCTACCATATTCCCAAAACTCGTCAAAAAATGTGAAGATTAGATCTAACGATGGAAAATTGCGTCGTGGCTGAGCTCCAACCCTAAATTCAGAGTGGTAAAAATAAAAAAAAAATAATATATTTTCTTGTGTTCTATTTATTAAAATAATATGATTACAGACTTAATAGAATTAAAAATTAAACATTAATAAAGCACCGTAACTTCAACAATGCAAATCAACAATTAAAAAAAAATAGTCATAATTTTAATGGGAGGGATGAACTTGATGGATTGACAGCAAATTATCAATATTTGGCTTCAGTTTTGTAAGGAATAACCGCAAATCTCCCCGTTCTGTGATGATGTTCAATCTGCTCCGTTTTTTTTTGTTAATAGGTTTGTAACGACACTAAAACTTTTTTCGTCAAGGTATGACGAGGGAAACGCTATCAAAAAGTTTTCTCGCAATTTCCCACAGCCCAGGATATTTTTCGGGTATTTCTGCCTGCAACCAAAATGTTTGATAGCCTTTTTTAAATTTCACCTTCAGCTCCTCATTGGTGCTAAGCTCGAGAAGCTTCTCTTGTAATACCACATTCGCCACTTCCGTTTCATCAAATGGATTTATGATCCATAGTGGTATTTCCATCTTCAGAATATCTTCAAATCTATTTTTGAAGTCATCATGCAGGGCATTTAAATGTTGAACCTATGTCTGAATATCCTCATCAAGACATTCTGCCTGTGATAAGTTTGGAAACTGGGAGAATTCGCGCCGACTAATATTTTGCTTCATAAATTTCAATTTTCCAAGAAAAGCCGAAATTACACCCTTTGTTTTTATTAAATTTAGGCTGTCCCCTTGTAACTGCAAGTTAATGTCATTAAATTTTTTTGAACAAATCTGTCAAATACGCGATCTCTGCTTTCAATTTGATCAGGTTTTCGTTTAAATCTGGATCTTTACTTTCCAGAAACTCTAAAACTGATTCAAAAAGTGAGTAAAATCATTTTAAATATGCACCTTTCGACAACCAGCGTACTTCAGTATGTAAGAGCAATCGTTGGAAGTCTTCATCATTTTCGTCACACAATTGTGCAAATAAACGGGTATTCAACGCATTGCTTCTTATTTTGTTAATTGCTTTAATCACAAATTGAAACGATTGGTGCAATCTATCACTCAAATTTTTCGCTACCAGGTGTTGTCGGTGGATGACACAGTGAATTGCATCGTATAATTCTTTTAAGATGGCTTATAAACCCACGATATCGCCTGAAGATGGCAAGAGCTCCATCTGCTGCCACCGAAATAATGTTTGTAAATTGAATCAATTTTTCCTTAAAAAAATCACTCAGGATATTAAATATTGATTCGCCTTTAGTGTCCGTCTCCAAAGTTTTCGCGAATAGCAGCTCTTCATGGATTTCTTTGTCCATAACAAATCGAATATATGCCAATAATAATGCTTCATTACCAGGTAAAGTTGACTCGTCCAGTTGAATAGAAAAATGAGTTGTTTGCAGATAATTATACAAAAAGCTTTCAATATCAGAGCTCATTTCATCAATACGTCTTTGTACAGTGTTTGTTACTCAAAGGAATTCTTTTGAGTACGTCAAATGGAGGTTTGTGCAGAACAGTTTTTTAAAACCTCTTCAACAGCGGGTAAAATTAACTCTTCTCCGATGGTGTGCGGTTTTCCAGATTTCGCTATAAGCAATGAGATATTGTATATAGTTATTTTGAGACGTTGAAGCGAACATACTGTGCATGGTGGGTATCTTTTCATATTTTTCCTTCAATGTTTGAAAATATTTTAAATCTTTACCTATTTTATCAGGATGACACCTTCTTAGATAATCTTCGAGCTTCGATGGTTTCATAGAATCATTGCTCAAAACTTTGTTGCATAAAAGGCATATGGGCAATCGTTTGTCTGCCTTTGATGGGAGAAAACCAAATTTCAAATAATCAACACTGTACTGTCGACATTTCTTCTTAGATTCAGCCATGTTTAGTATCAGTTACCTACCTGTAAAGAAAAAAATGTTTGTTTTAGTAATCATAAGGCGACTTTAACAGGATATGGCTATTTTAACAGAATAAAATAGCAATAAAAACTACTTAATTATTTTGTTAACTGTCACTAAATATATTTGTAAAGATTTTACAATTGCGTTATCGCGATTTTCGTAGTACAACTACATTGTCAAACGCTTAACTAAGACTAAAAAAAAAAAAAAAAAAAAAAAAAAAAAAAAAAAAAAAAAATTTTTTTTTTAGTCTTAGTTAAGCGTTTGACAATGTAGTTGTACTACGAAATCGCGATAACGCAATTGTAAAATCTTTACAAATATATTTAGTGACAGTTAACAAAGTAATTAAGTAGTTTTATTGTTAAAATGTACTGTCACAAAGTAACGGACCACTCAATCAACTCTTTAGAATAAAATAGGATTAGTTAATTATTGCAATGAAAAAACCAAAATGCCGGCGGCAAAATGATTTTAATTATTAAAAGCAATAAACTGCTAAGACCCATATAGAGGTTTTCACAAAACGGCTGAACCTATTTTAATGTAATATAAAATATTTTTTGATTAATTTTATTTTGATAGATTTCTGTAAATTCGAGAGAAAATACTTTTAAAGAATATTTTTGACATCAAAAACTCCGCGATTTTAATGATTTATTTATTACTTTGATGTACCTTACGAGTGGTACATAAAGACACGTACAATTTATGAAAATATTTTTAGTCATTTAGCATTATCAACTACGAGGGCACTGAAATATGTACAAATATGCAGGTCAATCATATATCTCTCCTATAGTGAATCACCACAGTCGGGTAAATAAGTAATTTTATAATAAAAAGTTCAATCTTTCTCGGCTTTCTGTTCTTTTATAGAAGTATCGAATAATGGCCCTGTTCAGTATTTAATTTTTATTACGCACCTACTACACGCAAACATAACAAATATAATATTATTACAATATAAAATAAAAGTATCAATAACAAATAGGCAGGTACTTACTTTTTCCGGCACTGGCAAACACTGACTCACACTTTTCTTTTCAAAATTCCGGAAACAAATGAGTACCGTTTGGCATTCGTATTTATATTGGTGAAGAATCAAACAAGTTCATGCAAGATTGCAAGCACAGCACAAGTCGTATTTCGTCCCTTTGCACGTCTGAACGGGTTGCGTTGCGGGCGGACGGGCGGGCGGCGCTTTGCAAGTCTCGACGCGCGTTATACTGAATATCGAATATGCAAGTTTTTACAAGTAACAGTCGCTGACCTTCTTAAAATACACTACTCAAAAAAATTAAGGGAGGTTTTAAAACAAGGAAATTAATGCTAAATAAACAGGCTATCTGATCCATATGCCGGCCTAACTGAAAAAAAATTTTTCAAGACCGTGGACCAAGAAAAAAGCAAAATATAATTTGCAATATTATTTTTTCGCGCTATCTGTTAGAATTGCATGAGAACCGTAGCTCCTAAAAAATTTTAGCCAAAAAATCTGAAAATTAGAATCTTAAAGCTTCAAAATGCTTTTTTTTTAAAGCCTCAACACGACCATTTTTCACCGAAATACAGCCTGTCAAAAATCACCGAAAAATTTGGAATTTTTTTTTGCTCCCTTAATTTTTTTGAGTAGTGTATTAACTGCCTACAATGATAGGTAAAGCCAAGCCAATATTTTTTTTCTTTACTATCGAAACCAGATAAATTTTCGTGGACCCCCACTTACAACTTGTGAACCCCCCTTTTTTTTCACGCCAACGTAGACCCCCGTCGAGTCTCCCGTGGACCCCTGGGGGTCCACCTGAACCACTTTGGGAATCACTGGTCTATAGTATCTGCATTTAGGTTCCTATGGAGATCTTGATTTTTGATATACCTTACTATATTTCTATTGTATTTTGAAAAATGACCGTCATATTGCTTCTTTAAGTACAACTCTAAAGCTATATACTGTTGACCAGACTGGTTTTATGGTTTACTTGTATATTAGAAGTCTGTTCTGGACCGACAGCTTGGAGTATTTTCTTAGAACTCGGTACATTTTGAGAAATTTGACGCCTAACTCTCTTGTTTATTTTTTGACATCGGCCATCCATCAGACCTTACAACCAATCGTTAAGCAAAGATATTTAGCCGTGTTGACGTAGGGTATATTCTAACCATTCATACTGACAGAAGTACGTTTTTATTAATATAATTAATATACAGGAATTTTGTGTCGTTAGGGTTGATCTTCCACTTTCTTATTATTTATCTGAAGTTTTTTTGTTATTTTTATAAACATCTAAAATAGCGGTGTCATCGAAAAAAGTTGTTGTATTTTAGCTCTGAAAGGTCACAGCTATAGAGGTGGTATAGGACCGGATCAAAATCACTACCCTGTGAAACCCCCGCTTTCTTTGAATTCCGATTAGGTGTTTTCTGGCTTATTCCTGAATTGTTTTTGTATTCAATATTACATAAATAATTTTGTGTATTGGGTGAAAAAGTGCAATTCTTGCCAAAATTGCCAGCAATTTTTTTTTAACGTTCTTTCAGTAATATTAATTATTCTGTGTATGAAAACTGATTATTTGGTATCGGGGTTTGTTTGTCAATAATAAATTGCAATCTCTCAAATAAAACTTTCTCAAAGACATAACAGGTAGTGGAGGTTTTCGTTGTTTTAGTACCATGACTAATTTTGCTACTTTTCACATGCTTAGAACGTATTATAGTCTGAAGGCAGCATCGATAAATTTTATTAGTTTCATTAGTGCTTCCTTTGAAAACTGCTTTAAGAATTCTCCAGGGGATTTTTTTGGATTTATATTATTTTTAATATCATTGGCAACATCGTAAGTGACTAGGGTAACAATTTCATTTTTTTTTGCAAAATATCGTCTTCTAATATCTGCTCTTTTTTTTCTTTTTCATTCATTTTATTTTCCGAGTTATGTGGTGCAAAGATATTTTCTAAGAACTCAGAAAACCATTGAGCTTTCTGTTTGGGCTCAGCTTTCTTCCCATTTCTTGGTTGATTGGTATTTGTATTGACATGATAACTCATTTTATTTTTTTAGTAGCTCTCTATATAGTACAGTAAAAAAACGTCAAAATAATAATGAGATGGGCAGAGTTTTGATACAGTTATATTACGATTTCATCCTCTCTGGATTAACACCAATGGTATTGTCCTGAGTTTTGGACCTCGAAAAACTTGTAGCCTTTTGTTTATAAACAATTTAAGTTTTCAAAACACGTTTTTTAAGCATAAAGTGCCGAAATTGCTTTCGACATCGAGTATCCTTCCAATCAGTGACAAAGAGGCGCCTAAGCCGCGCAAGGTTTGGCACTACAAATCTGCTAAATGGGAAGATCTCATGGAATATTTTCGAACTTTCCTTTGGATAGACGTTTGTTTTCGATCCGACAGCCCATCTGACTGTGCCAGGGAGGTCTCCAATATTATTTTGGCTGATATGGAAGCTTACATCCCTTTGTCGATGAAATGCTCCTCTAACGGCAAGCCTTGGTTTGACGGAAAATGTTTCTTCTAAATATTTTGCCTACCGACAATGGCGCGAAAATCCTAACACGACAAATCGTAACACCTTTGTTCGTGCCCGGAACAGATGCAAAGGAATTATCGACGAAACCAAGAAGGCACACAATCAACGAATTAGAAACAAACTTCTTACTTGTTCCAACAATTCCAGGTCCTTTTGGGCAGTCGCTAAGGCAGTTAGTCAAAATTTCACCAAATCCACCTTCCCTCTCTAACACGGCCAGATAATTCTATTGCAACGACACCTGTCGAGAAAGCGAACTTGTTGGCTGAACTCTTTGCTTCACATTCTACTGTCGATTTCCAAGGAAAAAGACCACCTACTATTCCTATATTGCAGTCAAGGATGCCCGATGTTGTCTTCAGGGAGCGTATCATAAAGCGTATTTTAATGAAGCTAGACTTCAAAAAGGCTTCTGGCGCAGACGGAATACCTGCCATAGTTCTCAAAAACTGTGCGAGAGAACTAACACCAGTTTTCTATAGACCTTTAACTTAACCTACAGAAAGGGAATATTTCCTTCCTGCTGAAAATGTGCCACAGCCGATACCTAAAAAAGGCAAGAAGACTCTTTCACTATCAACGCCGGTGTGCTCCAAGGTTCCATACTGTCTTCTACTTTCTTTCTCATTTACATTAACGATCTGCTGGAAAAGACCGGGAATCCAATCTACAGCTTTGCAGATGCAGGAGGTCGTTCAACTTAACAAAGACCTAGATGAAATTCTATCTTGGGGTGACAGCAACCAAGTGGAATTTAATGCTACAAAAACCTAGGCACCAGTTTTTTTTTAAAAAAGTTGACGTTGCTGAACTTGACATAGTGATGTCGAGGTACTCCATTTCCCTAGCATGGTCACTCAATTTGCTGGGCGTTAATTTGGAAGCAAATATATCCTGGCATGAACATGTTGCGGGCATAGCAAGGAGAGCTTTTCAAAAGTTGGGAATATTATTTCGAACCAGAAAGCTTTACACTCCACAACAACTGTTAATTCTTTACAAAGCTCAGATTCGACCAACTATAGAATACTGCTCCCAAGTTTGGGGCTCCGCTCCCAAACACTCACTGCATTTGTTGGATTCTGTTCAGAGAAGGGCTGTTCGTCTGATTGGAGACCCGGAACTGACCGGTGGCCTTGATTCGCTGGAACATCAAAGAACGGTTGGCGACTTGAGTCTGTTCTACAAGTATGGAAAGTGTTCGAAGGATATAGCCCGCTTAATTCCTCCCAGAGGGGTACGTGTTAGAAATATACTTCGCGCCAATGCTTCACATCCGTATGAGGTTCAGCTTGTTACTCCGCGTACTACGCTTTTCAAGCAATCTTTTATATGGAGAACATCATCCCTTTGAAATAATTTGTCCAGGGCTGTGTTTCCCACAGAGTACAATTTACAGCAATTCAAAAACAACGTGAATCGCTTTTTCCGCACACATGCCGCGCCTGGAGCGCTTTAGGGACTTCCCTGTAGCACGTGTGCTAGACCCATAAAAAAAATAAAAAACAAAAAAAAATAAAGTGAGAATAATTCTGGTTAAATCGAACTCTTCATAATAAAATTTCCAACAAATCCTCATTAGATTTAAGTCGTTCAAGTGCACAAAACTGAAAAAACAGGCAAAAATTTTTTTTTCACTTTATTGTACAGATCGACTAAATGAACCCAAATGACTCCCAAAAAAACCTTGAAATGCTGCCGTCGGGCCTAAACTTTGAAAAAAAAAGATCCATTTTGGACTAAATGGCATAAAATAGCAGGCAATTCAAATTTTAATTAACAAATTCAACTGTACCTACTGAGTTAAACATTTCTATTCCAAAATTTCAGGGTATTTTTGCTATAACAAAAGGATTATTTCTGAAAGTTTTAACCCAATCGGTTCATTTAGTCAACCTGTAAAATAAAATGAAAAAAAAAAAGTTTTTGACTGTTTTTTTTTAAATTTTATAAGTTATGTATGTACTTGAGCGACTTAAAACCAACTAGAATTTATTGGAAATTTCATTACGAAGAGTTTGTTTTTTTTGTTCCGATCCGGCTTATATAACCGGAGTTATTCACATTTTAAGCTCAAAAAACCCGTTTTGGTAACTTAAGTTATTTATAAACAAAATAGGATTTTCGAGGTTTAGAACTCAGGGCAATACTCCTGATGAGACCCCAGAGAAGATAAAATCATAATATTGCTGTATCTAGACTGTGCAATTTCAAATGCTTTTTTACTCCACTAATATCAAATAATCTGTACTACCGTCATTTGTCAGTTCTCTCAGGTAGGAGTTAATCAATTTTTTCTAATCTTTTTAATGATTCTTCTGAGCTGTTGTGAGATATTATTTAAAATTGTGCTTGGATCTACTTTAGAACCATTTCCTTCTTGCTGTTTTCTTTTCAGTAAGAAGTTATTTGATTTCCCTTGAATATATATTGCATTTTATTCTTTTTCGAATTTCTGATATCGCTAACAAATTTCATTACTACCGGATCCAGCTATGCATTTTTGAGCGGTGTGTTCTAGTGTAATTTTAGTTTCTTTTTGTACGATATTCTCACCTAAAGTAAAGAGTAGAACTAGGTGGTCAGAGCCTAGGTTTTGGCAGATGTGCGACAAAAAGAAGCGCACATTGGTAAAAAGATATAGTAAATAGTAAAAAGTCATGTTTTAAACAATTCTTAGTGTTTTTAACTCCCTGTCAAGGTTTTTAATTTTAACAAATTTTGACAAGGTGCCTGTTGTACCTATCTGAAACTTTTCTTTTTCGATCTTCATCTGTACAGTTGCACCTACTCTCACTGCTAAGACCACCGCTGATGAAAAAGGAAGGAAGGTGACACTATATTTGTTCACGTTTAAGCATAATGACATCGAGACCAAAATAATATAATCACACTAAACATGTGTTTGTTGTAACAAAATTCTTCAACACTTAACCAGCTGCAGCTAAATCCTTTCCGCATGGTTTTGGGAAATTATGTAGTCAGAAAACTGTAATCCACGCGAATTCTTTTCAAAAATCTGTACTTTGTATAACTGTCGTCCTAAATAAACATATTCTATTTTATTTTCAGTTATACTACTACCTTGCGCCGAAGAAAACACAGACATAACTATATCAGGAGGTGGATTGGACGGAAAATATATTTTCGATGATGCATATTTCCTCTGGCGAGCTGAGTATTTTGTAGATAACAACACGTAAGGAAAATTAAAATGTTTTGATTTTTTACATAATTATAGTGCATATCTTAAAAATATTTTGAACCGTAAACTGGGTACCATAAATAAATAACCGGTCAAGTGCAAGTTGGATTTGCGTAATTAGTGTTCCGTACGTGGATTGCTTTTAAAATAAAAATTTTCGTTACAAAATGATCAGTGACTTCACAAAAACATGTCTCAAATGAGTTTTCAACAAAGTTTTTCTCCGATCTTTAGTGAAAACTGATAACCTTGAAATTTTTTTTTATATATCAGGTAAATTATTAAAGGTAATGTACTCGTGATAATTTTCGGTCAATCTACACCTTGTAGAGAATATTCCAGAATTTTTTAAAATTTCTGATGTTCTGGTAAAAAAAAATTCCACTTCCGATTTCACCCCTCAAAATTTAGCTTTTAGAACTACATGGCTCTGATGGGGCCATCAATTCCTATAATAGTGCCAAGTTTCAACTTTTTATATCAATAGTTTCGGAGACTGACGGACACCGAAGTGTTATAAGTGTTTCGTACGGAACATCAAAAACTAACTGCTCTTTCTACGGCTAGATTATCCAAAAGTATTGTTTGAATTGTATCCGGTTTTGAACCTTACAGATGAGAGGACAAAATTGTGCAAAATGATTAAAGTTGACACGGTGTAGCTAATTAAATGAATCAATTTTGTTGGGGTTCCAAGACTTTGTAATTTCTATTATGAGATATTTCAATGTTAAAAATAAGGGTTTCCTTTTTTTTGTGTCAATGTGTCTATTACATAGTATATTGTCGCCTAACTGATTCGCTTGTCACTTTCTTCTGTTTTTCCCAAATAACTACTGTAAGCTGCTAATAAATTATTCATTAAGCAGGTTATTTGGAATGACGTCTTTTACGTAATTGGTAGGGATCAAAACGCTTGTGTATTGACAATTTATATATCATTCAATTGATGAGGGTACATATACGTCATCAACCTAATTAAAAACTTATGACACTACTAGCCGGGCCCGCGGCCCCTCTCGCGTGGATTTGATTCACTACTATCGTCACTGTTTATTCCTTATATTACTCAAAGTGATAAAATATCTCCCATTATTTCCCCTGATCTCCCAATATTTGTCCTTACCACCCATTATCTCTACATAATTTCCATTATCTAGGCTTATCTCTGCTTATCTCCCATTATTTCTCCTTATCTCCCATTATTTCTCCTTATCTCCCATTATCTCACCTTATCTCACCTTATCTCCCATTATCTAGGCTTTTCTCGACTTACGTCGCAATATTTCTCCTTATCTCCTATTATTTCTCCTTATTTCCCATTATCTCACCATAACTCCCATTATCTAGACTTATCTCTGCTTATCTCCCATTATTTCTTCTTATCTCCCATTATTTATACTTATCTCCAATTATCTCACCTTATCTCCCATTATCGAGGTTATCTCGATTTATCTCCCATTATTTCTCCTTATCTCTCATTATTTCTCCTTATCTCCCATTATCTCACCTTATTTCCCATTATATAGGCTTATATCGAATTATATAGTACATATGTATAAATTTAAAAAACACGTAAATCGAAAAAGTGGTTCTCAAATGACAAGCGCACTAACGGACAGACAGGCAGAGAAACAGGCAGACAGACAGACAGAGAGACGTTGCATTTTTATATATATTCTAGATAAAAGATTATAGATAACCTGGCCAGAGAACAAATGTATGAATTAAAAAAAGAAACACGTAAATCGGATAAGTGGTTCTCGAGTGATAAGCGTACTAACGGACGGACAGAGAGACGTTGCATTTTATATATATTATATTTTTTGCTACATGATATTGTTCCATATTTATTGCTTGGCAGTGTATTGCAAGAGAACACACTAGCGGCAAACTTTTCTCAGATAGCGAACGTAATAAAATATATCCTATAACCCGGCTAGAGAACATACGTTTGTTAAAAAAAAAAAGCATGTAAATCGAATAAGTAGTTCTCCAGTGATAAGCGCATGATCGGACAGACAGAGAGACGCTGCATTTTATATATATTACAGATATTCTTTGTTACATGATATTGTTCCATATTTAATGGTTTAGTATGTTTTTAAAAAAAAAAGCACGTAAATCGTGTGATAAGCGCACAAACGGACAAACAGACAGAGAGACGTTGCATATATATATATATATATATATATATATATATATATATATATATTATATATATATATATATATATATATATATATATATATATATATATATATATATATATTATAGATATACTTTGCTACATAATATTGTTCCATATTTAGTGGTTTAGGCAGTGTATTGCAAGAGAACGCGCTAGCAGCAAACTTTTTTTCGATTTGATTCACTATTATTGTCACTGCTTATTCCTCATGTTACCTAATGTAATAAAATATAGTCTATAACCTGGCCAGAGAACATGTGTATGTTTAAAAAAAAAAGAACATAAATCGGACAATTGGTTCTCCAGTGATAAGAGCACTAACGGACAGACAGATAGAGAGACGTTGCATTTTATATATATAGATTATTATTATTATTATGTAACCTGGCCAAAAAATATATGTATGAATTTAAAAAGACACGTAAATCGGATAAGTGGTTCTCGCGTGACAAACCCCTAATGGACAGATAGGCAGACAGAGAGACAGTGCATTTTATATATATATATAGATTATGGACACACAGACAGACAGACATGTTGTATTTTATATATATTATAGAAGTAACAAAATATATATTCATAACCTGGTCAGAGAACATATGTATGAATTTAAAAAATCACGTAAACCGGATAAGTGGTTCTCGAAGGGTAAGCGCACTAACGGACAGACAGACAAAGAGACGTTGCATTTTATATATATATTATAGACATAGATTATTATTATTATTATTATTATATAACCTGGCCAAAGAATGTATGTATGAATTTAAAAAAAGACACGTAAATCGGATAAGTGGTTCTCGCGTGATAAACGCACTAATGGACAGACAGACAGAGAGACATTGCATTTTATATATATTATAGATTATAGATTATAGATATTCTCTGCTACATAATATTGTCCTATATTAAATGGTTTAGGCTGTGCATTGCAAGGGAACGTGCTAACGGAAAACTTTTTTCCGGCTTCATTCGGTATTTTACGTCACTGCTCATTCCTTATGCTACCTATCGTAATAAAATATAGCCTAAAACCTGGCCAGAGAACATATGTATGTTTTAAAAAGAAAAGTACGTAAATCGGATAAGTGGTTCTCCAGTGATAAGCGCACTAACGGACAGACAGACAGACAGACAGACATAGAGACGTTGCATTTTATATATACAATATACTTTAGGAGGTGGTGATAGAAGCGAGATGTAGTAAAATATTCTAGAAGGCAGAAAGAAACAAGCCAATAATAAATAGTGAGTTATGATGTCACATACATTTAACTTTGTTTATTTGCTCGTAGACAAATAATTTCAATTTTGACTTTGGGCCATTTTTGTAGACTAAGGCGACATAAATTTGGACTACGTGAAGGCTAATTTATGTTACTTCTTTTAGAAATCAATATTTCTCGAATAATTAG
>CM032453.1:78023907-78051433 GCA_019049505.1 Pachyrhynchus sulphureomaculatus | reverse complement strand
GTTCAGCTTGTTACTTCTCGTACAACGCTCTTCAAGCAGTCTTTTATATGAAGAACATCATCCCTTTGGAATAATTTGCCCAGGACTGTGTTTCCCACCGAGTACAATCTACATCGATTCAAGAACAACGTGAATCGCTTTCTCCGCACACGTATCGCTTCTGTGGTGCTTTAGGGACTTCCCTGTAGCACGTGTGCTAGACCCATAAAAAAAAGACAGATTTTATTAACATACAGCCTAGTAAGCTTTCACTTGCTTAATTCTTTATTTTTCCTAAGTAAGTACATGATTCAACCTTTAATTGTTTAGATTGTTTTGTATCTATAACTTTAATTTTATCGGGCTAATTAAAACCATTTTTTCCATTGTAACTAACTACCGTAGTAACAGCTTTTTATTTTCGTTTATAACTTTAGAATAGCGGAATTCGGAAGATTTTTGAACGCAACCTCATTACTTGGATTTATTTTTATTAATTATTACTTCTTGTTGTGTATATTTTATATATATTATATTTTGAATCCAAAAAAATCGTAAAAAAAAAAAGACATCCACTTTGAGGTTTTTTCAGAAAACACACTTAAAGTTGCCAGAAATTGAAAAAAATAGGTTTTAATAAATAGTGTAAAACTATATAATTAATAAAATTATGGAATAAAATTATTATTTCAGACATCTTTAAATGTTCTGCATCTATATTTATCATAAAAACTTAAAATATTAGGTTTTAGTGTTAATGTTTAACAAAAAACGCGCATACACCACCTTTAACTGAGCTACGTAGCAAACTGCTGTTTAAATATGTGCAAACGCTAAATTAAAAAATTGTTTTTAATTTTTATTAATATTGAACAAAACTATAATTTTTAGTAGTTTTTTAAGTTTCAAGTTCGAATTAGATACCAAAGCATGAGGAATAGTGTGTAGTATTGAAAAAAATATCCGTTTATTATTTAGGAACAAGAGGTTGCCAAATGCAATTTAATGTATATCTCTTGACAGTTTTAAAAGTCAATTTTGTGGATAGATTGATTGAGTAATTAGGGGGGAATATGAGTAGGTGAGTGAGGTAGTGAGTGAATGAGCGAGCTAGTGAGTGTGTGAGGTGGTGAGTGAGTGAGCAAGTGAGTGACTGAGCGAGCTTTGTGAGAGATTGAGTGAGTGAGCAAGCGAGTTTTATTTAATATTAATAAAAATTGAAAACAATTTTTTGATTTAGCGGTTGCACATATATATTTTAAACAGCATTTTGCTACGTAGTTTAGTTAAAGGTGGTGTATGCGTGTTTTTAATAAACATTAATATTAAAACTTATATTTTTAAGTTTTATTATGAATGTAGATTCAGACCATTTAAAGATGTCCTAAATAATAGTTTTATTCCATAGTTTTAATGATTACACAATTTAACATTATTTATTAAATGTACTTTTTTCAGTTTCTGTCTTCTTTTTATGATTTTTTTGGATTCAGCATAAAAAATACTTAAAAAAACATATGTCTCACTTAAAAGACAGATTTTTTTTGTATACCTGTGTTATTAGTCTCATTGTCATATAAGTCATACGACAAATAAAGTTTTAACTAATATATAAACACACTATTCGAGTTATTGTCCATATACTGGAGTTGTTTTAAACATCTGGTTTTTCTACCGGTGTAACTTCTATGTGCAGACAGTGGGAGCAGAATGAGATCAGACTTTTTGTTCCCTTACTTTTTCTCGCTCTTACTTTAAAATTAAGTCTATTGTACAGTTTTTAATGGAAAACTCATTTTACTACAATGCAAGACATCGCAATGTTCACAATTTGTTCTTGAGATTGCCTTGGAACGACTGTGTGAAGTCGATAACATAATAACACGTAGGCAAAGTTTTTGGTCTGGCACATAGATGCAGCCCTTTTTAAAGAATCCGCATGATTTTTAGGAAGTACCAACCTTCAAACGACACATGTCAAAATTTCATGACATTTCGACTGTTAGTTTAAAAGTTACAGTGGTTTTTAGTACCGCTACTTTTGATATTTTCAAAACAACGAAAAAATCGAATTTCGTGTGTTGATTAAACATTATTTTTTGATGAGAAAAAATACCGTTCAAGCAAAATCAATGGCCTAATATGTGTTATGGGGACTCTGTCCCTTAAAATCACTCATCATTTACTGGTATATTAAATTTAAACGCGGTCGTTCAGACACAAATGACGCTGAGCGCTCTGGACGTCCAAATCATTGATTATTTACTGGTATGCTGAATCTGCAGATACAAATGATGCTAAACGCCCTGGACGCCCTAATAAGGTGGTTACAACGGAAAACATCAAAAAAAATCCACAAAATTGTTTTGTATGACCGTAAAGTGAAATTGCGTAAGATAGCTGACACCCTAGAGATATCAAAAGAAAGTGTTGGTCATATTTTGCATGAACATTTGGGCATGAGAAAGCACTGTTCGAAATGGGGACCGCGTTTGCCCACAGTGAACCAAAAACAACAACGTGTTGATGATTCTGAGCGCTGTTTGGACCTGTTTAAGCGCAATAAAAAGGATTATTTCATACGATATGTGACAATGAATGAAACATGGATTCACCATTACACACCGGAATCAAATCGGCAGTCAGCTGAGGGGACAGCAGCCGGTGAAAACCTCCTGAAGCGACCAAAGACTCAACGGTCAGTTGGGAAGATTTTGGCCTCTGTATCTTAGGATGCGCATGGAATAATTTTCATCGACTGTGCTGGAAAGCGAAAAATTCCATCAATAACAAATATTATATAAAGTGCGTTTGAGGGCAGAAATCGCAAAAAAGTACTCTTTCATCAAAGCAATGCACCGTATCACAAGTTAATGGTTACGATGCAAAATTGCATGAATTGAAGTTTGAATTCCTTCCTTATCCTCCATATTCTCCAGATTTGGCCCTCGATGACTATTATCTACTCGCATACCGCGCGGAAAGAGATTTGGCTCCAGTGAAGAAGTTATCGCCGAAATTGAGGCCTATTTTGAAGGCAAAAACAAATCCTTGTACAAGAAAGGTAGAGAAATATTAAAAAAGCATTGGATTGATTGTATCGCTCTTGAAGGAGACTATGCTAATAAGTAAAGTCTTGCAAGAAAAATGTGTTTTAAGTAGCTAGACCAAAAACTTTTCAGCCTACCTGTTATAATTTAAAAGAATTAAAAACTCATTCAAAAAGTACAATGATTTTCTTTTTTTTAGATTTAGAATATCAATTTTGCCGTTTTTCAGGTAGCAGTTTTAAAACACCATTGGTTTTTTCGACCACTTTTCTGCCAGTTTTCACAGATACTCTTTGGAGTAAATAATGAAAGACTGATAAAGCCCAGGAATTATTCTATTTTTTAACCGTGATCTTTGTGAAGCAAAAATGCTATAGTCTTTTAACTGTTACAGTTTTAATTGTAAAATTGTTTTGGAATCAGTTTACCAGAATATATTTATGATAACGAAATATTCAATATTATCAGATCAGTAACCACTAATATGGCTTCGTCAGCAAAGATCAACATTTACACACGCAGTTGAGCCGAAATTTCTCAAATTAATTTTATTACTTTTCTTCTCTCTCTCTCAATCCTTTCATCCAGAAGTATCAGTGATACCATGCAAGTTGCTGCTTCAACAGTCAGTCTCCCTGATTTGACCCGTGCATATCCATACCAAGAAAAGATCTTACTTGGACGGACCATTTTATTGGAAACCGTCACCTCGATCTTCAACCTTCCTCGTTACTATAAGCTTTTCCATGGCATCCACTTTCCTCATAATGTGACCAAAATATTTCAGGTACTGTCTATTAATTCTATTTGAAAGACGGTCATTTATACTAAACTCTTCAAGAATAGATACATTAGCACGTTGTTCGGTACATGATACTTTGAGGATTCTTCGATATGCCTATATCTCAAACGCATTGATTCGTCTTTTGTCAGCTTGTTTAATAGTCCATATTTCCGATGCGTGAGTTGCTATGGAGAATATAGGGCTGGATAGTAATCTTAACTTTGTAGTTTTTGTGGCAACTAAATCTTTCGAGACTTTAGTGAGTTTGATCTTCGAGTTTCTACCCATAGCCAAACGTCTTCTTACTTTCGGTTCACAGCTACCATTTTTAGTTATGAGGGATCCCAAATAGTTGATAAGGTCTATAACAGTGAAACCAGCAATTTTATTTATGTATGACAGATCTTCATTACGACTTAAAATCATTACTGTGATTTTCTCTCTATTAATTGTCAATTCATAGTTTTTGCTAGTGATTTCAAGGCACTCCATAATTGATTCTAGGTGTTTTATTGACGTTGCAAGTATAGTAGCATCATCCGCATATCTAAGGTTACTTAGATTTTTTTCCACCGATTGTCACACTCCCCCTCCAGCCATCCAAAATAGACCTTATTATATGTTCACTGTATGTGAAATGGATTACTTTTCTTAGAGCGAAACAAATACCTATAAATTTGTATTAATATTCTAAATTACAAGAAATCGTTAGCCATCTCTATTTGATATCTATGGAAATAGTTCTTATTTATTTAATTTGTAGTTATGGTAAAAGGTTTTATGACATTCGTAGGTAAGTAATAAAAAATTAGGCGATTACATAAAAGTACGGGAAAGTTCCTTTCTATTAGCAGAATTATCGGCAGAAGTAAATTTATGAAAATAATTGTTATTGTGTCGTATAAAAGAAATAATAGATAAAGGAAATATATAAAAAATTATGAAAAAAAATGTTTGTTAGCAGTACTACCTGCTAAATGAAATCATTAAAAATTTATAAAAACTTTCTCAGCGAATACATATTTTTTCGATTAAAACTGTTTTAGCAATTTTATGCTTTCATCAGAATTGTTATATTGCAAACCAGGAATATATATTTACAAATATTATGTCATAATATATTTTACAAAAATAACACTCTGTCAAGACAATAGTTAAGTGCAATGGAGGGTGCTTGATCAGAACTAAAGGTGTTTAGTTCATTAAAAAACATATGTGCTAGGAGACGCGGTCTGAAAACGGAGCATTTTTGAATGTACATTGGGATTAGTTGAAGGCGTAATTATTTTACTTCTGAGAGAAAAGTGGCGGCAGTTAAAGCGTACTTTCTCTCATCTACAATTCTATTATGGTAATTTATGGTATAAATGAATAAACAGAAAAATAATAATTACTTTTGATTAACTGTTTGTATCCACCTCATATTAGGGACCATCTATAAATTACGTCACGCAAATTTCGTGGTTTTTCTACCCCCTCTCCCCATTATGTCACGGATTGTCACAATCAAATAACCAAAACCCCCCTGTTGTGACATTACATTTTTTGTAAATTTAAATTGTGTTTGCAATGCAGCCGTAGTAGGTACACATAGGTTGTTTTAGTGTTTCGTATGGAATACTTATGCGATCATTTCGGTGTTTCTCTGTAACTCTTTGACATAGGAAGTTGAAATTTGGCACAAATTAGGAATTAAGCCCAATAAGAGTCGTGGAGGTTGGTTTTGGTGGTGAATTCGGATGTGGAAAAAAATGTTTTTGCGAGGTCACCGAGTGGGGTGTCAAATGAAAAGCTTGTGAAAACACGAGTTCAAAAATATATATGATTTAATACTCCCAAATTTTTCTTTACAATATTTTTAAAAAATGACCAAAAATCTCTGTCTATCTCTAAGAGTACTGATCAAAAAATTTAGAAAGAATTCGGGAATATTCTCCATAAGGTGTAGATTTGATCGAAAATTATCACGAGTGTATTACGTTTGATAATTTATATAGTATAAATAACCAGTCAAGTGCAAGTTGAACTTGCGCATTAGTGTTCCGTACGTTGATTGCTTTTAAAATATAAAATTTTATTACGGAGGAATAAAATGATCAGTAACTTCACAAAACACACCTCAAATGAGTTTTCAACAAAGTTTTTTTCCAATCTTTACTGAAAACTGATGACCTTTAAATTTTTGTTTTTTTTTTATATACCAGATTAATTATTAAAGGTAATGCACTCGTGATAATTTTCGTTCAATCTACACCCCGTGGAGAATATTCCAGAATTTTTTCAAAATTTTTTGAAAAGTACTTTTCGAGATAAGGCGGGTGGACAGCGATTGTTCGCGATTTTTTAAAAATAAATACAAAAAAAAGTGCGCGCAAATATATATATATATATATATATATATATATATATATATATATATATATATATATATATATATATATAAATATTTTACTAGTGTTTTCATAAGCTTTCATTTGACACCACACTCGATTACCTAGTAAAAAAAATTTTTTTTCACTTCCGATTGCACCCTCCAAAAAGTCAAAATTTAACTTTCAAAACTACATGGCTCTGATGAGGCCATATTATTACCAAATTTCAACTTACTATGATAAATAGTTTTGGAGAAAATCGGGTGTGACAGACGGACAGACGTACAGACACCGAAGTCATCTTATAAGTGTTCCATACGGAACACTAAAAAGAACTACTTGACTTGACAATATGGTAGAGATTTTTTCGTGGAAAGTTACAAATTTAACCGAGACTAGAAGCAAAGAAACATTCATTTAGGGCAATCAGTAATATACTCATATACTTTTCACTACATTATTGCTTTAAGAATTTGACCAATCACAGATAAAATAAAATTTCATGACGACTGGTGACCAACGTAGAGGTAACGAGACAAACTAATTTTATTTTATTCGTTTATAATTAAACAAATATTTAGGTACTAACTATTTGTTTTAAACATTTACTAAAAAAAAGTCTTGCTTTTTATATATTCTTGGTAATTTTTGTACTGACGATGAATTTCATTAAATACTTCAGCCATCATGGTACGAAACACTAATTGCGCAAGTCCGACTTGCACTTGACCGGCTGTTGATATTTAAGATGTAATGTCACAAAAGTCCTAACTCCCCCCTACCCGCTGTCACACTGTGTGACACTCTACAGACATCCCCTCCCCCCTCAGTGTGTGATGTAATTAATGACTGTTCCCTTACGAGAATAGATTCCTACAAATCAAATATCTGCAGACAAGAATACAAAAATACAACAAATAGATTTTCTACCAGAGTTAACAGTACAAAACCCGACACTCTATAATACTAGCATCATCTTTTAAATTGTTAGGAGTTAACTAGGAAGATTCTCAAAAGCCCAGATTATCATTTAGTATTAGAAAGCTTTTGAAATTATAAAAAACATCAATTTAGTCATCGAAGAAATACTGCTTCCATGTTTGGGGTTCTGCTCTTAAAAACAGTTGATATTTTTATGTAGAGGAGAGCTACTCGCTTGGCTAAGGACAGTCACCAAAAATCCTAGTTTATAAAAAAAATACTTACTTATACAGTCAGTTTTATTATTCTCAAAGTTGTGGAAGCTACTACTACTAGCTTTTCACTCCTCGTGTCCCAATTTTCAAGATTCGGAGATTCTTATACTTTTGAATGTATTACTTGTAGTGAATCATATTCAAAATAAATAACTACTTTCTTAGACGTACTGGTCTTTTAGCGATTTATTGATTTCTGTAGAGCCTTTGCGCGGTGCTTATGAAAAAACTCACATTCTCTCTCTATTCAATGTTTATATTTATATCAGTCTTATTCAATATTATTTCTTCGTTTAGATGTCAAGAGTTGATATTCTTGATCGGTAACCCTCATAACTTAATATACGCCTTTTTTATTTTCCTTTCCTGTTCTGCATTCGTCCATCTCTTTCCAATCAATTTCTTAATACAATTATACCATCTTAGGATGGGCCGTCTTAGATATATTTTTTCTCTTTATGGTTTTTATTCTGCCGTTTTCGTTGTCCACCATGTCCTCTCCATTCTTGGTGCATATTCTGCCTATCTTCACTTTGCTTTTAGTATTCTGTTTTTGATTTCGTCCATTTTTGGACATGCCCTAATATATTTTATAAATATTTTGTTCTTTAACGTTATCTTTAGGTCTACTCACTTCATAAGATTGTGATTGGCTTGCAGCTTACTTATTGTTTTCTCCCTACATGACCCCTTTTCAGCCATAAACCACTAGAATAGCACATTAACTTTATATTTTTGTTTTCAGGATATAAGTACTATTCTACTTCATTTATCGTCGCTCCATTCAGCTAGGTGTTTTTTTTTTTTTATGGGTATAGCACATGTGCTGCAGGAAGATCCCTAAATCGCTACAGAAGCAACGCATGTGCCGAAAAAGCGATATTTGTTGGTTTTGAATCGCTGTAAGTTGCATTCGGTGGGAAACACAGTCCTGGGCAAATCATTCCAAAGGGATGATGTTCTCCATATAAAAGGCTTTGAAAAATGTTGAACGAGGAGTAACAAGCTGAACTTTATACGGATGCGATTGATTAGCGCGACGGACGTGTATTAATGGCGTGCACTGTTATGTGAGGAATTAAGAGGGCTACATTCATCCAATATTTTCAATTAAAATACTTGTAGAATAGACTCAAGTCGTCAACGGGTCTTCGATGTTCCAAAGTATCAAGATCTTTTGTGAGTCCTGGGTCTCCAATCAGGCGACTATTCTGAATAGAATTCAAGCTTTTAAGAAATTTTTTTGTTATATATGCATCATGTTCATGCCATGATATATCTGCTCCGAAGTTAACGCCCAGCAATCTGAGTAACGACGCTACAGGAATGGAATGTCCCGACATAACTATGGCGGGTTAGGCAACGTTAAATTTTTTAGAAGAAAAATGCTGGTTTTGTAGCGATATATTCTACTTGGTTGCTATTATTTATCTATATATATATATATATATATATATATATATATATATATATATATATATATATATATATATATATATATATATATATAGAAGACAAGGAAATTTTCCTTGAAATTAACATTTTAACTTTAAACTCTGTTTCTATATTATATTCTATACTAAGAAAATAAGGAGAGACCGTGAGAAACAATAACGGCGAACGAATAATACAGATAAGTTTGGAAAACGAATTAAAGATTGGTAATACACATTTCAAGAAAAAAGAAATTCACAAAATAACCAGACAAGCGATTTCGAGAAATGAAAAGTCGATTATAGATTACTTTTTAAAACATAAGGAAATTTGGGATAGAGTAAAGTATATTGAGGTAAACAGAGGCTCGGAGATAGAAAGCGATCACTTCCTTTTAAAAAGGATACTAAAATTAGGAAAAGACAGTCTATGGAAAATAAATGCAAGATAATAAATTCAAAAATTTAATGTTATAAATTAAGATATAGTGAAATAAGAGAAGAATACCAAAGACTGTATGAAGAAAAACTGAATACAAATAAGAGAGGAATGGGAATGGAGGAGAGGTGGAGTGAATTTAAAAACACTACTTTAATAGGAGCAGAAAGTACCTGTGGCTCATCAAAAATAGTAAATAGAAATATTAAAATGACAAACTGGTGGACGAATGGGGTCAAGGAAGAGATTAAATATAAAAAGAAGAAATGAAAAAATCTACAAACAAAACATCTAACCGATCATGAGGAAAATAGGCAACAAAGAACACAGTTTAAAAGAACAATACAGGAAGAAAAGAGAAAATCGTGGAAACAATTTGGAGAGAGAATGAGAAGAGCCTATAAAGATAATCAGAAGCTATTTCTGTATGATTAAGAATATGAGAAGGAAAAACGTAGAAACAATAAGTGTTTTTTTTTTATGGGTATAAACAAATATAAAAGACAAAGAAGGAAATGATATAAAAGAAGAAGATAAAATTATGAAAAGATAGTGGGAATATTATGAAGAATTATTAGATGGGAATAACATAGCATTTAAAAACCTACATATACATTTTATACCAGAACAAGATATAGAGCTCACACAAACAGAAGATTAATACAGAAGAAGTAAAAGAGGAAATTGGCAAATTAAAATTAGGAAAAGTACCCGGACATGATAGAATCGCAGCAGATATGATGAAAGCAAGAAATAAAAGAACTTAAAAATACAATGAACAACGTATTGAAGAACAACGCACCGCACCTATGGACTGGACAACAGGCATTATAACCCCAATATATAAGAAAGAGGATACTAAAGATTGTAATAACTACAAGGAGAGAACCCTAACTAGCACTGTGTCAAAAGTATATACTAGGATACTAGAAAAAGACTAAGAAAGAAACATGAGCATACATTAGAAGAACCGCAGTGTGGTTTTCGGCCAGGTAGACGGGTGAATGATGCAATATTTATAATGATGCAGTTATGTGAAAAAGCAATAGGAGAAGATAGGGAAATTCACTTGGGTTTTATAAACCTACAAAAGGCTTTCGATAAGGTTAAAGGAGAAGACATGGGAAATACTGAGAAAAAGAGAAATACCAGAAATAATAATAAAGGGCGTACAGAGTTTATACAAAGAATCAACAAATTATATAAGGACAAGACAAGACAGATCTGATATATTTGAAACAACTATGGGCATGAGACAGGGATGCATTCTTTCCTCAATCTTTCTGGATGAAGCAATAAAAGAAGTAAAGAAGAAGGGGGTAAGACCATAACAGATAGGCTATTGGAAAATGAAAAACACAGAAATATCAGAACTATGTCATGAAGATGATATGGTTATTATAGCAAAACATGAGGAAAGGTTTAATAAAAACATACGGATATATAAAGAAGTATTGAAACAGATAAACATAAAAATTAATAAAGAGAAGACAACTACTATGCTAATAGGAAAACAAAAACGACAACATGAAATAAAGATAGGAGAAGAAACGCTGGACCAAGTAGAGAAATTCAAATATTTGGGATCAACAATATTAAAAGACGGAAGGATGTAGGAGGAGATCAAGGAGAGAATAATAACAGGAGGAAGATTATTTAATAGTATAAAGAATACATTTCTAGGAAAGAAAGAGATACTAAAAAATATAAAAGCCCAAGTATTTGAGAAAGTTGCAACACCAATTCTTTTATATGGAGAAGAAACAGGGATAATGACAGAAAGACAGAAGAGAAAGATTACGGTTACAGAAATGAGATTCGTAAGGAAAATAGAGGACAAAACAAGGATGGAAGAAGTTGAGGGGGCATAACTCAGATGGTATGGACACATTGAAAAGATGCCTGAACAAAGAATAGTTAGACAAGTGTTTGAAGCCAAAGTGAGCAAGAAAAGAACAAAAGGTCGACCCAGAAGGACATGGTTGGGGGATGTTATAGAGGTAGTGGCCAGAAGGGGAATGGAGTGGGAACACGAAAGACGAGCCACACAGGAAATATAAAAAAGACAAATATAAAATAACTCAACTCCATGGGACTTACACCCCTAAAGGGGTAGAAAAGCATAAGGATTAAGTAAGTAAGTAAGTATATATATATATATATATATATATATATATATATATATATATATATATATATATATATATATATATATGTATATATATATATATATATATATATATATATATATATATATATATATATATATATATATAACATATATATATATATATATATATATATATATATATATATATATATATATATATATATATATATATACTTACTTACTTACTTAATCCTTATGCTTTTCTACCCCTTTAGGGTGTAAGTCCCATGGAGTTGAGTTATTTTATATTTGTCTTTTTTATATTTCCTTTGTGGCTCGTCTTTCGTGTTCCCACTCCATTCCCCTTCTGGCCACTACCTCTATAACATCCCCCAACCATGTCCTTCTGGGTCGACCTTTTGTTCTTATTATATATATATATATATATATATATATATAACATATATATATATATATATATATATATATATATATATATATATATATATATATATATATATATATATATATATCTGATCAGCTTATTCCATCCATAGTCGGATATAAACCTCTCCAAGTTGTCTGCAATGAGGTTTGTTGTTTGCTTTTTGAATCCAAACGTGTCCTGCTAATCTTTTTATGTTGTGCGTCCATCTTGTCTGTGTGTGTTTTTATATATATATAAATATATATATATATATATATATATATATATATATATATATATATATATATATATACATATATATATATATATATATATATATATATATATATATATATATATAAATATGTATATATAAATATGTATATATAAATATATATATATATATATATATATATATATATATATATATATATACATATATATATATATATATATATATATATATATATATATATGTATGTATATAAATATGTATTTATAAATATATGGGTATATATATATATATATATATATATATATATAGATATATAGATATATATATATATATATATATATATATATATATATATATATATATATATATATATATATATATCTACACATATATATATATATATATATATATATATATATATATATATATATATATATAGAGTGCCCCATATGTATGAAATAATGATTCTACAGAATTTAATATTTAAATAAAAGTTATAGAGTATTATACAGCGCATATGCTGACGTTAACGGTAAAATGTTTTGAACTGTCAGTTCGAAGAAATTACACCATCTTGATTTTTTTGTAAATAGAAAGCTCTGTATATTATTTTATCTTTAAGTCTTACTAAAAATTCTAGTTATCTATATATCTAAATTGAACTGTTTCGGAATTCTTGTCATTTGAAATTTAAAATAAAAACAAAAGACAAAAAAACTATTAATAAATACTGTAGGTTTATTTTTAAGGTAACAATTGCACAAAATGTCTACCGTTAACAGCGAGGCAATGACCCAATCTGTCGTAAACAGCCTGAACAGAGTTTTGCAGAAAATCCGGGGTGATCTGTGCTACTTCATATTGAATTCTTTGTTGTAAATCTTCTAACCGTTGCAAGTCGACTTCGGTAAACTTTGGTTTTCAAATGAGCCCATTAAAAAAAATCGAGTAACGTAAGGTCGGGACTCCTTGCAGGCCATTCTACGGCACCTCTTCTGCCTATCCATCGATTAACAAAAAGCGCATTCTGTTGTGTTCTCCTACGACCTCTGTAATCAACCATCACTAACAAAGTGATTCTTTTAGTTTCTGTTAAATGTGCCATTTTGATATTACGCTCAAATTCTAGTTTCACAAAATGCAGCAATAAACGTTTTTTGTCAATAACTCATTTTGGTCGTTACCTGACAGCTTTAAAAAAAAAAAAAAAAATTAAATTGATCTCCTTAATTTCAAATATCAATGATTCCAAAACATTTCAATTTAGATATATGATATGTTAGACAAATAACATCTAAAACTTCTAGTAGGAGTCAGAAAAAAAATATATGTTTTTTTGTGAACGTTAGCGTGTGCGCATATCCTATAAATTTTATTTAAATATTTTTTTGATACCCTGATTAATAAATGATGTGATATCATTATTCCATATATATAGGGCACCCTGTATATATATATATATATATATATATATAGAGAGAGAGAGAGAGAGAGAGAGAGAGAGAGAGAGAATATTCCATAATTTTTTCAAAATTTTTTGATAGATATTTTTCGAAATAATGCTATTTTTGGCAATTCTTTAAAAATAATACAAAGAAAAGTGTGCGCAAGTAGGTTTCACCCTCAACACTGACCCTTTAAGTCAAAATTTAGCGACTACATGGCTTTAATAAGGCCCTCAATTTCTATATTAGTGCTAAATTTCAACTTTCTATGTCAAATACTTTCGGAGAAAATCGGGTGTGACAGACAGACGGACAGGCAGACACCGAACTGATCTTAAGAGTGTTCCATACGAAACACTGAAAAGAACGCTATATATGGAATATGCCCTGAAGCTATCCGTAACTATCACAACAATTCAGACAATTGGTAGAATCACACAAAGTTTCATACGTCCGTACGGGTGATTTTGACGTAAATGGTTAAAGAAAAGTAATGTAATAATTAATTTAAAAATATGTTTAAAGTCTGCAAATACTATCTTATCTTAGTAGGTACGAGTATATCTTTTTGGCTCTATTCGATAATGAGGTTTTCCGAATATGCCTGCATTAGGTAGACTAGGAAGTGAAAGAAAGAAAAAGGTAATTTCAGTGGATAAACCAGGATTCCCATTAAGAATGATTTATGCTTGCATCTCCAACATATCAATGCAATGTAAATACTATAAATCTCTAATATATAGATATATTTAATACAATATAATATGTACAATTAGTACAAAAACAAAAATAATTGTTGGGCAGTAATAAGACCTTGTATGTGTAAGCCTGTTGCTTTGTGTAGTTTTGAATGTAATTACTAAATACTATACAAGGAAAACTAGTCAAAGGAAAGTAAAGAAAAGGCTGTTTAAAAGGTTCGCTTATATATGGCCTTGTATAAGTGCATTCTGAGTGTTTTCGGGTACCTTGTCTGTGATCTATGTCACATCAGTGTGCCTGGTTTTATTAATATCAGCGGCAGAATGGTAATTGGTTAGTGTGATGTGGAGTGACTGAAATCGATCGTTAAGTTCCTCATAAGAAAATGCCTAGTAAAGAATTATCCCTAGTCTTACTGACTAGTAATTTTAAGCTGCAATGATAGAAGGTGTAAAATGTTCAAAACATTCTAAAAAATGATTTTTTATTAATGATAATAATTTATTTGTTTAATATCTAATTACAGAAATGCGCATTTTTCAAAATGATGCTCAAAAAGTTAGCTGCAAAAAGAACCAAAAATAATCTAAATAGCCTTACTTCTAAAATAACACCTAGTCATTGTTTGTTTACGTTTTCCGGTGCATTTTTCCATATTGACTGCATAGTAGAGTAGTAGTTATGGAATATACCATGAAAAAGCTATGCTAGAAGTCCCCGATATCTAGTGTTAAAAACCTTAGTAATTATTTTCCAGATATTAAGCAAAGCTTTATGGGGCAGTTTATTCAGCCAGGCCAAATATTGGTAAAGTTAGCTTTAAGTATATATTTCTCAAAATCTAAATTTTACTAAGTGAAACTAATGGTTAGATTAGGTTTAAGGTATGTGGGTTTTGGATCCCTCCTCTGTGACTCTTCTTACATATTAGATTTCACCAAGTAGGTCCTACCTTGCAATGAGACGAATTATTGTGTTATTTAGTGTAAAGTTCCTCGGGTCTTCTGGTAATGTAATTTTTCTACCAAAAGTAAGAAACGTATTTCTGTTAGCTGTCGAGCATGTATATTTCCCATTTACTTAATATGAAAACTTTGAGCCTCAATTCATATTATATTCCTTAATGAAACAAACGCATAATTTTGAGGTACTTCGACTTAGCTCGTCAAGATGACCAAGCATATCTTAATCTCCAGTTTATTGACAAGTTGAGTCGTTCGGTTCAACTTGTCAGTATATTGGCGGTTGAGATATGCTGACTAGTTGAGCAATTCGGTTCAGCTTGCCAAGATCTATCAAATAGCGGGTCAGTTATTTCAATTCGTTGAGTGGTCTAAAGTGAACTTGAACCAAGAATTTAAAAACATCAATAAAATTTAAAATTTTTATATTAAAAATATACATATTTTCAGATGAGTTTTAATTACCTTTGTGTACAAATATAGTTATACTTAATAGCTGTTCTTTAATTACTCAACCTATTCAGGCAAAATATCCTCCGTGGTACGTTTACTACCTCCACTGTCAGTAATTATATCCTCTGTAGTACATTCGCCATCTTCATCTTCCGTGGTAACATCCGTGTCAGTTGAACATTCACATTCTTCTTAGGTCGTATATATGGCGTTGTTTCTATTGTCGCTTTCCCCTCTGTACTAAATATTTCTGTCGTTGAGTGGTTGCTTATCTCTGGAAGTAATGGGATAAAGTCGCCACATAACAAAAACTAAAAATAATTGATTAACAAAGAAATGGTTTATATTTAACACTGAGTATTTGCCTCATGAGCTTCTGTAATACGAAGGTTTGCCTTTTAAGTTTTTACAAACGACCAATAGATGACGTTATTGTGATGTGACCTTACCATTGTTGTAAAATTTACTATTGTTAAATCAGTGGCAACTTAGAGTGGCAACATAGAAATTGGTCGAGTAGTTTTGTTTACAGTGAGCGATAAAAAAAGAGTTTTGTGAACAAATGGAAATTTCATATGAACGTTTTCGTTGAATGATTTTTTACGATTTTAGTAAAGGCCTAACTCAACAACAATTCATCGAATCGCTTCGTTCAACTCTGGGTAATGAATCACTATCAGTGTTTACGATTGGTTTGAAGAATTTCGTCATGGTTGTGCATCCGTTAGTGATGAATTTCGTGAAGGTCGACCAAAATTGGTTGTTGTTCCAAAAAACATCGATGATGCGCGCAACATGATTGAAGAAGCTCGGCATGTGACTTACCGTGAGGTAGAGACATCCTTAGATATATTGAAGACTGCAGTATATTTGCATGAACATTTAGCTGTGAAAAAGAATTGTTCCCGATGGATTCCGTATAATTTGACCGAAACTCAAAAACAGGTTCGCGTCAATTGATGCAAGGAAACGCTCAAAAAATTCGACCGAGGACATAACAGGAAACGAACCTTGGATATATTCGTTCAAGTCGGAAACTAAGCAACAGTTAACTGCTTGAGGGTTCCAAGATGACTCGAATCCGACAAAAATGGTTCAATCGCAAAACACTTCCAAGAAAATGATCGTTTGTTTCTCTGGTTATACCGGACATGTTGCAACCATTGCTTTAGAGGAGTTAATGCTGAATAGCATACAATAATTTGTTTACCAGAAGTCATCGATGAAATGAGGAAAAACAATCGAAAACGTCGTATCATTCTTCACCATGACATGTCTGCTTTTACACAGCACATCAAACAATTGATTATTTGACGGAGAAAAACATCCAAATAATGTCTCATTGCCCGTATTCACTTGATTTATCGTCTAAGAACTTCTTTCGGTCGCCAAATGTCATAAAAATGAGTGGACAGCTATTTTCATCACCTCAAGAAGCTGTTGAATCCTTCCAAAACCATGGCCTTGAGGTACTAACTTCGGACTGGAAAAAATGTTTCGAGAATTGGTTCGAACGCATGCATAAATCTTAAAGGCGAATATTTTTGAGAAACAATAAAACGATTTGTACTAAACTTTTCTTCCATTATTTTTTTGTAAAAATTTAAAAGGTAGCCCTCGTAAAAAGACTCCAAGCCCCTGGCTCATGGAAGAATCCACTGTTAAAAATAAGAATGCGACCATATCTGGAGATATTAGTAGCCAACAAACGTCAGCGCCATCCAATGTGAACGTACCTGTCATCAAATACGAATGGGGTACCGATATTGCCATTAAATGTTAAGCAGTAACTATAAAAATATTAATTCCTAATACCATTTTGAAGGTTTAACAGTGACTATAAAAATAAAAGCGCAATTTAGACGGGAACTCTTCTGGCTCTAGTAATGAGATAGTATATATATCATATATCGAGGTCAGGAGTGTTCCCTTTTAAATTATTCTTGTTATCGATATAATTATCACTAAAAATTTAATAGCAGTATTATCACTCTTTTTTACAGTTACTGCACAAAATCCAATAGAGTTGTTACTATCTTATTAGCATACGACGACATTTATAAAAATTCCGACTATACCTTCCTTTTGGAGTATAAATTTTAATGGCTTACGCCAGATGACGTTTGTTGGCTACTAATATCTTTAGATATAAATTTAAATTGACTGTTGCATTCTTCAGGCCACCAATCATAGCCATCAGTTCCCATGATGCTATCTAATAGATGACAATGATTCAATGGATGAAATATAACTTCATACTAAAAACTATATGTGAAACAGAATGGCATTAATTGCGAAAATATAATTTTTAAGTTTTATTGCAAAACTGAAAATGGTCACAGTAGAATCATACAATGGTCATTTAATATCAAGACTGGGATTCTGAAACATACTATGGAAAAAGATGCCTTTATTTTGCACTAAATCTCCACTTGATCATTTTGTAAGGAAGCTCGATTACTATCGGCTTAGTCGAACGACGAATCACTTTGCCATTTATCTTCATTCTTTACGTGTTGAAATAGCATCAGCAGTAAGAATAGAACCTCATTTTGCAGTGCATTGAAGGTGTATTTATTTTATTACTGCCGCTTAATTTTTATATTGATGGATATTATGAATTATTCCTAATATACATAAGGATAAATTATAATTCTGTGAAAGGAATGGCTAAGATAGGAAATCTTTCTCTTTTTTGTATTTTTTCTTATTTTCGTAATTGCAGCCTAGGACATAACAATATAAAAAAGGAGTATGTTTGGCTAACATCTTTCAATCAGGATATTTAGTGTTCCGTACACTTATACGATCACTTCGGTGTATGTCTGTCCGTCTATCTGTCCATCTGTCTGTCCGGAAGACTTATAAGATGACTTTGGTGTCCGTCTGTCTGTCACCCCCTATTTTCTCCGAAATTATTTGACGTAGAAAGTTGAAATTTGGTATTAACATAGAAATTGATGGCCTCATCAGAGCCGTGTAGTTTTAAAAGTTAAATTTTGACCTAAGGAGTTAGTTATGGGGGATAAAATCGGAAGTGAAAAAAAAAATTACTAGGTCATCAAGTGGGGTGTCAAATGAAAGCTTGTAAAAACACGAGTTTAAAAATATATATGTCTTACATGCGCACATTTATCTTTGTATTATTTTTAAAAAACCGTGAGAAATCGCTGTCCCTCCCCCTCTATCTCGAAAAGTACTGACCAAAAAATTTTGAAAAAATTCTGGAATATTCTCCACGGGGTGTAGATTGAAAGAAAATTCACGAGTACATTACCTTTAATAATTTATCTGGTATATAAAAAAAAACAAAATATTCAAGGTCATCAGTTTTCAGTAAAGATCGGAAACAAACTTTGTTGAAAACTCATTTGGGGTGTGTTGTGAAGTCACTGATCATTTTATATATCAGTAACAAAAATTTTTATTTCGGAAGCAATCAATGTACGGAACACTAATGGCGCAAGTTCAACTTGGGTATTGTATTTTAAGGTTGGTTAATCCATAATCCTGATGATTTCAGAATATCAGTTGTTAATTATTGATTTGTTATTTCAGCCAGTCATGGAATTTAAGACTGAGTATAACACTTTGCCTTTATCATAATACAGTAGAATCTCACAAATTAGAACCGCTTTGTGCACCGGGCAGTTCGAATTTCTGAAAAGTTCGGATTTCTGGACATTTTTTTTTTTACAGAAAATGATAAAATTATAATAAAACTAGTTATGTAAGCTTTATTTTAACACAAAACAGTTTTTTATTTATTAAAAATTAATTAATTGAACATATTAAATTCATAGAAAAAACTTTTAAAAAGTTTTTTAATTATTAGGTATTTAATTGGTGGCATTTTTTTTTAACTTTCACACGTATGAACACTTCACTTTGACCTTTAGTCATCAACTGACCCAAATTTGTACAAGCATATCAAATTTCACACGTATATGACCGAATTGTGCACACCACGAATAACTCGGTGATTCCCTGTTTTATTTTTACTTTAATGAGCGAAAAAAAATAATTTATAGTGAAAATACAAAAAAAAAGTAAAAAAAAAACTTCCAGAAATTAGAACCCCCTGTTCTAATTTTAGAGCGTTTAATTTGGTTTTTCGCCTATTTAGTTCAAAATCATAGAAAAAAAATATTTTCTAGTGTGGAAATAAAAACCAAAAAAAAAACAACACTTCCAGAAATTAGAACCACAGGTTCTAATTTCAGAGCATCCAATACATTGAAATGGCCGGTTCTAATATCTGGACGGTTCGAATTTGTGACTTCGAATTTATGAGATTCTACTGTATATTCGTATTTACAGATATAGGACGATATCTTATTTTTCAAACTGCACCTTACACCTGCAGGTCACATTGGATAGTTTTGCAGTTATTGGCTACTAATGTGTTTAGATATATATATATATATATAATATATATATATATATATAATATATATATATATATATATATATATATATATATATATATACATATATACGAGGCTGGTTTGAAAAGTCCGTGCAAAGTCCGAGAGATGGCACCACCGGCGCGTATCGAGGTCATATTTAGTTAGTAGCATGTCTTGAATGAACGCACACCAGTTTCAGCCATATTGGTCTATTTCTTTGTGTTTGGCATTCGTGTGAATCAAGGAAGTCGAGTGATTTTCAAGAAATGGACGAAAAAGAATTTCGTGTGGTGATTAAACATTACTTTATGAAAGGCAAAACGCGTCAGGAGACTAAAGAGAAGCTTGATAAACATTATGGTGACTCTGCACCTTCGATTAGAACAGTTTATAAGTGGTTTCAAAATTTTTCGGACTGGCCATATTGGCACAAGTGACGCTGAACGTTCTGGGACGGCCTGTGGAGGTTACGACTCCAGAAATCATTGATCAAATCCATGATATGGTGATGGATGACAGAAGAGTTAAGGAGCGTGAGATTGCTAGTGCTGTGGGCATCTCGACTGAACGGGTACATAATTTATATTTTGCATAAACATTTGGACATGAGAAAGCTATCCGCAAGATGGGTGCCGCGATTGCTCACGCTTGACCAAAAATGGAATCGTGTGAAGTGTTGCAAGGATGGTTTGCAGCTGTTTCCAGAAGAATCCGAGGACTTTAAGCGTCGTTTCGTCACTGTGGATGAAACATGGATACATTACTATACTCCTGAGACCAAACAACAATCTAAACAATGGGTTACCAAGGGGAATCTGCACCAAAAAAGGCGAAGACCGTTCCTTCGGCCGGAAAGGTTATGGCGACTGTCTTTTGGGATTCGCAAGGGATAATTCCCATCGACTATCTGGAAAAGGGTAGAACTATTACAGGTGAATATTATTCATCGTTACTGGACCCTTTGAAAACCGAGCTGCAAGAAAAACGCCCGCGATTGGCCCACAAGAAAGTCCTTTTCCATCACGACAACGCACCAGCACACACCTCAGCAGTTGTGGTCGCAAAATGAATGCAAATAGGATTCCAACTCGTTTCACACGTCCCCCCTATTCTCCAGACTTGGCTCCCTCGGACTACTATTTGTTCCCCAATTTGAAGAAATGGCTGGCGGGACAAAGATTTTATTCAAACGAGGAGGTGATTGCAGACACTAATGGATATTTTGCAGACTTGGACAAATCCTATTATTCGGAAGGGATCAACAAACTAGAACATCGTTGGACGAAGTGTATAAACCTAAAAGGAGACTATGTCGAAAAATAAAAAAGGTTTACCCCAAACACATAAGTAGTTTTTATTTTTTGCACGGACTTTTCAAACCAACCTCGTATATATATATATATATATATATATATATATATATATATATATATATATATACACATATATATATATATAATATATATATATATATATATATATATATATATATATATATATATATATATATATATATATATATATGTATATATATATATATATATATATATATATATATATATATATATATATATATATATATATATATATATATATATATATGGTTATGTAGAAAGAAAACTGAAACTAAAAAAGAAAAGCAAAGCAAAAAAATAAATAATAAAAAGTAACCGTTACTGATTTAATAACTCTGTAAGGTGTTTCTGGCAAGATATTTAAAGTTCAAAACTTGAAAGTTTATAGGAACTTTTTAAAAAATATATTTTTATTTTTAAGTTTATTTGTCTTTTCGTGCACAAGTAACAGACGTCTGTTCTAAATGCCACTTTGTCCTACAAACAGCCATAATAATAAATATAATTTAATATTTTGCATTAAAAAATTCTGAATTTTGAATTTTATATCTATTAGACATATTTAACCTTAAAATTTCTTTTAAATTATATATTACTTACTCCATCTTCGTATATCCAATATGTGTGGAATGTAAAATTTTGGCCCTCCGTAACTCGTCCCCGCTGTTGGAATTAGCTTCTCTCAAATGACAAATTATTTGTCAAAATTAGTTAAGTTGCCTAAAGTACATTTTATTTAATTCCATTTAATTTACATTGAAACTTGGACTTCGCATACCTGGCCTTCTAGTGTTTAGAAGTACGTAATTTTGGGATAATTCTACTCAGCTCACCGATATCTGTAAAATGAAGGATCATTTATTCAAACTGGTTAAGAACTCTGAGGTGCATTTCATCCAGTCCCACATGAATGACATTGAAACTTTGACCCCCGATATCTCGCCTCCTAGTAAATGGAAGCACATAATTTTGGTATCAGTCAACTCAGCTCATCAAGGTATGTCAAATAAAGAATCATTTGTCAAAATAGATCAAGTGGCTTAAAGTGAGTTATAACCAATCCCGTATAACTAACACTGAAACTTCGACCCCTGATTTCGCGCCCTCTAGTGGATTGAAGCATTTAAATTTTTGTGTCATTCGGCTCAGCTTGCCGAGGTCTATCAAACGAGGAATCATTAGTCCAAATTAGGAAAAGGCTTAAAGTTTACTTCAGCTTATAATTTTGGGAACGTATAGTGCTTCTTTATCGGATCAGTAATAGAAGATACCTTCACTTTGCAATTATTAAATGACAGATCTGTTTGCCTAATTTAAAAAAAATAAGCTAAACATAATAAACAGCGATATATATATATATATATATATATATATATATATATATATATATATATATATATATATATATATATATATATATATATTTATATATATATATATATATATATATATATATATAAATATATATAATATACGAGGCTGGTTTGAAAAGTCCGTGCAAAGTCCGAAAGATGGCACCAACCGGCGCGTATCGAGGTCATATTTAGTTAGTAGCATCTCTTGAATGAACCCACACCAAGTTTCAACCATATGGGTCTATTTCTTTGTGTTTGGCATTCGTGTGAACAAGGAAGTCGAGTGATTTTCAAGAAATGGACGAAAAAAGAATTTCGTGTGGTGATTAAACATTACTTTATGAGAGGCAAAAAACGCCTCAGGAGACTAAAGAGAAGCTTGATAAACTTTAAGGTGACTCTGCACCTTCGATTAGAACAGTTTATAAGTGGTTTCAAAAAATTTTCGGACTGGCCATATGGGCACAAGTGACGCTGAACGTTCTGGACGGCCTGTGGAGTTACGACTCCAGAAATCATTGATCAAATCCATGATATGGTGATGGATGACAGAAGAGTTAAGGTGCGTGAGATTGCTAGTGCTGTGGGCATCTCGACTGAACGGGTACATAATATTTTGCATAAACATTTTGGACATGAGAAAGCTATCCGCAAGATGGGTGCCGCGATTGCTTACGCTTGACTAAAAACGGAATCGTGTGAAGTGCTGCAAGGATGGTTTGCAGCTGTTCCAGAAGAATCCGGAGAACTTTAAGCGTCGTTTTGTCACTGTGGATGAAACATGGATACATTACTATACTCCTGAGACCAAACAACAATCTAAACAATGGGTTTCCAAGGGGGAATCTGCACCAAAAAAAGGGCGAAGACCGTTCCTTCGGCCGGAAAGGTTATAGCGACTGTCTTTTGGGATTCGCAAGGGTAGGGATAATCCTCATCGACTATCTGAAAAAAGGTATTACAGGTGAATATTATTCATCGTTATTGGACCGTTTTGAAAACCGAGCTGCAAGAAAAACGCACGCGATTGGCCCACAAGAAAGTCCTTTTTCCATCACGACAACGCACCAGCACACACCTCAGCAGTTTGTGGTCGCAAAATTAATGGAAATAGGATTCCAACTCGTTTCACATCCCCCCTATTCTCCAGACTTGGCTCCCTCGGACTACTCTTTGTTCCCCAATTTGAAGAAATGGCTGGCGGGACAAAGATTTTATTCAAACGAGGAGGTGATTGCAGACACTAATGGATATTTTGCAGACTTAGACAAATCCTATTATTCGGAAGGGATTACCAAACTAGAACATCGTTGGACGAAGTGTATAAGCCTAAAAGGAGACTATGTCGAAAAATAAAAAAATGGTTTACCCCAAACACATAAGTAGTTATTTTTGCACGGACTTTTCAAACCAGCCTCGTAATATATAAATATATATATATATATATATATATATATATATATATATATATATATATATATATATATATATATATATATATTATATATATATATATATATATATATATATATATATATATATATATATGTATATATATATATAAATATTATATATATATATATATATATATATATATATATATATATATATATATATATGTATATATATATATATATATATATATATATATATTATATATATATATATAATATATATATATATATATATATATATATATATAATATATATATATATATATATATATATGGTTCCACACCCGCTCTTAATTTAGGTGGAAACCATGTCCAAAACCTTTACCCTATCCACAACCTTTTTTCCTTCCATATCCCACCAGCTAACTCGCCAACACGCAATGGCTAAAAGCGGCTTTTTATCTGCCAATATCCTCTAACGAAATGTCAAGGTTTAAAATAGGAATACCCCAGGCAAGTAGGACAAACTATCCAGAATCTTGCATTGAAAACGATTCAGTTAATCCCATGGATTCTGGGGGACACAGAAAATTGACACAGAGAGACTTCCTTAAAACATAAAACGAAGACGAATATTTTCAAGATCCTAACATAAAACGTAAGAACTCTCTCTCTTCCCAGGGAAATCTTCTGGAACTAGAAAAAGAACTGAAAGCCATAAACTGGGATATTATTGGACTCTGTGAGGTTAGGAGACATAGAGAAAAACTTACCACCCCAAAGTCTGGAAATATACCACACAAATTGTGATCCCAGAACATCAGTCGGTGGTATAGGCTTCCTTATTAATAGTCAACATGCACAAAATATAACAACTATAAAACAATATCAGAACGTGTAATATACTTGACACTTACTTCAAACAACCGCTACAAAATTAAAATAATATAGGTTTATGCTCCTACCACAGATTATGAAGATGAAGAAATCAACCACTTTTATGAAGACGTCAAAATGTCCCTATACTTTCCTCATGGGAGATTTTAATGCTAAAATTGGAACCCAGAGCAATGAATCTAAAACAATAGTGGGAAAATTCGGATTGGAAGGTAGAAACGAGAGGCAACAAATGATACTAACTTTTTTACACCACCATCGTTTATATGTAATGAACAGCTTTTTCAAAACAAAGACTCATCGAAGATGGACGTGGGTGAGTCCCTAATGGAAAAAATTAAAAATGCGGTTGACTTCCTTATAATAAAATCAGAAAATGTGTGTGTGTGGTAAAAAAAGGTCAAAATAATGGTGAGATAGACATTGTTTTTGATACAGTAATAATTTATGAATGGGGTATCATCATAAGTATTGTCCTGAGTTTTGGACCTCGAAAAGCTTGTGCTCTTTTGTTTATAAACAATTGAAGTTTTCAAAACGCGTTTTTTTGAGCTTAAAATGTGAATAACTCCGGTTATATTCAGTCGGATCGAGACAAACAAAAAACTAAACTCTCCGTAACGAAATTTCCAATAAATTCTCGTTGGTTTTAAATCTTTCAAATATGTACATAACCTACAAAATTGAACAGGATATATATATATATATATAATATATATATATATATATATATATACTATATAATTATAAATATATATATATATATATATATATATATATTATATATATATTATATTCATTTTATTGTACAGGTAGACTAAATGACCGATCGGCTTGAAACTTTCAGCAAATATTCCTTTTGTTAATTAGCAAAAATACCCTGAAATTTGATACAAAAATATTGAATCCAGTGGACACAATGGATTAGTTATTTAAAATTTGAATTGCTCACCGTTTTATGCCATTTAGTCTAAAACTGATATTTTTTTCCAAAATTTAGGTCTCGACGTCAGCTTTTCGATGCCATTAAAAAAAATTTTTTTTGAAGTTTAATCGTTTAACGAAAATGATTTTTTTTTTAAAATAAAGGTCTCACGATTCTTTACCAGATGTGATAAAAAATTTTCAATTTTTTTTTTCCAAAATGACCGAAAAAACGCATTTGTTTTTAGTTGATTAATAAACAAATGTAAAATAAAAAACAGTTAAAATGATTCCACAAAAAAAACTTTAATGGCATCGGAAAGCTGGCATTAAGACCTAAATTTTGAAAGAAAAAGATCCATTTTGGACCAAATGGCATAAAATGGCGGGCAAATCAAATTTTAAATCACAAATTCAATTGTGCCTACTGGGTTCAATATTTTTGAACCAAAATTTCAGGCTACAACAAAAGGCATATTTTCTGAAAGTTTCAAGCAAATCGGTTCACTTAGTCAACCTGTACAATAAAATTTAAAAAAAAGTTTTTTGTCGGTTTTTTCAATTTTGTACGTTGGGTACATATTTGAGCTACTTAAAACTAACGAAATGAAAATTTCATTAAGAGGATTTTGTTGAAAATTTCATTACGAAGAGTTTGTTTTTTTTTGTCTCGATCTGACATATGTAACCGGAGTTATTCGCATTTAAGCTCAAAAAAACGCGCTTTAAAAAATTCAATTCTTTACAAACCAAGGCACACAAGTTTTTCGAAGTTCAAAACTCCGGACAATACTCCTGGTGACACCCCAGAGAGAATAAAATCATAATATTGCTGATTCTAAACTGTGCAATTTCAAATGCTTTTCTTACTGCACTATATAGTCTCAAGACAACTCAAAAATTATTAATGCAGAACCTATTTTTATATATAAATTCACATTATATCGTTACAACCTTATTTCCTTAATGGTTAGAATATAAGAGAATCATAATTAGTAATTATTAAAACTTTAACTTATTAAAATTAGTGAATAAAAAACGTGGTTCATCCATTTTGAATTTTCCACAAAAATGGTTATTTTTTTATTTTTATTGATTTTTAATTTCTATAAAAAGTTGCTACTGTCAGAAATAAGACGTCAATTTTTAAGTAAATATTTTTATGACTTATGACTTAAGGTCATTTATTATGTTGTAAGTTAAATAGTTTCTGGAGCAACAAAATTCAAAGAAACTGTTGTAAGCATTATTAGTTCTTATTCTTTTAGTATGTTCTTGAAACAATAAATATGTGTATATGGAGCTTAAGCCTTCGATGTATCGACGAGTTGGTCACCATTTTTTATTGGCCCACGTAGGTTGATTACTCGGTCTAGTTCAGTTCTAAAGCTATTCCAGTCTGTGTTCTTATTAAATAGCACTGGTCTCGCTTCTTTACGGATTATGGTTTCACTGAGCGTCAGTGATCACTGTGGTATGGTCTGAATTTACGTCTAACACTTCACTAATGTCTATAAAGTTTGTCCCGATCTTTTTATAGATAAAAAAAAGTCTAACAAGTCTGGAGTTTTTCTCGGGTCAGGATAGCCAATATCTCGTTCCCCG
>CM032453.1:78019512-78023807 GCA_019049505.1 Pachyrhynchus sulphureomaculatus | reverse complement strand
TGGACAGAATTACAACAAATACAGGTGTAGGTTTGGGACGCGGAGAAATCTCTCCTTGCCATATGCCTGCAACATTTATCATGCCAGGACATATTTGCCCGCCCCAAATTTAAAAGCCCAACAAATTAACGTTGACTGCCTGGTTTTGTTGTAGCGATTAAATTCCTCTTCTGGTTACTGTCACCCGACCCCACAGATAGAATTTCTTCCAGGTGCTTTGTTTGCTACGACCTCCTGCTGTCTTGCGGATATATCCGCCTGAGCAGCGATGTTCCGAGCGTTCAACAGTAGAATGAAGAGATAAGCGTACTGGCAATAGCAAAGCTTTCGCTAGATTGGATTCCTGGTCTTTTTTTTTCAGCAGATCGGGGGGGGGGGGGCTATAGGAAATGAGAAAGAGAGTAAGCGAGACAGTATGGGAGCCCTTGGGGTACACCGGCGTTTGAGTAGTGAAGGTGTATAGAAAGAAATCCGTTCGTGCAGCCAATCGAGTAAAAGCGAACAGTCTCTTTGAGAGGAAACATGAGTGCCACAAACAGAACTTTTTCAGACATACCAGAAGAGCAGACAGATTTTAGCCAAACAACACGTCGAATGGAGCTTGGTGAGCAACCAGCTCGAGAGATTCTCCAAAGCTTGTTTTCAATGGGTGTTCTAGTCCAAACCATGTGTCACATAAGTCAGGAAAATCTCCCTGGTTGTTCTATGTTTAAACGAAAAGCTATATTAGGGGGTTCACTAATCAATAGTGAATCGTTCAAAATATATGCTGATTGATCTACCTTTTCTCCATGATTTTCGATATTATTGAAAGCAGTGCGACTGGTCGGTAGTAGTTATGTGCGGACAAGGGCTTCATTGCTTTTTTAGGTATCGGCCTTGAACTGTGGCACATTTCCCTGCAGGAAGGAAATAATTTCCTTTCTGTATGATAGGTTTGAAAAGATCCGAGCAGAAAACTGGTGTTAGTTCCCTTCTGCACAGTTTTTTTGAAAACAATGGCAGAGTATTTCCGTCAGCGCAAGAAGCCTTACTTGGTGATCTAGTTTCATATAATATTTTGCATTACTGATTTCGCTGTCACCAAGACACAACTAACAACGGGCATCCTTCGACAGCAAATAGCGGGAACAGGGTATGCGCAATGTTTTTCCTTGGAATTCGACAGTAGAGAATGTGAAACAAAAGCGAGTTTTAAGCCAACCAGTTTCCGCCTTTCTTCAACCAGGTGTCGTTGCAATGGAATTATCTGGCCGTGTGAGTGGTTGGTATGGTTGGATTATGAGGTGGAAATCTTGGCTAAACTGCCTTAGGCGACTTGACCCAAAAAAGCGACCTGGAATTGTTTGGGACATTGAAGCGAGAAGAGTTTGTTTTGCTAATTTTCGCTTGATTGATGTGCCCTCTTGGTGGCGTTCGAAGAATTTCCTTTTGCATCTGTTCCGGACACGCAACAAAGGCGTTGACGATTTCATGGCTGTATAATGATTTTTTCACACTATTATACGGTAGGCAAGATGACACAGCTTCTTTTGCATTTTTCGGTCAAAACCATAGGCTTGCCATTTGGAGGGGGCATTTCTTCGAAAAGGGGATGTTAAGCTTCCATACCAGCCCAAATAAACATCCGGAGACCCTCTGGCACAGTCAGTTGGAGTTGTCTGTCGGATTCAAAAACAAACGTTCATAGATCCAAGGAAAAGTTTCGAAAAATAGTTACTCTTGAGATTCTTTCCATTTAGACAGACTTTGTAGTGCCAAATTCATAACAGCGGCCTTAGGCGCCTCTCTGTCACTGATTGGTAGGAACACTCGATGTGATCGAAAAGCAGTCTTTATGGTCGTAAGAACCTCTAACCGCGGATCTTACGGTGACCGTTAGTAACAATCTCCGAAATTGGTGGATTAAAAAACAGATCAAGAAGACTCGCGTCTCCCCGTCTCGATTAAGGGATCCGTGTTGGTTCGTCAATAAGCTTAAAAATTATTACTTCCCTCTTGCAATTTTCTCTCTATTAATTTGTCAATTCATAGTTTTTGTTAGTGATTTCAAGGCATTCCATAATTGATTCTTAGATCTTTGTCATTGACGTGCATAGTCTTGCAGTATAACAGTATCATCCGCATATCATAGGTTACTTTTCTGCCGAATATTGTCACACTCCCACTCCAGCCATCCAACACAGACTTTAATATATGTTTTTTTTCACTGTTATTGTGCAATGAATTATGCTTTTCTGTAGAGCGAAACAAATACCTATAAATTTCTTAATAATATTTCTCTAATTACAAGGAAATCGAGTAGCCATATCTATTTGATATTTATGGAAATAGTTGTTAATTTATTTACATATTGTATCTTCTGGTTAACAGGTTTTAATGCCATTCTGGTAGATAAGTAAATAAAACAACTTAGGCGATTTACATAAAAAGCCACGGTAAAGTTTCACTTTCTATTAGCGAGAATTCTCGTGCAGAAGTAAATTTGATGAAAATAATTGTTAGTGGTGTCGCTATAAAAAGCGAAATCATCTAGGGGATTTTTAAAGGCAAAGTTACTAAAAAAGTAATGAAAATAACAAATGTTTGATTAGGCAGTACTATCTGCCTAAATAAAATCATTTAAATATATTATACACCAAAAATTTCTAAAAACTTTTCTCAGCGAGTTTGTTATACATAACTTTTTTCGGTTGTTCAAAAACTGTTTTAGGCAATTTTTCTATCCTTTCCATTATGAATTGTTATAATAAGAAAAACCAGGGATAATACACAAAAGTGTACAAGTATGAAATTGATGGTGCCATCACATGCAGTTTGAGTTCGCCATAAAGATTTGACACTAATGAAAAGAACTGCCGGCCTTTTGCGGCTGTCATCAACAAGTGTCAGAACGCGCGCGCGAGTGATAAAATTGGAAAAGTGTAGTCGCATAGTGTAATATTGTTTATGTTCAATATGTCGAAAATATATATAACCGAAACCCCAGAGCCCTTAGCGGGACAGGCAGCATTAATTGTCTTTGGTTTTCAATTTTGAAGAGAACTGCTGTTGATTAATTACGTATTACTTTCGAGAATAGCTTAATTGTGAACAGGCTCTCATCGCAAGATACGTCTGAGAACGATGGTTATTTTCGGCCTCTCTCAAAAAGTGGTGACTTCGATGATGCCAGGACAAGGAAACGTGGAAAAACCTGCGCAAAAAAAATACGAAGATGTGGAATTGCAAGCATTGTTGGACAAAAGGATGCGATTCGCACACACACCCCCCCCCCCCCCCCCCCCCCCCCCAAAACGACTACAGCCGAGCAATGTTGGCCGCGTTTAGTCAACAAGCTTTGTTTCCACACTCGGCTACGAGAGATCGGAAATGCATTCATGTAAGACCGGTAGATGGGCTTACCCACATGAGATTATGAACGGACAGGCAAATGGAAAAGGGCAAAAAAACACGTGTGACATTTTGCTCGCTGGGTACAAAAGGAAGTCGATTTTTCGCATCATATAGTTACAGAGGATGAAAAGTAGAATTTATTTTTGAGAATCCAAGAGCAAAAAATTATGAGTAGACCCAGGCGCACCATCCCACATCGACCGCAAGACCGAATCGCGTTGGTAGAAAGGGACGATGCTCTGGATATTTGGAAGGGACCGGAGGGGCGTGGTCTATTATGAGCTGTTAAAACCCTGGGGAAACGGTTAATACTAAACGTTACCAACAACAATTGACTAATTTGAATAGTTCGCTGCTTGAAAAAAGGCCAAAATACCGTAAGAAGGCAACACAATGTCATTTTTCTTCATGACAATGCTCCATCACATACTGGCAAAACCAGTTCGCAACAAGTTGGAAGAACACTCAGCTGGGAAGCTACTTCTACCCTAAAAGGAAACCCATGCGGCTTACTCAACCAGACTTGGCTCCCTCCGATTACCACTTTGTTTTAGGCATCGACAGGGTCCACTGCACTTGCTGCGAAGCAAGCGTTTTTGATTCGTCACGAAGATGTTGAAAGAATGGCTACGATAGAATCCGTTCGCCAAAAGCAAAATAGGGAACTATTTTTACTGGAGTGGTATTCACAGATTGCCCGAAAGTATGGGAAAAATGTTTAACAAGCCGATGGAGCATACTTTGAATTAAAGCACTTTCTTTATATCATTCTTCCGAAGTTAACCTCGTTTTTTTTTTAGGAAAAAAATCATGCATTTCAATGCTAGCGGTACGCCTGGATATTTTGTATGCTTTCATCAGAATTGTTTATAAATTGCAAAAAACCTGGAAATATTGAT
>CM032453.1:77964512-78014512 GCA_019049505.1 Pachyrhynchus sulphureomaculatus | reverse complement strand
ATGCCTGGTGATAATTTTCGTTCAGTCTACTCCCTGTAGAGAATATTCCAGAATTTTTTCAAAATTTTTTGATCGGTATTTTTCTAGATAATGGGGGACAGCTATTTTTGGCAATTCTTTAAAAATAATTCAAAGAAAAGTGTGCGCAAGTAGATTTCACCCCCAACACTGACCCTTTAAGTCAAAATTTAACTTTCCAAACTACATGGCTCTAATAGGGCCGTCAATTTCTATATTAGTGCTAAATGTCAACTTTCTTTGTCAAATATTTTCCAAAGAAAATCTGGTGTGACAGACAGACGGACAGACAGACACCGAACTGATCTTATAAGTGTTCCATACGAAACATTAAAAAGAATGCTATATATGAAATATGCGCTGAAGCTATCCGTAACTATCACAACAATTCAGACACGTTCCATACGTCCGTACGGATGATTTTGACGTAAATGGTTAAAGAAAAATACTGTAATAATCAATTTAAAAATATGTCTAAAGTCTGCAAATACTATCTTATCTTAGTAGGTACGAGTATATCTTTTTGGCTCTATTCGAAAATGAGGTTTTCCGAATATGCCTGCATTAGGTAGACTAGGAAGTGAAAGAAAGAAAAAGTTATTTTCGTTGATAAACCAGGATTCCCATTATGAATGAATCATGCTTGCAGCTCCAACATAATAATGCAACGTAAATACTATAAAAACTCTAATATATAGATACATTTAATACAGTTATAATATGTACAATTATTACAAAAACAAAAATAATTGTTGGAGAGTAATAAGGCCTTGTATGTGTACGGTGGTATAAGTACCCTGTTGCTTTGTGGAGTTTTGAATGTAATTACTAAATACTACACAAGAAAAACTAGTCAAAGGAAAGTAAAGAAAAAGCTATTTGAAAGTTTTGCTTATACATGGCCTTGTATAAGTGCATTCTGAGTGTTTCGGGTACCTTGTCTGTAATCTATGTCACATCAGTGTGCCTGGTTTTATTAATATCAGCTACAGAATGGTATTGGTTAGTGTGATGTGGAGTGACTGAAATCGATAGTTAAGTTTCTCATAAGAAAATGCCTAGTAAAGAACCATCCCTAGTCTTACTGACTAGTGATTTTAAGCTGCAATGATAGAAGGCAAGTAAAAGGTTCAAAACACTCTAGAAAAATGATTAAAATAATCTTTAATTAATGATAATAATTTAGTTGTTTAATATCTTTTTGGCTCTATTCAAAAATGAGGTTTTCCGAATATGCCTGCATTAGGTAGACTAGGAAGTGAAAGAAAGAAAAAGGTAATTTCAGTGGATAAACCAGGATTCCCATTAAGAATGATTTATGCTTGCATCTTCAACATATTAATGCAACGTAAATACTATAAAACTCTAATATATACATAGATATATTTAATACAATATAATATGTACAATTAATACAAAAACAAAAATAATTGCTGGGCAATAATAAGACCTTGTATGTGTAAGCCTGTTGCCTTGTGTAGTTTTGAATGTAATTACTAAATACTATACAAGGAAAACTAGTCAAAGGAAAGTAAAGAAAAGGCTCTTTAAAAGGTTCGCTTATATATGGCCTTGTATAAGTGCATTCTGAGTGTTTCGGGTACCTTGTCTGTGATCTATGTCACATCAGTGTGCCTGGTTTTATTAATATCAGCGGCAAAATGGTATTGGTTAGTGTGATGTGGAGTGACTGAAATCGATCGTTAAGTTCCTCATAAGAAAATGCCTAGTAAAGAATCATCATTAGTCTTACTGACTATGCTGCAATGATAGAAGGTGTAAAATGTTCAAAACATTCTAAAAAATGATTTTTTATTAATGATAATAATTTATTTGTTTAATATCTAATTACAGAAATGCGCATTTTTCAAAATGATGCTCAAAAAGTTAGCTGCAAAAAAAACAAAAATGATCTAAATAGCCTTGCTTCTAAAATTACAACCAGTCATTGTTTGTTTACATTTTCCGGTGCATATTGTTTTTCCATATTGACTGCATAGTAGAGTAGTAGTTATGGAATATACCATGAAAAAGCTATGCTAGAAGTCCTCGATATCTAGTGTTAAAAACCTTAGTAATTCTTTTCCAGATATTAAGCAAAGCTTTATGGGACAGTTTATGCAGCCAGGCAAAATATTGGTAAAGTTAGCTTTAAGTATATATTTCTCAAAATCTAAATTTTCCTGAGTGGAACTAATGGTTAGATTAGGTTTAAGGTGTGTGGGCTTTGGATCCCTCCGCTGTGACTCTTCGATCTATTGTCGCTCACACTTACGTATTAGATTTCACCAAGTAGGTCCTAATGAGACGAATTATGTTATTTAGTGTAAAGTTCCTCGGGTCTTCTGGTAATGTAATTGCTCTACCAAAAGTAAGAAACGTAGCTCTGTTAGATATCGAGCATGTATATTTCCCATATACTTAATATGAAAACTTTGAGTCCCCACATATTATATTCCTTGATGAATTAAACGCATAATTTTGAGGTACTTCGACTTAGCTCGTCAAGATGACCCAGCATATCTTAACCTTCAGTCTATTGACAAGTTGACTCGTTCGGTTCAACTTGTCAGTATACTGGCGGTTGAGATATGCTGACTAGTTGAGCCGTTCGGTTCAGCTTGCCAAGATCTATCAAATAGCGAGTCACTTATTTCAATGAGTTAAGTGGTCTAAAGTGAACTTGAACCAAGATTTTAAAAATAGCAATGAAATTTAAAATTTTGATATTAAAAAAATACATATTTTCAGATGAGTTTTAATTTTCTAGCATGTACAAATATAGTTATACTTTATGCAAGGGATGCTTTAATTGCAGTTCTTGAATTACTCAACCTATTCAGGCAAAACATCCTCCGTGGTATGTTTACTATCTCCACTGTCAGTACTTATATCCTCTGTAGTACATTCGCCATCTTCATCTTCCGTGGTAACATCCGTGTCAGTTGAACATTCACATTCTTCTTCGGTCGTACATATGGTATTGTTTCTATTGTCGCTTTCTTTTCCATACTAAATATTTCTGCTGTTGAGTGGTTGCTTAATTCCGGAGATAAATGGTAAAAAATCGCCTGTTGACATATAACAAAAACTAAAAATAATTGATTAACGAAGAAATATTTCAAGGTATTTGCCTCATGGGCTTCTGTAATACGAGGGTTGCCTTTTAAGTTTTTACAAACGACCAATAGATGACGCTATTGAGATGTGACATTACCATTGTTGTAAAATTTACTATTGTTAAAACAGTGGCAGCTCAGAAATTGGTCGAGTAGTTTGTTTACAGTGAGCGTTAAAAAAAAAACAGTTTTGTGAACAAATGGAAATTTCATATGAAGGTTCTCGTTGAATGATTTTTTTACGATTTTAGTAAAGGCCTAACTCAACAATAATTCATCGAATCGCTTCGTTCAACTTTTGGTAATGAATCACTATCAGAAAAGACTGTTTATAATTGGTTTGAAGAATTTCGACATCGTCGTGCTTCCGTTAGTGATGAATTTCGTGAAAGTAGACCAAAATCGGTTGTTGTTCCAAAAAACATCGATGATGCGCGCAACATGATTGAAGAAACTCGGCATGTGACTTACCGTGAGGTAGAGACATCCTTAGGTATATTGAAGACTGTAGTATATTCGATTTTGCATGAACATTTAGCTGTGAAAAAGAATTGTTCCCGATGGATTCCGTATAATGTGACCGAAACTCAAAAACAGGTTCGCGTCAATTGATGTAAGGAAAAGCTCAAAAAATTTGACCGAGGACATAACAGGAACCGAACCTTGGATATATTCGTTCAAGTCGGAAACTAAGCAATAGTTAACTGCTTGAGTGTTTCAAGATGAACCGAATCCGACAAAAGTGGTTCGATCACAAACACTTCCAAGAAAATGATCGTTTGTTTCTTTGGTTATACCGGACATGTTGCAACCATTACTTTAGAAGAGTTAATGCTGAATGATATACAATAATTTGTTTTCCAAAAGTCATCGATGAAATGAGGAAAAACAATCGAAAACGTCGCATTATTCTTCATCATGACATGCCTACTTTCACACAGCACATCGAACAATTGGTTATTTGACGGAGAAAAACATCCAATTGATGTTTCATTGTTTGATTTATCGTCTAAAAACTTCTTTCTGTTCCCAAATGTCATAAAAATCCGTGGACAGCTATTTTCATCACCTCAAGAAGTTGTTGAATCCTTCCAAAACCATGGTTTTGAAGTACCAACTTCGGAGTGGAAAAAATGTTTCGAGAATTGGTTCGAACACATGCATAAATCTTAAAGGCAAATATTTTGAGAAACAATAAAACGATTTGTACTAAACTTTTTTTTCTTTCTTCGTTTTTGTAAAAATTTAAAAGGCAGCCCTCGTAAAAGACTTCAAGTCCCTGGCTCATGGAAGAATCCACTGCTGAAAATAAGGATGCGACCATATCTGGAGATATTAGTAGCCAACAAACCTCAGCGCCATCCAATGTGAACGTACCTGTCATCAAATGCGAATGGGGTACCGATATTGCCTCTAAATGTTAAGCAGTAACTATAAAAATATGAATTCCTAATACCATTGTTAAAGGTTTAACAGTGACTATAAAAATAAAAGAGCAATTTAGACGGGAACTCTTCTGGCTCTAGTAATGAGATAGTTTTATATATCATATATCGAGGTCAGGAGTGTTCCTTTTTAAATTATTCTTGTTATTGTTATAATTATCGCTAAAAATTTAATAACAGTATTATCACTCTTTTTTACAATTACTGCACAAAATCCAATACAGTTGTTACTATCTTATTAGCATTCGACGACATTTATAAAAATTCCGACTATGCCTTCCTTTTAGAGTATAAATTTTAATGGCTTACGCCAGAAGACGTTTGTTGGCTACTAATATCTTTAGATATATATTCAAGTTGACCGTTGCATTCTTCAGGCCACCAATCATAGCCATCAGTTCCCATGATGCTATCTAATAGGTGACAATGATTCAATGGATGAAATATAACTTCATACTAAAAACTATATATGAAACAGAATGGCATTAATTGCGAAAATATAATTTTTAAATTTTATTGCAAACCTGAAAATGGTCACAGTAGAATCATACAAAGGTCATTTAATATCAAGACTGGGATTCTGAGACAGACTATGGAAAAAGATGCCTTTATTTCGCACTAAATCTCCACTTGATCATTTTGTAAGGAAGCTCGATTACTATCGGCTTAGTCGAACGACGAATCACTTTGCCATTTATCTTTATTCTTTACGTGTTGAAATAGCATCAGAAGTAAGAATAGAACCTCATTTTGCAGTGCATTGTAGGTGTATTTATTTTATTACTGCCGCTTAATTTTTATATTGATGGATATTATGAATTATTCCTAATATACATAAGGATTAAAGTTTAGCTGAAATATAATTATATGAACGGAATGGTTAAGATAGAGAATCTTTTTCTTTTTTTGTATTTTTTCTTATTTTCGTAATTGCAGTCTAGGGGACGAAACATAAAAAAGAGTATGTTTGGCAAACATCTTTCAATCAGGATTTTTAGCGTTCTGTACGGAGCACTTATAAGATCACTTCGGTGTCTATCTGTCCATCTGTCTGTCCGTCTGTCGTATATATATATATATATATATATATATATATATATATATATATATATATATATATATATATATATATATACATATATATAAATATATATATATATATATATATATATATACAGTAATACCCCGCTTAGCGCGACCCCGTTACGCGCGGTTTCACTATAACGCGAATTTCAAATTTCGCGCTCATGTAGTCATTAACTTCTCTATGGTCGCGGGGGGATCCCCGCTTTCTCTGAATATTCTCTTTGAAGAATTGGGAATTCCCTGTCCTTCGACTTTGTTCTATGGGGATTTCCTCGTTCGTTTCGTGTGTTCATTTGTTCCGTAATGTTAGTTCGGTCGGCTGGCAGTTTTGTTTTAATATTTATTGGAGATACATACATACATAATTTAACCCTACGTTAAAAATGCCGCCTGTAAAGAAAAAAGAGCGTAAAAGCGTCACTTTGGAATTGAAGATGAAAGTGTTAAGAAGAATGGAAAATGGAGGCAAAGCAACAATTGTTGGGAGAGATTTTGGACTCTCAGAATCGACTGTGAGAACGATTTATAAAAATCGGGAAAAAATTAAAATCTCCAGCGAAGGTTCAACACCTATAAGTGCAACAAAACTTTCTCGTTCGAGATCATCTATCTTAGAAAGAATGGAGAAATTACTGTCAGTCTGGATCGAAGATTTGAATAAGAAGAACACACCACTAAGTCAAGATCTCATATGCACAAAAGCAAAATCTTTGTATGAGATGCTGAAAACAAAAGAAGGAGAAGGGAGTGCCACTCCGACTTTTGCTGCCAGCAGAGGCTGGTTCCATCGGTTCAAGCAGCGTTCTAATCTTCACAATATCCACATAACAGGCGAGGCGGCCAGCGCGGACATTCAAGCTGCAGCTGAGTTTCCAGACAAGTTTCAAGACTTCGTTAGACGAGAGAAAATTCCTGCTTGTCTCATCTTCAATGTTGATGAGACCGCACTTTACTGGAAAAAAATGCCATCTCGAACATTCATTTCTAAGGAAGAACGTCAAGCCAGTGATTTCAAAGCTGCGAAAGATCGACTAACACTTCTGCTGGGTGGTAATGCCACTGGTGATTTCAAACTGAAACCTTTACTAGTGTACCATTCAGAAAACACCCCGTGCAATGCGAGGCACAGACAAGACAAGTCTACCAGTTGTGTGGCGATCAAACAGAAAGGCGTGGGTTACACGGGAAATTTTTCAAGAATGGTATTCTAATAGTTTTTGCCCATCAGTCAAATCATACTGTGACAGAAATGGGCTTGAACCTAAAGTTATATTACTCTTAGACAATGCCCCAGGACATCCAACCTCACTTGATACGCCCAGAGACTTAAAAGTGTACGTAAAGTTCCTTCCACCAAACACTACGTCAATATTACAACCTATGGACCAGGGAGCAATAGCAAACTTCAAAGCTTATTACCATCGCCGCACTTTTAGCCAACTAATTCATGAAACTGACGGGGAAGGAAGACAGTCTATGCGAGAGTGGTGGAAGTCATACAACATTATGAAGTCTATTCACAACATAGAAGAGGCTTGGAAGGAAGTTAAAATGAGTTGTATGAATGGGGTGTGGCGTAATCTTTGGCCAGATGTAGTGGAAGCACCTAGAAGAATTGTCCAGATGCAGAGACAAGTGCTTGAAGACATTGCTGCAATGATTGAGGGGTCTGAACTTGAAGATGTCACGGTAGAAGATCTCGTAGAACTTGTAGCAACGCACGACGATCCTATTAGCAATGAAGATCTGATCGAGTTACAGAATAATCCTATCTACGATGAGGAAGAACAAGTAGAAGAGAAAGTTTTATCTTCAGGGGAAATACAAAATGCACTTTCAAAAATTTATTCAGGTTTGGACATATTGCAGAGTATAGACAATAATGATGACCGTGTCTTGACCGTGTGTCAAACAATTAAAAACAGTGTTGGGTGTTATGAACGTATTTTACAAGAACGTAAACAAAACGTTACCCAAAAGACAATAGATGTATTTTTCCGTAAAAAATAAGAGTATGTATTGCATAAAGTGTTCTTAGAATTAAAGTGATTGATTAAAATGATTTGTATTTTTTTGTATTAAATTTTGACTATGATTAATCATAAACCTCGATATACGCGAATTTCAGTTAACGCGATTTTTTCGGAACGTATCCCTCGCGTAAAGCGGGGTATTACTGTATATATATATATATATATATATATATATATATATATATATATATAAATATGTTTCGCCAAAATCTCATTTGCCATTTTCAAGTGCTCTTGCTGCTGCTACTACTCGATACTGTGGGCAACAGCAAGATCACTGTATCGAGTAGCAGCAGCAGCAAGAGCAAATGGAAATGGATTTTGGCGAAACGTAGTGCAAATTCACTGTTAGTTGTTTTAAACTCTGAATTGTTAACTTAAAAGAGTACTTACTGAATATTTACAGGTAATTCTCTGTTGAATAAGAACTTCATCTATATCAATTGCAGAAATGGGCACATGAGTTTAAATAATTATTAATGCAGAACCTATTTTTTATATATAAATTCACAACTATACGTTAGAACCTTATTTCCTTAAAGGTTAGAATATAAGAGAATCATAATTAGCAATTATTAAAACCTTAACTTATTAAAATTAGTGAACAAAACGTGTTTCATCCATTTTGAATTCTAACAAAAATGGTTATTTTTTTATTTTTAGTGGTTTTTAATTTCTATAAAATGTCGCTACTGTCAGAAATAAGACGTCAGTTTTAAGTAAATATTTTAAAAATGACTTAAGCTCATTTATTATGTTGAAAGTTAAATAGTTTCTGGAGCAACAAAATTCAAAGAAACTGTTGTAAGCATCATTAGTTCTTATTGTTTTAGTAGGTTCTTGAGACAATAAATATGTGTATATGGACCTTAAGCCTTCGACGTCTTTTTTGTGGTTAAGACTGTTAAAGTTAAGGCAATTTTTTATGTGGCACATCTCCAAAAAATTCCATCTGAATATGTTGCTTTCAGTATCCAGAATGTTTCGTTATACAAGACTTTGTGATCATATATGTTAATATGTGGGCACAGACTGAACAAATCCGGTTTACGCCTACAATCGCTTTTGTGTTCAACGACTCTTTTTGATAATTTTTGTGATATCTGGTCGATGTAGATTGACCCACATTCACATTTAATTCCATAGACAACGTTAAATTTTTGCCAATATTCAGTTTTGTCTTTTTTATACTAGTAATAGCAACCAAGCTTCCTTGAATTGTACTGAACTAATTTAACATTTGTGCCTCTGAAAAGTGCAATAATTAATTGGGAAAAACCCTCTATATGTTGTAACGTTCCAAATTTTACTTCAGTGGTTATTACATTATTTGAAATATTAGGTTCTCTGGGTCCATTTATCTGTTGGAAAGTGTTTTTTTTATAATAGACCTTTGATATTTTTTGCCCTTAAGATGTTTTCTAAAAATTTAATTTTTTTTTTCTTTAAATATAGGATGACAAATTATGTCGATTCTCTTCCTTAGTACTATTATTGTGTTCATTTTTTTCAAGGGATAATAATAGTAATAAGGTATTCTTGAACTTCTTTTCTTTCTATACCAGTCAAATTTTCTGGCATTGTAGTCTGATCGAACCCTTGTGTCAAGAAAAGGACCTACGTTCCCAGATTCAGTCTCCACTATAAACTGAAGTTTGTCATTAAGAGAGTTAAAAATATCGAGAGTATCATGAACTTCATTCTTAGGTAGAACTACCAATAAATCATCAACATAATGGAAAAGAAAATGGAATTCAAAATTCACATTCTCGATCACATAATAGAGTAACTTGTTCATAATTTTCTCGGCTAGCAATGGCGAGGCTGATCTACCGATTATTATTGAATGAAAAGAAGGTGTTATTATATAAATAAGTAATTATCTTTAAAAATTGTTCTTTAGGAATATTACAATTAGGTTCAATAAGAGGCTAATGTTCCGTTAGTATAGAATTCACAAGATCTAACGATATGTTTGTAAATAATGAGATTACGTTAAAAGAAGCCAGCATAAAACTTCTGGGGACAGCAAAGTCATTCATTTTTTCACTAATTTCGAAAGCATTTTTTATTTTAAGCTTATCAAGAGATTTATCTAAAATTGAGGCAACGAATGTCGCAAGGGATTGTACAGGAGACATTAAGTCGTAAAGGAATATTTGGTTTGGGTACCTTAGGTAAACCATAACATTTAGGGCAAGTTCCATTCTAAGTGGTAAGCTTTTTGCTGTTGCTCTATCTATGTAATTCCTGTGCTTTAAAAATTTGACTAGTTTTTTACAACTCTTTTCTAATTTACTTACTGGAATCGATTAGATTCATATATTTCTACATCGTCAGGTAATGTAAGAGATTTTTGGAGATAAGAACCATAAGACATGACAACAATAACATTACCTTTATCAGAGCTGGTGACAATTGAGTCAGGATGTTGCTTCAAAAATGTTCTTGTTTGTTTTTCTGGTTTATAGGATAATGCATTAACATTTTTATATTTAGTTATGAGAGTGACTAAGTTTGTGGCTCTGGTCCTAATATAGTCTTGTTGTTCTATAGAAGTATAATGTATAAGTTGTTCAATTTCGAACATCAAACTGTAGATATCAATATCTTTATTTGAAACTCAAAAACTAAATTTTGGACCAAGGGATCAGAACCTACTAATATGATTAGGTGTGTTAGTTTCTGATATATTTTTAAGCCAAGCCTCGTTCTCTATTTTTTCCAAAATTACTTCAACTGATTTTTTTCAATTTTAACGAAAAAAAGAAAAAATTTTGAGACATATCACCTGAACTAATTCTTTTCATATTTTAAGAACAATAAATTTTTAATTACATAATGTACCTAGAGACTGGTTATATTTGTCATAATTCTAAATCAAAGATCATCATCATATATGATTATGATATACACTTCATTACCATAAAATCGCTACATATCGCTCTCTAATACCAATATACATAAATTTCTCAATTAGTCAATCACTTGTAAACTTCCCTAAAATTTACCTTCGCCTAATTACAATAGCCCATAAATCGACTCGGAATCAAAAGCCCCGTTCACCTCTACACTCGTTAATTGTCGTATGCACTCGGCCATAGTCATGTCCCCATTAATTTTAGCCTATTATGGTAAAATGAATTGTGTGCTCTATTATTCTTGCACCGCTCAATGGCAGACACTAATTGGAAAATCGGGGAACACATGGGGTAGGAAATGATTTTTCTGCTCGAATATTTTCGGTGCCATCAAATACGGTTACGATTATTTGGCTCTAAATATTAAAGGTAAAAACGAAAGAAAAACATTTTTACTCTAAACTTATTCTTTATTCTAATTTTACTTTATTTAAAATCGTGTTTAGCAATATTTACATTTTGATGCGTATGTAACAAATATAATAAAAAACTATGTTGGGAATTTGGCACAGTGACGCTGTTCGATATATATCACCACTATAACAAACGTTTTATTTTTGCACTCGACGCGCTTTTCGATAACCATATTTGCTTTATCCAAGAAGCAAGACTAAAGGTAAAGTTTCAATCTAACGTAATTATATTTAGCCTAACATCTGAATCAATTGCATGGGCGGAACCATTCGTGCCAGTCAAGTAACCAGTCGAGGGGACTATAAGGAATAGGTCCTCTGTCTTTACTTAAACTACTCTCATATTTCTTGAGGTTCTATCTTAGGTAATCCCAAGGACCAGAGACCCAGAGGGCCTATACCTTATAGTCTCCTCTACTGGTTACTTGACCGAAACTAATGATTCTGTTCATGCCATTGGTTTCTTCTTGAGTAATTCGGATATTAGGTTGAGTACGTTAGATTGTAAATTTAGCTTTAGTCAATCAACGCTCCTAATGACGCTAACTTGGTTAGCGAGACGCGCGTCGAGTGCAAAAATAAAGGATTTGGTATAGTGGTGATATATACTGAGTAGTATCATTAAAAACCTTTAATTTAAATGAACATTATTATTCAAGTATTCAAAATTACTTGAATACTGAAACGGGCCAGTTACATTATTTTAAGTGGAGGAGATTATTGTGATATTATTTACCCTAAAAGATCAGTTGCAGTTACTAACGAAAACTGCAATTTATACATAGTAACTGTCCGATTTTCTATAGGGGTCAAATTACGATTATCAGTATCAAATTGAAGAGATAAAGGAGGCTACAGAAACATATTATCAAATACTAAATGACACTAAAAAATAGACACCGCCGGGAAAGAAGAAGGAAATAGAGTGATAGTAAGAAATGTGGAATCTGAAGAAATTATCGATGTAACAACGGATGAAATAATAAACGCCATACAACATATGCACAACAACAAAGAACCAGAGGACGATGAAATAACTATAGAAATGATAAGGTATGGAGGGGTATCGATAATACAATCTCTTCGAACTCTATTTAACAGGTGCCTTATAGAAAGTAAAAATACCAACACCTTGGATAAATGCCTTGATTTTGCTTATTTGGTTTGGCTCAAATACATTTTATACCCAAAAGGAGACAAACTATGTCATTTATGAAATCGTTTCCCGTCAAACCAACCATCCAGTTTAAAAATTTGAATGAGTGCATTAAGTAGTAGTGAAATAAATTGAAAGCCTGTCCTATGTAAGGTTATTTTTTTTCTCTACTTCTGTGCAATATCTTTAAGAAACTCGTTTTATAGTAAAAACCTGTCTGGAATATGTACCAGTATTGCCACTTACATGTATTAATTTTAATAGCTGGTTATATGTAGTTATATATAATTTACTAGCCGTGACTGCGGCTCCGCTCGAGTGGACTTCATTCACAATTATCGTCACTGCTCATTCCTTATATTACCTAACGTAATAAAATATATCCTATAACCTGGCCAGAGTATATATGTATGTTTAAAAAAAGCACGTAAATCGGATAAGTGGTTCTCGAGTGATAAGCGCACTAACGGACAGACAGAGAGACGTTGCATTTTTATATATATATTATATCCTTTGCTACATGATTTTGTTCCATATTTAAAGGTTTAGGCTGTGTATTGTAAGAGAACGCGTTAGCGGCTAACTTTTTTCCTACTTGATTCACTATGATCGTCACTGCTTATTCCTTATGTTACCTAACGTAATAAAATATATCCTATAACCTGGCCAGAGAACATATATATGTTCAAAAAAAAAATACGTAAATCGGATAAGTGGTTTTCCATTAATAAGTGCACTAACGGACAGACAGACAGACCGACAGACAGAGAGACGTTGCATTTTATATCTATAAAATATATAAAATGCGACGTCTCTCGGTCTGTCTGTCTGTACGTTAGTGCGCTTATCACTGGAGAACCATTTATCCGATTTACTTGCTTTTTATTTAAACATGCATATGTTCTCTGGCCAGGTTATAAGCTATATTTTATTACCTTAGGTAACATAAGGAATAAGTAGTGACGATAATAGTGATTCAAGTCGGAACAAAGTTTGCCGCAAGCGCGTACTCTTGCAATACACTGCTTAAACCCTAAAATATGGAACAATATCATGTAGCAAAGAATACATATATATATAAAACGCAACGTCTCTGTGTCTGTCTGTCTGTCCATTAGTGCACTTATGACTTGAAACCACTTATCCGATTAACATGTTTTTTTTTTAAATTCATACATACAGGTTATCTATAATATATATAAAATGGAACGTCTCTCTGTTTGTCTGTCCATTTGTCCGTTAGTGCGCTTATCACTCCAGAACCATTTATCCGATTTACGCGTTTTTTTTTTTAATTCATACATTTGTTCTCTGGCCAGGTTATCTATAATCTTCTTTAATATATATGAAATGTAACGTCTCTCTGTCTGTTTGTAAGTTAGTGCGCTTTTAACTGGAGAATCACTTATCCGATTTATGTGTTTTTTTTTTCAATTCATACCTTTCTTCTATGGCCAGGTTATCTATAATCTTCTTTAATATATATAAAATGTAACGTCTCTCTGTCTGGCTGTCTGTCTGTCCGTTAGTGCGCTTATCACTTGAGAAAACACTTACCCGATTTACGTGCTTCTTTTTTAAAGCATACGTATGTTCACTGGCCAGGTTATACTATATATTTTATTTTGTTAGGTAATGGAATAAGCAGTGACGATAATAGTGAATCAAGTCGGAAAATGTTTGCTGCTAGCGCACTCTCTTGCACTGCACTGCCTAAACCATTAAATATGGAACAATATCATGTAGCAAAGGATATAATATATATAAAATGCAACGTCTCTCTGTTTGTCTGTCTGTTGGTTAGTGCGCTTATCAGTCGGAAACCACTTTTTCCGATTTACGTGTTTTTTTTTTACTCATACATATGTTCTCTCTCTAGGTTATATAATAATAATCTAGAACCTATAATATATATATATATATTATATATATATATATATATATATATATATATATATATATATATATATATATATATACACATATATATGTATATATATATATATATATATATATATATATATAAATATATATATATATATATATATATATATATATATATATATATATATATATATATATATATATATATATACATATATATATGTATATATATAATGCAACGTCTCTCTGTCTGTCTGTTAATGCGCTTATCACTAGAGAATCACTTATCCGATTTCCCTTTTTTTAGATGTATGTATATGTTCTCTGGCCAGGTTATAGGATATATTTTATTACGTTAGGTAATCTAAGAAATAAGCGGTGACGACAATAGTGAATCAAATTGGAAAAAAGTTTGCCGCTAGCGCACTCTCTTGCAATACGCTACCTAAACAGTTAAATATGGAACAACATCTTTCAACAAAGAATACACTGTATATAAAATGCAACGTCTCTCTGTCTGTCTGTCCGTTGGTCGAGAACCACTTATCCGATTTACGTGTTTTTTTTTTTTAAATTTATACATATCTTTTCTGGCCAAGTTATTAAATTAATAATAATAATCTATATAATATATATATATATATATATAAAACGCAACGTCTCTCTCTCTGTCTGTCTGTCCGTTTGTGTGCTTATCATTCTAGAACCACTTATCCGATTTACGTGTTTTTTCTTTTCAAAAAAATCGATACTATATGTAAAACGCAACGTATATCTGTCTGTCCGTCAGTGCGCTTAGCACTCAAGAAACACTTATTTAATTTACGTGTTTTTTTATAAAATACATATGTTCTCTTACCAGGATACAGGATATATTTTATTACGTTAGGTAACATAAGGGATACGCAGTGACGATAATAGTGAATCAAGTCCATGCGAACGCAGCCGCGGGCACGGCTAGTATATTATATTATTATATTATTATTATATATTATATTCTTTGCTACATGATATTGTTCCATATTTAATGGTTTAAGCAGCGTATTGCAAGAGAACGCGCTAGCGGCAAACATTTTTTCGACTTGATTCACTATTATCGTTACTACTTATTCCTTATGCTATGTAACGTAATAAAATATAGCCTATAACCTGGCCAGAGAACATATGTATGTTTAAAAATGAAAAGCACGTAAATCGGATAGGGGTTCTCCAGTGATAATCGCACTAACGGACAGACAGACAGACAGAGAGACGTTACATTTTATATAAATTATAGATTAAAATACCAATTCACAAAATATTCAACTGTTCATTATAAATATAACATTATTTCTTCCTTCTTGATTAGTGAAATTATGCACCTCATATCTAATAGATATCTAATGATGTTGCGAAAACTAGACAACCAAAGAATTTCTATATTTGAGAAGTCTAACAACAGTATACAGTTCACTGATTCCTTAGTAGTGGGGGAACAAATTTAAATTGAAGAATTATAGAGCCATTAGCCCGTTATTGATACTATACAAAATTCTCATTAGAATCATAACATATAGATTAACGAGCAAATTGGACAATTATCAACCACGTGAACAAGCGAGATTTAGACGGGGATACAGCACTTTGGGTCATCTCCAAACAAGTAGATTACTGGTGGAAAAAGGTCCCTTGCGGATAGCAATGTTTGACTACGAGAAAGCATTTGATTCGTAAAGATATGGGCAGTCCTTAACGCCTTAAGTAATAGCAGATTTGATGAAAGATACACAACTCTTTTTGAAGATATATATAAAAATGCCACATCACAAATATTGCTTCAAGAAAAAACAAATATGATCAAAATTAAAAAAGAAATTGGACAAGGCGACTCAATATTCACAAAGCTGTTCACATTGACTCTAGAAGGCACAGTCAAATCGCTGAAGTTAGAAAACAAAGGAATATTAATAGAGAGTGAACGATTAAATCACTTAAGGTTCCCAGATGGTGTCACTCTGAACGCCAACAAAAAAGAAGAATTACAAGAAATGCTGATGGAATTAAATAACAAGTCTCGAGAAATAGGTCTACAAATAAACTTCACCAAAACCAAATAATTGACTAACGAAACTGAACTATTAATAGAAGATGAAAAAATCAAAAAGGTACAAACATTCATATAATTAGGACAAAAAACGAAATATCAAATAATAATTTAAAGGATGACTTGGATGGAAGAATCTCGTTAACTTGGTCTGAATTCGGAAGGTTACAATGTACATTGGGCATCCCAAATACAATAGCCAGAGTGTTCAATCAATATGTACTGCCGGTATTAACATATGAAACTTGGGCTTTAAATAAAACTATATTATATAAAGTCCAGGTAACCCAAAGAGCAATGGAGCAATATTAGATTCCAAGACCGTATTCCTGACATCAAGATACGAAAATCAAAAGTGACAGATGTAATACAACGAATATGTATATTAAGGTAGAATTGGGCTGGGCATATCGCGAGGATGAATGATAACAGATGGACATGTCGTATGGTTGAATGGAGGCCTAGAAAACACAAAAAATGGAGAGGTAAACCACAGACAAGATATACGGATGACATAAAAAGATTAGCGGGACACGATTCTATGCAAAAAGCGAAAAATAGAGCTCATTGGAGACAACTTGGGGAGACTTTCATCCGACTATGAATGGAATAAGTTAATGATGATGATGATGATGATAATTATCAATATCAGTCAATATAATTTGATAGAATTGAAGTACGGACGTCAATTTAGAAATAACAATTACAGTCTTAGAACAAGAGATCAAAATAATTTAGAAACACCCATGTATCAAACTAGAAAATACTAGTCTTTATTTAAGTAAATTTTGTGCAATGCATTGTTATAATATATACGAAATCGAAGTAACAAATTAGTAGTTCCAAAAGTAACTTTAAAAAGTAATGACAGCGGAATAGAATGATATAATTGTTTATTATTAATCGAAATTTCACCCATCTGTGTATGTTATCGAACATTTTCGTTTCTTACAAATATCTTGAATGGCTACTATTATTCTTTCATATCTAGTAGTTCAGTAGTTTATTTACTAAGGTCATAAAAAATATTATTATTGTTATTGTATTTGACAATAGAGAAATGATATTATTCGGATGTCGTAAAGTATGTTCTGTATTTTTCAGAAAGAACGGTGAAGAATCCGGCGATTTTTGTTAATTATTTTACTATGGTATGTACGTGATGGTTAAGAATTTTTCAGGTGCCAGAGCCTGAATTGGAACAACAAATTTGTTCTGAAACGCTCATCAAGTCCGACTTAGTAAAATATAAACCGCATAAATCCAACTCGTGTTTGAGAAAACGACTGTCATATTTAAGTTTCTGTAATAATAACTTCCTACCCGCTGCTATCAAGAAATAAATTACAAAAATGTTTAGCATACAAAGGCGAACATTTTTTATACTTAATTTTGTTTGTAGAATGAAGACTAAAAATGTTACAAGGGAAAAATTATGCAATTAATGCAAAAATAACTGAAAACGGACAAGGATCATTTTTCAGGAGCTGTTCTCTGATTCGTCAAATCCACCCCGAGACGTGTTTCGTGGTATCACAGCTCGTAAATAGGTACTTATCCAAGAAGTTATGGGATATGACGATAGGAGACAACGAATTTTACTAAGTACGTATACCTAGTACTGCATCGAAAGCTGACACAGCAGCTTTCAAGCCGACAGAGTGGTTGACACGGTCAACACTAAAAAGCATGCAGCGCTTTTGGAGGGATCCTCCTCAGGCATATGTGGTTAATGTATATGGCGAAACGCGTCTTGGGATGGATTCGACGAGTTAGAGAACAGTGGGTACACTGCTGAAAAATGGTCTTGTCCGTTTTCAGTTATTTTTACAATAACCACATATGCCTGAGGAGTTTATAACATGTATATACTAGGAATGGTAAAAATATACTATACAAAATAATATGTAGTAGTATGAAATTAAAAACTTTTTAAAATCTAAATTAACTGCAAACTGTACGTATTTATTAAAGAAACTATTTTAAATTTTTGACAATAACAGTAGACGTTTTTTAAAACTGGGTATTTAGAATTTATAGGGAACCCCTATAATTTTTCATTTTTATTCTTAATAATCAGTTATGAATATAATAGTATATTTGGAGTTTAAATTAAAATATTCTTTAATATTTGTAGCTCTAATAACGAAATTAATTAAATTTCGAAAGTTGGTGGTAGAAAAGGGGTTTTAATTATTAGCCTAATATTGTACTAAATTATAGAACACCCTTGTAATTGTAATTTTTCATGTTTGTTCTTAATAAACAGTTATGAATATACTATTATACTTAGAGTTTAAATATTTGATATTTGTAGCTCTAATAAAGAAATTAATTAAATTTCGAATGCTGGTAGCTGAAAAGGTGTTTTAATTTTTAACCTACTGTTATATTAAATTATAGAGAACCCTCGTAATTTTTCATGTGTATTCTTAATAAACAGTTATGAATATACAGGGTGCTCATCTTAAATTTTTTTAAATGTAGAACCTTGTATATTATTTTATTGTTGAGTTCTACTAAAAATTCTAGATATTATGTGTCTAACATACCATATATCTAAATTGAAGTGTATAGGAATTATTGTCGTTTGAAATTTAAAGTAAAAAAAAGACAAAAAAACTATTAATATATACTCTAGATTCATTTTTAAAGTAACAATTGCTCAAAATGTCTACCGTTAACAGCGGTATATATATATATATATATATATATATATATATATATATATATATATATATATATATAAATATTCATATATATGTATATAATAAAAGAAAAAAAATCTACACAAACCCAATAATAGAAGGAAATGATATAGACCTTAGTTGGAAGGTGAATATGAAGCACTTTGTACAAGAACTGCAACGAATTAATAGAAAAAAACCACATGGTTCTGTCCAGAAGTTAAACAATAGTGCAAACAAGCATACCTCACATATGGAACCACGAGAACAGCTTAGTCGTATGGCAAATGTCAGAGAATTAGAAATGAAAACAACAACTTTGGTAATAAAAGATCAGTAATGGGAATCATTCTCGAAAAGATTGGCAAGAGATTTCTACGGCTGTCAGAAACAAATATGGCGATTGATCAGAACACAAAAGAAGGAGGGTAATGAACTGCTTGAAACGAATCAAATACCCAAGGAAAACTGGATCAACTATCTAACTGATCTATATAAGGCAGAATATACAGAAGCAACACCAGAAATAGCGATTAACGAGAACGCTGAAATTATAATGTCGGACATAGCCCTACAAAAGCTGAAGAATAAAAAGAGCCCCGGACAGGACAGTATTCCAAATGAACTTCTGAAATGTTGGGGAAAAAGCCTTGAACAACAACTGATGAAATTAATTCAGAAGATATTATACTACCACCGAATTCCAAATGAATGGCGAACAAGTACCACCATTCTTATGTTTAAAAAAAAGAGACAAGAAAATACCTTCGAATTATTGAGGAATAAATTTGCTGAACAACACATTAAAACTAACGACAAAGATTATAACGAATAAAATTAACAGTCTCATCTCTCTAGAAGATGAACAACAAGGATTCACATCAGGCAGATCTTGCATGGACGCCGTTTTTGTCCTAAGACAAATATCGGAGAAGTCTATAGAATACAACAAGCCTGCCTACAAATGTTTTATTGACTTAGAAAAAGCATTTGACAGTGTCCAGCTGAAAGACGTTATATATCTCCTCTACAATAGACAAACCCCTCACAATCTGTTCAAAACTATAGAAAATATATACACGGCAAACAAAATCCAAGCTAAAATAAACGGAGAACTGACCAATCCGATACCAGCCGAGAATGGTAGTCGTCACTGAGCCCCCTCTTCTTCAACATTGTCATGGACGAAGTAATAAGGAAAGTGCGCCCAATGAGAGGATATAAAAATAGGTGATAAGGAAATTATCATATTATGCTACGCTAACGACGAGGCACTACTCGCAGAAAATGAAAATGATTTACAACGACTCCTACATTAATTTAATCGCATAGTCAAATCTTCCAATATGATTAAATCCGCCCGTAAAACAAAATGTTTAGCAACGTCAAAGACACCTTTAAAATGTAAATTTGAGGTGGACGCACAAGTTATGCAACAGGAAATGAAATTTAAGGGGGCATAGAGATATCGAGTTGTGGCGATGTTGAAGCAGAAGTGAGGGAATAAACACCGAGAGTTACAAAAATATCAGGACGCCTGAATGACACAATATGGCGTAACAAAAGTATAGGAATTGAGACCAAATCAAGAATTTACAAAACAGCTATAAGACCTATTATGACATACACCGCAGAGACTAGGCCGGAAACATTCAAGGCAAAATGACTGTTAGAAACAACAGAGATGAGGTTACTTCGCAGAATAGCTGGGAAAACACTGTTGCATAGAGAAAGAAGTAGGGGTGTAAGAAATACGTGTGGAGTCGACGATATCAATGATTGGGTATTAAAAACGAAAAAAGAGTGAAATGAGCACATTGATAGGATGGAGGACGGAAGAATGGTATGAGTGGCTCGAGATAAGTCACCAGTTGGGTATAGGAGCGTGAGCCGCCCGCGAAAGAGGTGGAACGTTGACCTGAATGCAGAGGAGTAGTAGGCAGGTGGATGAAAATTAAACAGGCGTACTCCCAAAGAAACAGTAGGAAGTAGAATATATATATATATATATATATATATATATATATATATATATATATATATATATATATATATATATATATATATATATATATATATATGCATATACTCTTTTACATATTATTTTTATTTAGATTAAATATAATGAAAAAATGTCATAACTTTCAGATTTCTCGACTCCAAAAACCAGAAGAAAAGAATATTAGATGTGTTCGAAGAAACATCAATACTCTTTTCCCCAGACCCCTATAATTCCTTAATGTTTGCTACCCTTTATTCTCTATATTTGCTAGTGTTTGTTGTTTGTTTTCTCGGTTAATATCCAGGAAAAAATTTACAATTTTTATTGGTAGCACCTGAACTCAGTAATGTAATAATGGAATAGAACTTACAATTTTTGGGTAATATCTGTCCAGAGGAAAGGGGTCAAAAGAATGAGAGTCGATAAATTTTAAATAGTTTCAAAAATATTACGACAATTGTTTCATTAAGATAATGAGGGAACTCTGCGTAATAATATTTATTGGCAAAAATATAAAAAGTTGAAGACGTGAAGTAGGAAGTTAGAGGAGTAGCTTAGAATATTTTGTACAATATGGAGCTAAAAAATCTTAAATTTATTTTATTTCTTCCTTACTTTCCATCTCCAAAGAAGTATAACCAAACAAAAATTGAGTGATCTAAAAAAGTACATTGACTTTAAAACTTCTATTCGCCAGGGAAGTACTTAACAAATATCTTTATCATTTTTTTTAAAAGGTGAAACTAAAAAAATATACTTTTAAACCATCTTGAAATTTTATTTTATAATATTAGCATCCGATTAATAAAATAAAAGACCAACAATTAAAAATATAATTTTCTAAATTCAGTGTAAAACTTCTCCTCCTATCCAATTAAAAATCATTCAGAGAAAATAAGTTTTTCGTTTTTACAGTCGCAGAGCGTTTCATTAATCTAAAAAATTTAATTTTATGAAAACTTTTCTTACCACAGTTAAAATTAGAAAAACTTTTTCCAAGTGTCTTTGGAAAACATTGATTAGTTTTAGGAAAAAGTTTAGAGTGGCTTCTTTGATTCCAGCTATTTTCGTCAATTGCTTTTATTTGATTGATTTTAAAGTTCAGTGATTTTGATTTTTAGCCGACATAAAATTGAAAATCAGCTATTTAAAAATAAAAGATATAAAGCCAGACTCTTTGTGTTTTTAAAACCAAGTAAACTGAAATTTATCTACATTTTAACCTAGCAAATATACGTGTTTAGATTTAATTAAGATAGCTTTAGCTTAAACCATTCTAATTACTACAAGCAAGAGTTCCAAAAAAAATGCAATTCGTTATTTAACTGATTTTAAAATTTGTTAAATTTTTAAAAGTTTAGGAACTAAGTTCTTAAAAGGTAAAAGATATAAACCAAATATCTAGTGTTTTTACTTTAGCCATAAGATGTGCAGAGGTGGAGAGGATCTATGAAAGATAGAAGTCGGAATTAGGAAAAGAAATAATAGAATCATCAGTGACTCTTACAAAGTATCGAGGTCGAGTAATATACGTACGTATGCGTATACACAGGGTGTTATGCATATCGTTTAATTTATTGAAGTTGGTAACTCGGTGGGTTTTAAAAAAAATTTGAGTATTTTTAAATTGTTAAAAAAGAGGGTAAAACTGGAATTTGCCAATGTTACCAAATACATGATTGTATTCAATAAATATAAATTTTTATTTTTGAGACAGAATTAATCTAATAATAAATTAAAATAGTAATAAATATATACCTTGAAAAAAAAAACTTAGTCTTAGTCAAAGATTTCTTCTTATCTATTATTTCGAAAGACATCTCCTGATGAGGCGCGACAAGATATGTGTCTTCACGCCTTCTAGGTTATTGTCTCTTAACAGCTAACTTTTACGTTACAGTTTACTTTACATGTGTGGGCAATATAGAACCAGAATTTGAGAAATGTTGTTCTAATAATAATTCCAAGAGTAATATCGAAATGTTAAACAATTTTCTTGTGACAAATACAAGGTTTTAATGAGAGAGAAAAAGGAAGAGATCTCGCATAACATTAACTATAGGGGTGGAGAAAATTTATTACTAATTACTTGTTTTGTTATGTTCTCTAACTAATAATTAACTGATTAGGTGTTGACAACCCTCCATTTAAAATTTTTGCTTTAATTTTTGATTATTTAAAAATATCATTTCGTGTAAAATCAACTGAAAAACACAACAAACTAATTTTTATTTGTTAGCGTGTCCGTATAATTGATTGTTTTATTATTTTAATTATTTTATATATATATATATATATATATATATATATATATATATATATATATATATATATATATATATATGTATATATATATATATATATATATATATATATATATATATATATATATATATATATATATATATATATATATATATATATATATATATATATATATATATATATATATATATATATATATATATATATATATATATATATATATATATATATATATATATATATATATATATATATATATATATATATATATATATATATATACATATGTATATATATATATATATATATATATATATATATATATATATATATATATATATATACACATATATGGGTCGCTTTTTGGCTCAAATTGTAGCTGATGTACGCCCCAAAAAATTGGGGTGGTAAGTTGACAAAATCCAACATGGCGGACCCAATATGGCGGTCAAAAATCCAATATGGTGGCCGAATTTTCGGGGTTTTTAGGGTCGCTGATCACGAATCCGAGGTCTGATTTGCCAAATTCAAGATGGCGGATCCAAGATGGCGGATGAAATTTTCGAAAAATCTATCAATTTGTACCAAATTTGTTATACGGGGGTTTTTGGAGTCGCCGATTACGAATCAGAAGTTCGATTTTCAAAATCCAAGATGGCGGACCCAATATAGTAGATTGCCTTATTCATCCACCTTATTGGGTCCACCTTCTTGAATTTTATAAATTTGACTTCAGATTCGTAATTAGCGACCCCAAAAATCTCCGTATGCCAAATTTAGTACAAATAGGTTAATTTTTTAAAAAAAAAACGTCCACTCTATTGGATCCGCCTTCTTGAATTTTACAGATCCGACCTCAGATTCGTAATCAGCAACCCCTCGAGCAACCCCAAAAATCCCTGATACCAGCTTTTCCATAAATCTGGTATATAGATGCTTCATTTTTTATTCAACAGGTGGCGCTTTGCCAACCACAAATAAGTTTGGGTATAGAAGGTAATAAATATCGGTGGAAAATATTGATGTTTTAATATCACAGTTACAGATTTTTTTAATATATGCCAAATATCATCGTTGGATTTTCTCTCTATTTTGCTGAGGCATTGTTTTCTTTATCTGAGCCCTTTGTTTTCAGTGACGAAAGTCCTTTTCAGAATATTTGTTGTTCTGGGATATTGGGAGTTCTTATTACATTGGCGAATACTCAATAACGGTCCTTTTTAGGATAGTTTTTGAGCTTCAGGTGGTTGCTAAATAACACATCGGTTGTAAATTTCCAACAGTCCTTTTCAGGATAGCTGGGGAATTTCTCATCTTCTGTATGTGGGCTCTTTATTTTCAGTGACGACAGTCCTTTTCAGGATCGTTGTTTTTCTGGGATATTGGGTGCTCTTATTGAATTGGTGAATACTTGGTAACGGTCCTTTCTAGGATAGTTGTTGAGATTTTTTTTTCTATTTCAACTTTTTTTTTGAATTTTTTTTTTCTTTTACGATAGTCTTATAACATCGACATATATTCAACAACGGCCATTTTCTCAAAAATGGCAAATAAAAATTGCAATCAAGAAGTAACACAAAAGTTGCATTCAAAAAGGTGTGCGAATCCATTGAATGTAGATAGTCATGTTGGCAAAGACTTAAGGAATATTTCCAAAAGTTTATTGGAAGTTTTTCCAAACTTACATGAAAAATCTAAAATATGCCAAAAGTGTAGGAAATCAGCCTCCGAATCACAGAAAAATGAATCTCGTGGTAGTAATGCTACTGATTCTAATTATTTGGAAGATGTGTCTGAAAACGATTCTGAATTCGAACATGAATTACCCACCAAGAAAGCTTAAATATCTAGAGAGGATGCTCTTGAAGAATTTTTAAATGGATTAAAGGAATAATTCAATAATTTACCTGAGAATAGTCCTATGCGAAAAAACATACTTACAATCGCACCGGAGTGTTGGACTGCTCGTGAAATTGCACAAGAATTTGGTTGTTCTTATAGAATGGCACTTGAATCTCTAAGTGGTGTATTAGCTACTCCTACTTTCAAGAAAGGTAAGAATTTGGACGCAGAAGTGGTCTCAAAAGTAATTGAATTTTATGAGTCTGAAGAAAATAGTCGGATAATGCCTAACAAAAAAGATACTGTTCTAGTCAAAATCGAAGGTCAAAAATTTATTAAAGAAAAGCATTTACTTCTTTATGATATTAAGATGTTACACGAAATGTTTAAGGAAAAGTATCCAGAGCATAAAATTGGATCAACTAAATTCGCTGAGCTGCGACCTAAATGGTGCGTTATTGCTGGAAGTTCAGGAACGCATAGCGTCTGTGTTTGCACGATACATCAGAATGTAAAAACAATGATCGATGCTGTAAACTTGAAGACGCTAACAAAAGGTTCGGAAATTGAATTAAATGACTATAAAGATTGCATAAATTACATTTTATGTAGGAAGAGTACTACTGATTGTTTTTTACTTAACTGTCAAAAATGTCCTAAAATGGAAGAATTTTCTGAACTTGTTACTGGATTACTAGAAAAAAATAAAATAGAACAGGTAATATTCAGTACGTGGGAATCTACAGATCGATGCACTCTTATACAACAATGCCTTTCTACAAACGATTTTGTTGAAGAATTGTGCAATCGTTTAAAATTGCTTATCCCTCATAATTTTATAGCAAAGGCTGAATCTGAATTTTTAACCAATAAAAAAGAAAATTTACGTGAAGATGAAGTGCTGGTATTCAGTGACTTTTCAGAAAATTTTGCTTATGTAATACAGGATACAGCACAGGCATTCCACTATAATAACGACCAGTGTTCCTGTAGTATTTTACTATCGCTCTAAAAATAAAATAAAACATAACACCATAATATTACTCTCAGATTGTACCAAACATCATGCAGCAGCAGTTCATTTGATGCAAGAAAAGGTCATACCAGTTATAAAAAAATTATGTTCAAAAGTAAAGAAAATTTATTACGCATCCGAGGGGCGCTAAACAACATTTCAAGAATAGGACTCAAATGAACTTTTTGATGCATCATAAGCAAGATTTTGGTATAGATGCTGAATGGCACTTCAATGCTACTGCACATAGCAAATGTTCATGTGATGGAGCTGGAGCATGCCTGAAATCTGCATCGACTCGTTATATCTTACAAGCTCATCCAAATGATGCCATTTTAAAATTCAGTTTCACTCTTCAGTTGGGCAAAGTCAAGATTCCAAAACATACATTTTTTTCACTATACCAAAGAAAATCATCGAAAAATTTTACCATAGCTTAATAGATTATTTCCTGACCCACCTGATGTGCCTAAAATTCAAAGCAGTCATGCATTTATTCCCTGTGCTGGAAATAAACTTAAAATTAAGAGGTTCTCTAATGAAAAAAGATGCTAGTTTTACGCTATATTAATTACTTCATAGGTAATAAAAAAAACACTCCTCATAAAAATAATCATTACAACACATATGCTTCAGTGATTTGCTAAAATGTCAATACTGTTGAGCAATAACTAATTAAATTTTGAACCATGAATGAGCCTCGACCTTCAATCTGTCACAATTTTTAAATTCTTATCACAGATATATGATCAGCGACCTCAAAAATCCCTTTACATAAAATTTGGTGTCAATTGGTTGATTTTCGAATATATCGCCGCCATATTGAATCAGCCATTTTAGATCCGCCATATTGAATTTAAGAATTTTAGAAATTTGACCTCAGATTCGTTATCAGGGACCCCAAAAACCCCCGTATAACAAATTTGGTACAAATCGATAGATTTTCGAAAATTTCATCCGCCATCTTGAATTTGGCAAATCAGACCTTGGATTCGTGATCAGCGACCCTAAAAACCCCCATTTACCAAATTTAGTGCAAATCGGTTCATTTGCGAAAATTCGGCCACCATATTGGATTTTTGACCGCCATATTGGATCCGCCATGTTGGATTTTGTCAACTTACCACCTCAATTTCTTGGGGCGTCATCAGCTACAATTTGAGCCAAAAAACGACCCAAACAGTTGCGAATTTTTATTTTTATAAGCTTTTTTTTTGCTGGACACTTGATTTTTCTCCCGCTACCGGCCGCCATATTGGATTTTTCAAAGGCGCACTCGGCATTTGAAAGTAGACGCTCTAAGCTTTAAAATGAGCCCTTGGTCAAGTTTTTTGGTTGCTTCTAATTTTGGTCGTAGCTCTAATTTATATATATAAATATATATAAATATATATATATATATATATATATATATATATATATTATATATATAATATATATATATATATATATATATATATATATATATGTTTTGACGAATGTTCTCACGGGTGTGAAATGTAGTAGTGGTTTTTTTCGGGTATCCCGTGTTAGCTTGAAGCCCTTGATGGACGGTTTCGCTGACGTTTCGATGGGAATCTCATCCATCTGTTTCAAAGCGTTGATCACTGGTCGGTGTCTTGGCGTTGAATGTCGAGACTGGCTCCAAGTGCGCCGGTTTTATGTGCTCGGGGGATGGCTCTATTGGTCGGACGGATCTGGCCAATAGGGGCTTGGCTTTGGCTGCGCGTTGTCGGTCCTATGGTTCTTTGTAATGTTTGTGTTGGTGAAGTAACATTTGGTTGAATTATTGTTTCTCTTCGTTGGACTTGGTACTGGGATAGAATATGTTTCCAAGAGTTCGGTAAAAGTTGGCTATCATCCCGATTATTTAAGTTGTTGGGCCTCTTTTCTATTTCTATGGCTTCTTTGATTACCCTAGTGGATAGGTTATCACATTTTGTATGGTTGTGGTTTTGTCAAAATCGATTTTGTGGCCGGTATTGTGTGCATGTTGTGCTAGAGAAGAGGTGGCGGATTTTTGTTTTACGGCGTTTTTGTTCTCGTTTTATCGGTTGCACCGAATACGTAATGACATTTCGTAGCTCTAAGTCCCGGTTGTTTTTTATTTATACCAGAAAAATTATTAAACGTAATGAACTCCAGAATTTTTCAAAATTTTTTGATCATTATACATTATCTGTATTTTTGAACTCATGTTTTTACAAGCTTTCATTTGACGCTCCACTTGATGACCTGGTAATTTGTTTTAACTTCCGATTTCACTCCTCAAAACTAACCCCTTAAGTCAAAATTTAACTTTCAAAACTGCACAACTCTGACTGGGCCATCAATTTCTATATTTGTGCGAACTTCAACTTTCTATGTCAAATAGTTTCGGAGAAAATCAGGTGTGACAGACGGACAGATAGATCTACAGACAGACGAAGACCGAAGTGATCCCATACGTGTTCCGTACGAAACACTAAAAATAGTGAAAAATAAAGTTAGTGCATGAAATAGTTTGTAAGCAATCGGCATATTACATTGAATATGTGAGGGAACAAGAAAAGAAATCAGAGACGAAAAAGTAAGGAAACAACTCGTCTCGTGGAAATATTAACGAAGATACAAGAAAGTAAATTACAATGGGTTGAAAAGTAATATTATTTTGTTTATAGAAGAGTCATGGCTATACATGATGTTGGTAAGAGAGATGGAGGCGAGTCAACACATAAATAGATTAATAAGGTTAAGCATCATCTTAGGTAAGAAAAGAAGAAACTGATAATATAGCCTTATGGAAAAGAATATTCAAAGACTTTTACATAATAGTGGTAACAAGCAAGAACAAAAGAGAAGAAGAAGAAGAAGCTGTTAATATATACATTCGTAATATTATATTTTGCGAAGATAGGTTCAATTTTCAATTTTACAGTATTATTAAAATTAGCAACGATTGTCGCAAAATATCTTTAAATATATTTTTTGCCACCTTAAATGATTACAGTACCTGCATATTAACATGTAAATAAATTCAGATCGTATATGTCTATTACTGTATGCAGTTAATTTAGAAGATAAGCTGTGATGTATGGTCGATATAAATTGACACGCCATATATGGAATAAGCCAGATATTGATGATACTTGCATTAATTTCCTACAATTTCCTCTATGGTAACAATAATTATTCCATAAATATATTTTATAAATGAAGCACGAACAAATTTAAAATAAATATTTCGAGAGGAAAGGGGCATAAAAAGTATTTTAGTTAGAGAGCTGTAGCAAGAGCAAGATAACTAAAATCTTGCCCAGTCAAAACACCCGAAGATTAGGGAACGTTAAAAAATTAATATATGTAGTATTTATTTTGGAGGTGGATGTTAACCTTCCAACAATTTTTTAATATCAGTTAACAGAATATACAAGAACATATGCAGAGCAACGCAATAAAGCAGCAGCAAATCCATTAAGCGCTACCGGAGCGAAGCATGTGCAGAAAAAGCGATTCACGTTGGTCTCGGATGGCTGTATATTGTATTGTGGGAAATACAGTTCAGGGCAAATCATTCCAAAACAATGAGGTTCTGCATTCAAAAGACTGCTTGAAAAGGGTTATACGAGAAGTGATAAACAGAGGTCTATTCCGAGCGTGTGTGGCCCGTGGCTCTATGGAGTAGTACTTGCTTGCAGTGCAGAAGGTCTCGGGTTCCAATCCCGGCAGGTCGGCATACTTATTTATTTAAGTTTATATAACCTGGCCAAGTAGATAGGTAGTAGTTGTTTGCAGAAATGCAAGGACGTCCGTGGCAACACTATTGCGTTGTCGAAAAAGTGCCGTGAAATACATGTTTCGGTTCTTGGACAACGTTGACGTATATAACGACATGCCTGCCGATATCGATCGAACAATGTCCATGGAATTACTTCTAGAATAGACTCAAGTCGCCAATCGTTCTTCGATGTTCCAAGGAATCAAAGTTGCTGGTCAGTTCGGCGTATCCAATCAGGCGAACAGCACGCTTCTAAATCGAATTCAATAAATGCAGGGTATGTCTGGGATGAGAGCCCCAACTATGAGAGCAGTATTCCATCATTGCACGAATTTGAGCTTTGTACAGAATTAAAAGTTTTTGTGAAATGTAAAGCTTTCTAGTTGAAAATAATATTCCCAACTTTTAAGAAGCCCTCTTTGCTATGCACGGAACATGTTCATGCATATTTGCTTCCTGGTGAACGTCCAGTAAATTGCGTGACATATTTATGTCTGCCATAAGTGTCGCCTAGGGTTTTGCAACGTTAAATTCTTACTTCATTATTCTCGTCCCAAGATAGCATTTCTTCCAGATGTTAATTATGTTGAACGACTTCTTGTGGTCTGTGGATATTTGTGCGAGTAGCTGGTGTATGAAGGCTTAAAGTAAATGAAGAAATAAGCGTACTGTCATCTGCAAAGCTGTAGATTGGATTCCTGGTCCCTTGCAGCAGATTGTTTATGTAAAGGAGAAAGAGAGAAGGAGATGTTATGTAGTCCTGGGAACATCAAGGTTGATAGTGAAAGTTTATAGCAGAGTTCAGCAAACAAGTTTTGTCTCTCAACAGGCGTTATTGCAATGGTATTAACTAGCCGTGTTAGTGGTGGTATAGTGGATTTAGTCAAAATTGAACTAATGGCTTTATTGACCGACCAAAAGGACCGAGAATTGTTAAGGTAGGCAAGAAGTTTCTTTTTAATTCATTAATTATCTATCTCCTTGATTTCGTCGATAATGTCTTTGCATCTTTTGCGGGTACAAATGAAGATGTTACGATTTATGACGCTAGGATTTTCGCGCCATTATCTATAGGCAAGATGTTTAGAAGCAACAGCCTCTTGCCATTTTCGATCAAACCAAAGCTTGCTGTTGGAAGGACATTCCTTCGAAAAAGAGATGTATGCTTCCATGCCAGCCAAAAATTACATCAGGAACCTTCTTACCGCAGTCAGGTGGGTCGTCCGATCTAAAACAAACGTCTAACAGAAAATTCGAAAATATTCCATGCATTGTGTGCATTTATAGTGCCAAATCTTATTCGATTTAGGCGCCTCTTTACGACTGATCGGTAGAATACTCGATGTCGAAAGAAGTTTATAATCGAAAGATTCTAACGGCGCCGGCGGATTGATAGTGACGGTGTAAGTCTATGGATGATTGGTTAAAAACAGGTAAAGAAGACCAGCGAAATCTCCGTCACGATTAGGAATCCGTGTTGGTTCATTGATAAGCTGAGTAAAGCTACAAGTAATTGTGAATGATTCAGCTTCACGAGCTTGTTCATCAGTCATATTTGAATACTTAAGCCAGTTGATGTTGTGGACATTAAAGTCGCCCAGGATGGCAATTTCGGCACTTGGTTTATTAATCTGTAAATAATCGACGGTGTCTGCAAGAAAAGCGAAAAGTATTTTTTAAAGTTAGTATCACTTGGTGGTCGATAGAGGCAGCAGATAAACCTTGTGACGTATTTAGTCTTTATTTTTAATCACATAGCCACCAGCAGCAAGTTTCGGGGCTTCAGAGCCTTTACCTGTTGGTAAGACAGATCGCCTCTGACAAACAGACAGAGTCCAAAGTTACCCCTAAAACGAGAATAGAAGAAATACCCAGGATAGAGAAAGTTTAGTGTGCTTGTCGATGAACTGACTTGAATTTCATAGAAAGCAAGTCATTTGATTGCAGATCTTGATGCACTGAATTTCTGTTCGAGCTTAAACTTGGTATATTGCAAAAATCAAAAATCGACTTTAAAATTACGATCTCCGAATGTTTGCGCCCCCGGAGAGCTGAATGGGGAGCTATTTTACCTCGGGGAAGTTTTTGGTCTTGGGAGTTTCATCATGATATTATTTTTTCATACATATTCACTCCAGCAAATAAACATTAAGTTATCCTCTTAATTTTTAAACCCCGTTCAAAAGAATCTTAATAAGTAACTACATATTTTTAAACTAGTTAGTTAATAGCGTGTTGTTCAAGTTTTTCTAAAAATTTATATACAAAATCCTATTCAGTATATATCACCACTGCATCAAACATTTTATTTTTGCGCTCGACGCGCGTTTCGTTAACCATGTTAGCTTCATCAGGAGCTATGATTGACTCTCAGTCAATTAGGTTAAGTATAAATACATTAAATTGTAAGTTTAGCTTTAGTCAGTCATCGCCCCAAATGAAGCTAACATGGTGAGCGAAACGCGCATCGAGTGCAAAAATAAAGTGTTTGTTGTAGTGGTGATATACCATATACTGAGTAGGGCTTATTGTGCCAAAGATTCCACATTCCCAACATATATACAAGATGTTCTCTATTTTGAGTTCTGCAATTTTTAATGCTACTTTAACCTTTGTTTTACAATTTTTAGTGTTCCGTACCGAACACTTATAAGATGACTTCAGTGACTGTCTGTCTGTCTGTCCGTCTGTCTGTCTGTCACACCCGATTTTCTTCGAAACTATTTATCATAGAAAGTTGAAATTTGGTAATAATATAGGAATTGATGGCCTCATCAGAGCCATATAGTTTCTGAAAGTCAAATTTTGACTTAAGGGGTTAATTTTGGGGGGTGAAATCGAAAGTGAAAAAAAAAAATTTTTAGTAGGTCATCGAGTGTGGTGTCAAACGAAAGCTTGTGAAAACACGAGTAAAAATATATATGTAATGTAATACTTGAGCACACTTTTCTTTGTATTATTTTTAAAAAATCGAAAAGTACTGATCTGAAAAAATTTTGAAAAAATTCTGGAATATTCTCCACGAGGTGTAGATTGAAAGAAAATTATCACGAGTGCATTACTGCTAATAATTTATCTGGTATATAAAAAAACAAAAATTTTAAGGTCATCAGTTTTCAGTAAAAATTGGAAACAAACTTTGTTGAAAACTCATTTGAGGTGTGTTTTGTAAAGTCAGTGATTATTTTATACCACCGTAGCAACATTTTTTATTTTAAAAGCAATCAACGTACGGAACACTCATTGTGCAAGTTCAACTTGCACTTGACCGGTTATTTTATATTCAGTCGAAAGAGTTAATTTGAAAATACGCAATCACGAATACTAAAGTTCTGTACCTTGAATAACCTTATGCATCTTATATGAATGGATAAAGGATAAAGTTCTAGATATTTTCTCGTTGCAAAGTGATAAGTGAAAAGAAGAAAAAATAAATCTAATTTAATTTGAGCCATGTCCTAGTGACAGTTTGTTATATTGCTTAATAAGAATTTATGTTTCTTTACCTAGATATAAGCCACTAGCGGAAATTTCAGATTATTTTTTATCTCTGGATATTTTAATAAATTGTTGGTATTGTGTTGAGGATAAAACTTTTTCTCTGCTGTAAAGGAGCTTAAATCACATCAGGAAAATAAAAGGCTGATCGTAATTTGGACACAGTTCAAAAAATCGGTTAAGATATCTTAGATTTACAAGAAACTTACGAGTATATTGAATAATTTTATAAAATTATCGATTTCTAAAAATTATAAATTCCTCTTATTAATATGTTATGAGCTTATTTTAAACTATGGCTAAAAAAATACAAAAATATTTTATTTAGATTTCCGATATAGTGTTTTAAATGACTTTTTTTCTTAAAATGCCTATTCAGCTCAAATGTTGGCAATCATTCTGGCTATTATTACCATATTCATTGCAGTTTTGAAAAAACCGGTACTATTTGCTGAGAACCAATCTCGCAGATTGTTTAGCCAGGAGATACGCCCGCGTCCAGGTCCCCTTTTTACAAAAACCTATCCTTGGAGTATTTGCTGTAGTAATCCATATCTGTGGGAGTTTCTCGTTATGTGGTCCAAATACTGCAATTTTCCAACTGTAACAGTTTCCATAATTTCAAGTTTCTTGTTCATGGGACATAAGACATCCGCGTTGGTAATATGGTTAGTATAAGAAATTCAAAATTCTGCGATGTAGCCATAATTCAAAAGGTTCAAGTTTCTTAGAAATAGCTTCAGTCAGCGTCCAAGATTCCACATCTTAAAGAAGGACACTGAAGACATACAATCTTAGGAATCTGAGTTTTGTGCTTAATTTTATTGTTGAGCTTTTGGAAAGTGATATCATTTTGAGGACAGTGTTCTAGTTTTTTCGATACGGCACTGTTATCCCACTGTTCGTTTATCATGGTACCGAGCTATGCATATTGTGGAGTTCTTTGTATTTGCTATTGTTAACCATCAACAAGGTAGCCGGAAATGGAGACTTGCTGATTACCATGAATTTTGTTTAGCTGATATTAAGTTCCAGGCCGTATCGATTACTGACGTCGATTATTTTTACCATAAGATGTTGTAGACCCTTTAAGTTATCAGCCATACCCGCCATATCGCCAGCATAACGCATATTATTTACTCGCTCCCCATTAAGCAATATTCCTTCATCAGCCTCTTCCGGTGCCTCTCTGAAGATTTGCTCAAAGTATATATTTAACAATAGTGGAGACAAGGCACAACCCTGCCTTAATCCACGCTCAATCGATATTGCTTCTGAATGCTTCCCTTCTGCCTTAATAAATGCCATCTGGTTCCAGTAGAGGTGGCCAATAATCCGGCGATGCTTTCCTTCTAGCTCAAGATCCTTCAGAATTTCGACCATTTTATGATGTTGAACTTGTCATAATTGCAAACCTGCATAGAAGATAAGGCCTCTCTGGTTTTTCTCCTATAGTTTAAATCAATTACAAGATAAATTTATTAGCAAAATAGCCCAAATTAGAATACAAGACTGTTATTGATACTTTCCAATCCATTTAAGATCCCTACTTTTAGTCTTAATAGGAGATACGAGATAATGAGAATACCAAATATAAGCAACCAAATTATAATTGAATAAAGAGAATGCTAAGCTTATTGCCACTAAATTGGCTGTAGGTATAAATCGTTTTTGTGATATTGAGAAATATATTGTATTTTGATAGAACAATAAAACGCCTCTTCTGCTCAAACCTAAACCTCCTCCTCACGCAGTGAATCCTATTTAAAAAAGACGAATTTTCGATGGCCGAGCATCGGCAAAATAACCATAAACCGAGGAGACTACAACCACCAAAAGTAATAGTAATTTTTGGTGATTGCAAGATGAAATTTAATTCCCCATGTAAACAAATACTTCATTAGGGTAGAGAAACCACAAATTTTGACCTAGAATTATAGGCAGGTAATATACCATCAGAAGGTACGAGGAATTTCCTGACATTACTATGTTGAGCAGATTGGAAACTTCGAAATGCGGTAAAAAAATTGAAACAGATCTAATGGGAATTAGCGTAACGAGATGGCTAAACAAAGGATTATTAATCAACGGTTAGAAACGGAGTGGGAATCCTTATTGAAGATTCGTGTAAGAAATCTATGAAAAAGTCACAGCCTATTCAGACAGAATCATATCACCGAAACTGGCTGGATAATTATAAATATAAATGTATAAACCAGATGAAGAAGCCACAAGGTTTTATAACCAATTGCGTAATGTATGAGAAATAATCAAGAAACATGAAATTAATTGGTTACTTACATATTCATCTAAAGAAAATTACATAGGAATCTCTTTTCTGACATTTCTGGTCCCTAACACACGATCTCGTATCTGTCTGTTCATCTATCTGCTTATAACTTTTTCGCTGGAATTACCATGTCACTAAATTATTTCATGTTTCTTGATTATTTCTAATACATTACTAAATTGGTGATAAAACCCTGTGTCTTCTTTATCTGGCTTACACATTTATATTTATAATTATCCAGCCAGCTTCAGTGATATGATTTCTTATATAAATCTTCAATTAGGATTCCCATTCCGTTTTTAACTGTTGAGTAATAAGGAATTATCTTATTGTACTGACACAATCCATTGTTTTAGCCATCTCGTTACACTAATTTCCATTAGATCTGTTTGTATTTTTTTTTACCGCATTTCTAAGTTCCCAATCTATTTGAGAGCATTACTATGTAGAGTTGGGAAACAAATCTTCAATTAGGATTCCCACACCGTTTTTAACTGTTGAGTAATAAGGAATTATCTTATTGTACTGACACAATCCATTGTTTAGCCATCTCGTTACACTAATTTCCATTAGTTCTGTTTCTATTTTTTTTTACCGCATTTCCAAGTTCCCAATCTATTTGAGAGTATTACTATGTAGAGTTGGGAAATTCTTCATACCTCCTGATGGTATATTACCTGCCTATAATTGCAGGTCAAAATTTGTGGTTTTTCTACCCTAAAAGCACTTGTTTACATGGTTATGCTGAGGAATTAGATTTCATCTTACGATCGTCGTAAATTTCTATTACTTTTGGTAATTGTAGTCTCGTTGGTTTAGGATTATTTTGCCGATGCTCGGTCATCGAAGCCTCGTCTTTTCTAAATAAGATTCACCGCGGGAGGGGGAGGTTGAGAGGCCAATTTAGTGGCAATGAGCTTAGCTTTCTTTTTAATCAATTATCATTTGGTTGCTTATATTTGGTATTTTCATTATCTTGTATCTCCTACTAAGACTAAAAGTAGGGCTCTTGTATGGATGATAAAGTATCAATAACAGTTTTGTATTCTAATTTTTATCATATTGCTTATAAATTTATTCTGTAATTGATTTAAACTATAGGAGAAAAACCAGAGATGCCTTATTTTCTATACAGGATTTGATTCAGCGATGTAGAGACGTCTGTTGTAACGTACGAGGCTGGTTTGAAAAGTCCGTGCAAAGCCCGAGAGATGGCACCACCGGCGCTTATCGAGGTCATGTTTAGTTAGTAGCATCTCTTGAATGAACGCACACCAAGTTTCAGCCATATTGGTCTATTTCTTTGTGTTTGGCATTCGTGTGGAATCAAGGAAGTCGAGTGATTTTCAAGAAATGGGCGAAAAAGAATTTCGTGTGGTGATTAAACATTACTTTATGAGAGGCAAAACGCCTCAGGAGACTAAAGAGAAGCTTGATAAACATTATGGTGACTCTGCACCTTCGATTAGAACAGTTTATAAGTGGTTTCAAAATTTTCGGGCTGGCCATATGGGCACAAGTGACGCTGAACATTCTGGACGGCCTGTGGAGGTTACGACTCCAGAAATCATTGATCAAATCCATGATATGGCGATGGATGACAGAAGAGTTAAGGTGCGTGAGATTGCTAGTGCTGTGGGCATCTCGACTGAACGGGTACATAATATTTTGCATAAACATTTGGACATGAGAAAGCTATCCGCAAGACGGGTGCCGCGATTGCTCACGCTTGACCAAAAACGGAATCGTGTGAAGTGTTGCAAGGATGGTTTGCAGCTGTTCCAGAAGAATCCGGACGACTTTATGCATCGTTTCGTCACTGTGGATGAAACATGGATACATTACTATATTCCTGAGACCAAACAACAATCTAAACAATGGGTTACCAAGGGGGAATCTGCACCAAAAAAAGGCGAAAACCGTTCCTTCGGCCGGAAAGGTTATGGCGACTGTCTTTTGGGATTCGCAAGGGATAATCCTCATCGACTATCTGGAAAAGGGTAAAACTATTACAGGTGAATATTATTCATCGTTATTGAACCGTTTGAAAACCGAGCTGCAAGAAAAACGCCCGCGATTGGCCCACAAGAAAGTCCTTTTCCATCACGACAACGCACCAGCACACACCTCAGCAGTTGTGGTCGCAAAATTAATGGAAATAGGATTCCAACTCGTTTCACATCCCCCTATTCTCCAGACTTGGCTCCCTCGGACTACTATTTGTTCCCCAATTTGAAGAAATGGCTGGCAGGACAAAGATTTTATTCAAACGAGGAGGTAATTGCAGACACTAATGGATATTTTGCAGACTTGGACAAATCCTATTATTCGGAAGGGATCAACAAACTAGAACATCGTTGGACGAAGTGTATAAGCCTAAAAGGAGACTATGTCGAAAAATAAAAAAGGTTTACCCCAAACACATAAGTAGTTTTATTTTTGCATGGACTTTTCAAACCAGCCTCGTATATCTGTGCCTGATCGATTATCGCCCGCGTTTGATAGCGTTCAACATCACAAAATGGTCGAAATTCTGAAAGATTTTGTGCTAGATGGAAAGAATCTGCGGATTATTGGCATCCTCCACCGGAACCAGAATTTGCATTAATTAAGGCAGAAAGGCAGAGTTCAGAAGCAATATCGATTGAGCGTGAAGTAAGGCAGGGTTGTGCCTTGTCTCCACTATTGTTGAATATATACTCTGAGCAAGTCTTGAGAGAGGAAGAGGATGATAAAGGAATACTACCTAATGGGAAGCGAATAAATAATATTTGTTATGCTGACGATACGGCGGTTATGGCTGATAACTTAAAGGGTCTACATCTTTTTACAAAAATATTTATTAATTTTTATTTTTTATTTATTTTAATCAAACGAGCAAAGCCCAATCAGTTACAGTAGCACCTATAATTGAATACAGTATACAGCTATAACCTAAAAATTAAAAGTAGACAGCGACTTTCCCAAAGTATATATGTTATAAAAAGAAGAACAAACAACGCTAAAAAGACACGTTTAAAAAGAAGAAAAATATTAAAATTTTAAAAAAATAGGCATTCACATTTAAAACTTATAGTTAAACACACATATTGTAGTTCGTAGCCTTCCACACCCTTTAAAGATTGACCAACCTTAAGAATTTTTTTAAACTATGTAGTGATACGTGAAATAAATGTATATTTGCCAAATTGCAGTTCATCATTATTCTATTAATACCACCATATTGACTATGCACGGTTCTATGCTGACGAAGCTCAAAATATCTTTGCTCTCGAAGTGATCTCGGTGGCACATGAAAATTGAGTATAGGAAGTAATTCCGGGCAGTTGCACAGCCCATGCCTCAATTTATAGGCCAGTATGACATCTGCCGAGTCCCTTCGAGTTTTCAACGATTGAATAAGAAGGCGATTTTGAAGTTGATTACAATCAACTGAATCCACCACTATATGACTCTTAAAGGCTATGTATTTGAGAAGTTTGTTTTGAACTCCACCAAGCATTTTCTGATGCGATAAGAAGTAGGGCGACCATACACTAGAACAGTTTTCCAAGTGTGGTCTCACCAGTGAGGTATATAGGATTTTTATGGCTTTTACATTACTAAAATCAACTGTATGCCTCTTAATGAAACCTAACATTCGCATCGCTTTGTTTCTGGAAACTTCTATGTGTGGGAGAAAAGAAAGTTTACTATCAAAAATTACACCAAGATCTCTAATCACATCGACATTTTCCAAACAAATATTATTAAGGTGATATTTATTTATTACAACATTGTGCAACCTACTAAATTAAATATATTTACATTTTGGGATATTTAGAGATAAATTATTGTTTGTGCACCACTCAAAAAATCTATTGAGATCACTTTGTAGCCTTAAGGCTGAATCAGAATCCAAAATAGGTGAAAAGATCTTGATGTCATCAGCATACATTAAAAAATCACTAAACCTAAAACATTGTGTAACATCATTGACAAACATATTGAACAGAACAAAGTCAGTAATCGATACGGCCTCGAATATATTATCAGCAAAAAAAAATACATGGTAATCAGCAGGTCGCCGATTCTTGCTACCTTGTTGGTGGTTAACAATAAACAAATACAAAGAACTTCACAATATTCATATCTCGGTACCATGATAAACGAATAGTGGCATCACTAGCAGGAGATTCGTTGCCATATCGAAAAACCTAATGCAGTGTTCCTCAAAATGATATCACTTTTCAAAAGCTCAAGAGAAAAATTAAGCACAAAAATAAGACTCCTAAGATTTTATGTCTTCAGTGTCCTTCTTTACGGTGTAGAATACTGGACTCTGACTGAAGCCACTTCTAACAAACCTGAAGCATTTGAATTATGGCTATATCGCAGAATTTTGGAAATTTCTTATACTGACCATATCACCAACGAGGATATCTTACGTCCCATGAACAAGAAAGTGGAAATTTTGAAAACTGTTGAAGTAGGAAAATTGCAGTATTTGGGACATATAATGAGAAATTTCCACAGATATGGATTACTACAGCAAATACTCCAAGGAAAGGTTTTTGGAAAAAAGGGACCAGAACGCGGGCGTATCTCTTAGCTAAATAATCTGCTAGATTGGTTCTCAGCAAATACTACCGGTCTTTTCAGAGCTGCAGTGGATAAAGTAATAATGGCCAGAATGATTGCCAACGTTCGAACCTAATAGACACTTTAAGAAGAAGAAAAGAATAGGAAAAATTGCATTTTTATGCAATCTTTTGCTAAAGAGAAGTATTATATTCGTAAAAAATCATTTAAAACACAATATCGACAAAATCCCAATAAAATATTTTTGTGTTTTTTAGCCATAGTTTAAAATAAACTCATAACATATTAATAAGACGAATTTATAATTGTTAGAGATCGATAATTTCCTATAATTATTCAATATAAGTTTCTTACAAAAAGTTATAAGCAGATAGATGGACAGAGTAACAAGAGATCGTGTGTTAGTGACCAGAAATGACAGCAAAGAGATGCTTATGCAATTTTCTTTAGGTGAATAGATGCGAATAAAAATCTTGTAAAATTCAATTTGGATTTAAAAATGATTTGGGTACACAGTAAGTCCTTCAGTGCATGTAGATGCTGATATAGAAATCTTACGATAAAAAAAAGATGTATTCGTTAGCGTTATAGATTACCAAAAACATTTGGTGACATACGATATGACCTGCTGCTACTACTACATAACCAACAAACAAGTTGTGCAAATTGTCCAAGTTACAAATATTTAATATTACCTTATTGATATTGTAAAACATAAGAAAGTATGTATACTGAATATATATACAATATTCTGAAGACCATGCACATGGAAGATTTTCTTCCATAAATTTTCTACAAATGACTATTACTTCCAATATTTCCAGTGCAGAACTATATTATACAAGGTGTTTCATAAGTTGATTCAAATTTATTGGCCATAAGGGAGACCTGAGCGTTTTGCAAAGACAATAATTGTGCTATATCTCGTTATTAAAATTCGTCATTAAAACCCTCATACTCAACTGAATAAAGAATTAATCAAGAAATTTTAAAAAAAAAATAGATTTCACATTAAGTAAACCTCAGGTAGAATGACAATAAAAAAAGAGGCAAAAGTGGAGTGCATTAGAGTGTGAAATCGCTAGAATTTTGACTTTTCGATACAAAAGTACTGGGAAAGCAACAGTTCACACTTAAATGACATTACTTTTAACAAAGAGTTTTTCAAAGGCTTTAGTTTGATATACAATAAATGTTTCATTTATCAGTGTTGTTCTAACTATAAATATTAAAAACCAAAATTCTCTGGCTATATCTTAATTCTTTGTAACTTTTAAAAATACTACGTCGTTAAATATTCATGAAGGATACCAAATTTTGTTTTATTTTAAGGTAGACTGTGTACAGTTGAAACAATTTAGCTTATATCGTCCATGGCATTTCCATTAATAAACCGAGCGATGATGGAGATATGTTAAATACTACAGCGTGTTTCTATCTACTAATGGACAGTACTATTTGAGTAACCGGTGTTTTATTTTTAGTAGAAGATCAAATAAGAATAAATCTGATTTGTTTCAACCGTTACCATACCAGGGGTGGTTGAAACAGTGATTGGAGTCAGTTGAAACACATGCATATAATACAAAATATAATATTATAACATGTTTTATTTATTATATATTTCAATTTTAAAAATAAGTATGGCATCGTTTACCAATATAAGTCAATGTTTAAAGATACAACTTAACAATATTTCTAATCAGCCATCAATGTTTTTAGGGAGCACAACTTAAAATGTATATAATCAGTCGTCCCTGTCAATATGACTACTTAACAATTATACACAATGTACGTACTTATCAAAAACAATATAAATCAACAGCATTTTTTTTTAAAAAACAAAACGAACTAAATTTATAGAACTTCGACTAGAAAAATAATTTAAGAACAAACTAAAAGAAAATATTTCTATTAACAATGCTTTTGATTTTGATTATTAATAAATAAACAAATATAGTTATAAATTCTAGTTTTGGGACCATTCAGAGTCACAATTGTGGCAAACATAGCTAAGACCACCTTCTGTGCCCACAGTTTACAATTTGTACATTGTATCCATTTTTCTCTGGGTTTGCTCTCTGAATACTGTGAAATATAAACAAGGCAGTAGCATTCCTCCTCTTCTGATGATGATTCCTGTTGTGTATCAGTTTTCTTCCTTTTTGTGGTATTTCTTTTAGTCTTTCCTCTATCCAATCTTTTCTTAACTTGCTTAGCTTTGGTCCGTTTCAATCTGTTTTCATGCTCCTTTCTCCTGGTTTTCCACCCTCTATTTGTTTTCCTCAGAGGAGCTTTCGGTAATGGTCGTATTACTTCCGGCGTAAATACAAGTGGAGCACTAGAAGACGCTACGTTTTCAGGTCGATTTGTCAATGGAGGAATTAGTTGAGCACTTGTGGAGAGTTTGGGCGAAATTTACTGAATACTAATACTGCTGTGACGTCTGGGTGGTGTAATCAAAGTTTCCGGACCTACAAAATTCAGTTCCTGGGACTGGTGAACCTTGTCGAATATTTATAGCCTATTGTTGAGTGTTAAGAGCTGCATGTACAATATAGGGCTCCGCCGACTCTACTGGTGATTCGTTAGTTATAGAAGGCGATAGTGGTGGAGCTTCATCTTCCGGTATGCTAGTATTCCAAATAGGAACAACCTCAGCCTCTGTTGTATTTTCTGGGTTTGTCCTATCTGTTATAAATGCGGGAGCAAAGTCGATCTCAGTAAACAAATCCCGATTATATGGGTAAATTCCAGTTTGGCGAAAGCCAGTTTGAATGTTTGATTGTGTAAGAGCAAGCTGCATAGCAGACGCTACAATACCAGAATGTCATAAATTGACATTGTCTTTCCTGCATGGCTTCGCATCCATGCATCACAGGTTGAATTTAGAGTTTTCTTTAAAGGGCCGTATGCAGATCGATCAAGCGGTTGGATTCTGTGAGAGCAATAGGGAGGGAAAGATAGTAAGACAATGCGTTAATATGAATGTGTGAGGAGTGGTTATCGAGCACAAGTAACAATTTATGTGAAGGAGATACATTTGTATGTTTTTTAAAGTGTTCCAGGAAATAAATAAATGTTTCATCCTGCATTCAGCCAGAGGGGTTTGCAGTTCCAGTAGATTCTACTGGTCCATTCCTGATAAAATGGTCTTGATAACTCACTCGCGGAAACACCAAGAATGGAGGAATTACATTTCGGATGGCATTAGCCGCAAACGCTCCTGTGACTAAAGTAGCCCTTCCTGCTGAAATTACTGAACCTACTACTAAAGTAACAAGAAATGTGTTTTAGTATTAGACTTCGGTAATAAATTTTAAATTTTTTTATAATTCCCTGGTCAAATGATTGACAAGTTGACGTACAGTTAGGGGGCAGAAACAAGATTTTTATATTTTTTAAGCGGACGTCTTTTGGATGAGATCCTCCATTTTCTAAAAATAACTAAATATTTTTTTTTTCTTTTGTCATTTTCCAATCAAGATCTTGCAACCACTCTCTCATATTTCCGCCTGTCATCCAAGCTTTCTTATTATATTTTCAAGTTACAGGCAGGTTGTTTATGTTAATATTTTTAAATGCTCTGGGTTTAGCTGCCTTACCAATGACTAAGACTTTTTCTTTTTCTCCCGCCATATTTGCACAATGCAAAATTGTAAACCTCTCTTTGGGATATTTACCACCAACAAATTTTTCTTTTTTTAATGTTAGCGTTTTGTTGGGTAAAGCCCTAAAATACAGGTCTATCTCATCGGCATTACAGATGTCTCTAGGTGAATATCCCTTAATTAAAGAAGGGCATTTTTCCCAGAATGATGGAACATCTTCAGCAATAACCGAAGCTCCTTCTCCTGAAATCGCTTTAAAACTTGTTGTGGCGGATTATACCAGAAATTTATTAAGCCAAATAGAAGAAGCACCGAATATAGAATGCTCCAGAGACTCGGCTATTTCTTTTGCTTTGCATTGTATTAGCGGACCTAAAAAAATATTAGCAATAAGTTTTTTGCATTTTTGTCACGACAAGCCTACTGATACTCTTACCCCTTTTATCCATTCTTTGAATTGATATGAAAAGGAAATCAACTCACTAATTCCAGAAAACCTTATCTAAAAAAAAATAATTCATGCGATTATGGCGAGCTGCTATAAACCTGTTATAACACAACTTGTCAATTTTGGTACCATCACCAGTCAAAAAGCATCTTTTTTTCATTCAAATTGCTGTTCGACATCCATTTGTTCAGAAAGATATCTTTATGGTTAATTATATTAGCAGCTTGTGTTTTTTCCGAGATTAAAACTCTTGGAAAAACACTTAACTTTTCCTTATTGTGAACTTCAACAATCTCAATTTTCTTTTAAGCGTGAGAATTTTTCTATTTGGAGCCATTCCTACAATAAATATGTTGCCCACTGTATCTCTTTTTCGCATAGGCGTCATACTAATACTAAATCCCCTCATGTACCGAAAAATTGAGGTCGGTAAATCCTCGGTTTACTCGGCAAAGTCCCTCAGTGAAGGCAGGCAGCGACATTGGCGCGCGGGCGCGATTTAGAGACACAACAGCGATACTCGCCACAGAAAAATGAGACAAGACGTTTATTTTTTATTGTTTTTTGTCCAGTTAAGAGGGCATTTTTTTGTGTCGGCGTCTGTTCAAGAGAATGCCCATCCAAGAGGGAGTTAACACAATGCCAATTATATGAGAGGCGGTCGCGACCATAAGGAACTGTCCGTTCAAGGGGGTGTTCGTGTAAGAGGGATGTCCACAAAAGAGAATTTCACTGTACATATATGTATATACATATATATATATATATATATATATATATATATATATATATATATATATATATATATATATATATATATATATATATATATATATATATATATATATATATATATATATATATATATATATATATATATATATATATATATATATATATATATATATATATATATATATATATATATATATATATATATATATATATATATATATATATATATATATATATATATATATATATATATATATATATATATACATATATATATATATATATATATATATATATATATATATATATATATATATATATATATATATACATATATATATATATATATATATATATATATATATATATATATATATATATATATATAGATCATAAATCAATCTAGTAACTTAAGATTTATTTCCACAACAAGACTTAAAAACCGATAAAATAAACACCCTGATATCGGGAGTTAACCAAATGCTCATTTCTAATACAAGAGAATGTAACAACGAATATTTCATCGCGCTCATGTTAACGTAATGAATTTAATATTCCTCTCAACCTCAAGTTAGCAAATCCATTTTTTAATAAGTCGTCCAAAATTGATATTTTGTTAGGAGCAGAATTATTTCATGAGTTGACGTAGGTAGTTCCAATTAAATTAGGCAATTAAAAACCTATTTTGCAAGAAATCATTTTAGGCTAGATTGTTTCCGATTCATTAGGCAATCTAGCTCAAAATTGATAAAGGCAAGGTTCACTATAATTTGTTGACTAGAGAAATTATAAATTGGAGAAATCTTGGACTTTAGAAGAATTCAAAAGAATTCACGCCCGGGAAGAGATGAATTGTGAAAGGAATTTTAGGTGCTTATATGCTAAAGCTGGTAAATTAAATGTAAGTTAGTTCTCGTTTTGAAAGGCGAAACTTTCAAGACTATGCGTATGTTTAGTCATAAAAAACTTACTATTGTGCGAAAGAATTGTCCGATGAATCTGTTAATAAATGTAAGGAAGAATCGTAAAATTGGCAACAGTGCATCATAAAAGACAGCAGCTCGGGAGCGACATCAATTTTAGTGTTCCGTGCGAAACACTTATAAGATCACTTCGGCGTCTGTCTGTCTGTCTGTCACACCCGATTTTCTCCGAAACTATTTGACATAGAAAGTTGAAATTTGGTACTAATATAGGAATTGATGGCCTCATCAGAGCCGTGTAGTTTTAAAAGTTAGATTTTGACTTAAGGGGTAAGTTTTGAGGGGTAAAATCGGAAGTGAAAAAAAACTTTTTTTACAGGTCATCCAGTGTGATGTCAAAATGAAAGCTTGTGAAAACACGGGTAAAAAATATATGTATAATGTAATACTTGCGCACACTTTTCTTTGTATTATTTTTAAAAAATCGCGAAAAATCGCTATCACCCTACCTTATCTCGAAAAGAACTGATCAAAAAATTTTGAAAAAGTTCTGGAATATTTTCCACGGGTATAGATTGAACGAAAATTATCACAAGTGCATTACCTTTAATAATTTATCTGGAATATAAAAAAAACAAAAATTTCAAAGTCATCAGTTTTCAATAAAGATTGAAACAAACTTTGTTTAAAATTCATTTGGGGTGTGTTTTGTGAAGTCACTGATCATTTTATACCACCGTAACAACATTTTTTATTTTAAAAGCAATTAACGACTTGCACTTGACTGGTTATTTCTTTTTCTTTGACGAGCCGTGAATCATGTAGGTTAGATTAGAAACATAATTCTTAATAAACAGCTTCATAATTAGGCTGCAGGAATGTTAAGCTGTAGCCTTTTTTTTCAACGATAGAATAGAGTTACATGGGGTCGCAAGGGGTTTTGAGCTCTCATTAAATGTTAGCAGGCTGCATTTTGGCTTATAGGTAGTTTTTTGGACGTAGAATACGATAAAAAAAAAGTTTGCTAAAGTTTGATGTACGCTAAACCCACAAAATCCAAAATAAAATCAAAAATTTGTTTTTTCGGTAATATCTCAAAAAATAAAAAAAAACCGGTCAAGTGCAAGTTGAACTTGCACAATTAGTGTTCCGTACGTTGATTGTTTTTAAAATAAAAATTTTTGTTAGGGTGGTATAAAATGATCAGTGACTTCACAAAACACACCCCAAATGAGTTTGTTTCCAATCTTTACTGAAAACTGGTGACCTTGAAATTTTGTTTTTTTTTTATATACCAAATAAATTATTAAAGGTAATGCACGCGTGATAATTTTCGTTCAATCTATACCCCGTGGAGAATATTCCAGAATTTTTTCAAAATTTTTTGATCAGTACTTTTCGAGATAAGGTAGGGGACAGCGATTTTTTAAAAGTAATACGAAGAAAAGTGTGCGCAAGTATTACATTAAAACATATATATATATATATATATATATATATATATATATATATATATATATATATATATATATATATATATATATGTGTAAATATATTTTACTCGTGTTTTCACAAGCTTTCATTTGACACCACACTCGTTGACCTAGTAAAAAAAAATTTTTTTCACTTCCGATTTCACCCCTCAAAACGAACCCCTTAAGTCAAAATTTATGTTACGGTGGTATAAAATGATCAGTAACTTAACAAAACACACCCCAAATGAGTTTTCAACAAAATTTGTTTCCAATCGTTACTGAAATATGATGACCTTGAAATTTTTGTTTTTTTTATATACCATATAAATTATTAAAGGTAATGCACTCGTGATAATTTTCGTTCAATCTACACCCCGTGGAGAATATTCCAGAATTTTTTCGAAATTTTTTTGATAAGTACTTTTCGAGATAAGGCCCGGGACAGCGATTTTTCGCGAATTTTTAAAAATAATACAAAGAAAAGTGCGCGCAAGTATAATATTATATATATATTTTTTACTCGTGTTTTCACAAGCTTTCATTTGACACCACACTCGATGATCTAGTAAAAAAATTTTTTTTTCACTTCCGACTTCACCCCCCAAAACTAACCCCTTAAGTCAAAATTTAATTCTCAAAACTACATGGCTCTGATGAGGCCATCAATTCCTATATTATTACTAAATTTCACCTTTCTATGTCAAATAGTTTCGGAGAAAATCGGGTGTGACAGACAGACAGACAGGACAGACAGACAGACAGACAGACAGACAGACAGACAGACAGACAGACAGACAGACAGACAGACAGACAGACAGACAGACAGACAGACAGACATACAGACAGACAGACAGACAGACAGACAGACAGACACCGAAGTGATCTTATAAGTGTTCCGTACGGAACACTAAAAAGATATCGAAAAACTAATAGCACCACGTGAAATAGCGGAAAAGTTTACAAAAAATAGTTTATAGATTATTTTTCCAGATCTTTTTTATTAGCGTGAGAATTTATTAAATATTCGGATAGGTGATTCAAAAAGTGTAGCGCGCCAAACAAGTGCACCGCTCGAAAATTAATCGATATTACTTATTTTCAGAGTGTAAAAAAAAAATTAAAAGATAGCTTTTTAAAGGGGAGAGACTTTCAGCTTTTCGATGATACTAATGGATTTTATTTCTGTTGCTTTATAATTTGTAAAACTTAAAACGAAATTTTTGTTTGCATGAGTTTAACGGGCATAGAGTAAATCACAAATATTTAATAAAACATAGTACTGAAAAAAAAATCCTTGTGCATATATTTTTATTATACTTTAAGTTTTAATATAAGAATAATTAAAAATACCCGCATTGTCTCTATTTAGAAATTGATTTAAATTATCAAAAATTTGCCTAATATAGTGCGTCTCCGGCAATTTTATGTTCAGATTAGTACGAAATGGTCAAAAATGGACAATTTTTCTTTGGTTACTATTAAAAGAATACTTGATATTAGGAAATCATTAAAAACTTAATAAAACCTTCTCTTTTTTTGTAATTTTGATCTTAAAAAACTGTTCATGATAAACGTATTGAAATAGTTATTAAAAACACAAAAATTTTAAATTAATCGAAGGAATTTTGTTAATGGCGATCGGAGAAGAAACGAGCGCGCAGCGCCACCAGCCCGATTTATTTTCTGTCACCTGTGCGACGCTCACGTAGTTTGTGCTCTGTTTATTGTTAAATAAACTTTTAAAGAAAAAATAATTAACTCTAAGTGTAAATTAAGTGTTGGTTGCAGTTTTATATTCGTACAATTATTATTAAATATGTACATTTTTTATGTAAATAAATATATTTTTATTTATTTTTTTTCTATACACTCACTGCCATTTTGAATTTTTTAAATCAGATTCTTACTCAGCACCCTAAAAAACCCGTTAGTAGGCACTTTAAAAAGAAAATGGGGAAAATTAAATGAATTACGTACCCTCTGGCCGCCATATTTTTTTTTTTTTATGGGTCTAGCACACGTGCTACAGGGAAGTCCCTAAAGCGCTACAGGAACGACACGCGCGCGGAGAAAGCAATTCACTTTGTTTTTAAATCCCTGTAAATTGTACTCGGTGGGAAACACAGTCCTGGGCAAATTATTCCAAAGGGATGATGTTCTCCATATAAATGACTGCTTGAAAAGCGTTGTACGAGGAGTAACAAGCTGAACCTCATACGGACGTGAAGTATTAGCGTGAGGTGTACTTCTAACATGCACCGCTCTGGGAGGAACCAAACGGGCCACATCCTTCGAACACTTTCCATGAAAATACTTGTAGAATAGGCTCAAGTCGCCAACCGTTCTTCGATGTTCCAGCGAATCAAGGCCACCTGTCAGTTTCGGGCTCTCCAATCAGACGAACAGCTCTTCTCTGATTAGAATCCAACAAATGCAGTGTATGTTTGGGAGCGGAGCCCCAAACATGGGAGCAGTATTCCATAGTTGGTCGAATTTGAGCTTTGTAAAGAATTAACAGTTATTGTGAAGTGTAAAGCTTTCTGGTTCGAAATAATATTCCCAACTTCTGAGAAGCTCTCCTTGCTATGCCTGCAACATGCTCATGCCAGGAGATATTTGCTCCCAAATTAACGCCCAACAAATTGAATGACGATGTTAGAGGAATGGAGTGCCCCGACATAACTATGTCGGGTTCAGCAACGTTAACTTTTTT
>CM032453.1:77904849-77964412 GCA_019049505.1 Pachyrhynchus sulphureomaculatus | reverse complement strand
CTATCTATTTAGAAAATTAATATAATAAGATACTTTGAAAATACCTACCTATTTAAAATTTTTATCTTATTGTTATAAGCATTAAAAATTTAAATTAGCATTAGGTATACGTATACCTAATTCGGTTTAGTATTGTCGGTGACAAGTCTTTGCAAATAGGAAGCAGAGACGAGATTTACACAATCAAGCATGTTTCGACAAAAATATGGGAGCTTGTAATGACTTGTATACAGAGCAAGTGCACCGACATCGCAAACAAGCAAAAACATACAAGTTGATGCATGCACGAAATCAAATGTATAAAAGGTAGAGATAGCTCTAGGAATGTCTTATTATTTTTATGTATTTCGCTAATAATCCCTATTCGAATTAAAGTGATAGAAGTCATTATAGCCACTATTTTTATAACTATCTATAAATCTCTTGAAAAGTTAATTTATTAAACAGTGGCAAATTTTATATTTCAAAACATCTGAATCTAAGAAGAAATGCCGGCAGTACAGGGTTATTGAAATTTACGCACTCTCCCTACAAACTAATCATTACCTATGTGCTTAATTTGCCAAAAAGTGTTTTTCATATGATAGCATGAAGCCTTCTAGGCTACAAGAGCGTTAGAATAAAATGCATGCTGATAAAACGGACAAAGATTTACTATATTTTCAAGAACTGGAAGAGAAATATTTAAAATAGCCAACTACATCAAACCTTTTTGCGTCGTCCTTCTAAACAAGAAGATAATGGACTACGAGCCTCATATAATATTTTATTGTTCATCGCAAAAGCGGGAAAATCACGCACAATTGGCGAGGAATTAATCTTACCGGCAGTCAGAGGTAATAAAAACTGTTCTTCATCATAAGACACTGTCAGATATCATCAGGAAAATTCTTCGGTACAAAGAAGAATCGATGAAATGGATATTTAATACCATGAACCGTGTATGTGTTGTGACCGCTCGTGGCTCCTTTGCGTAGTACATTGCTTACGGTGCAGAAGGTCGAGGGTTCAATCCCGCAGGTCGGTATACTTATTTATTAATTTTTTTTTTTATTAAGTTTGGCCTAGCCACGTACATAGGTAGTAGTTGTAGGCAAAAATGCAATAACGTCTGTGGAAGCACTACCGCGTTGTCTAAAAGGTGTCGTGAAATACAAAAATGTATGTTTCGGCACTTGGACAACGTTGGCGAGTATTACGACATCTCCGCCGGTATCCCCAGGATATAAAAAAGGGTAAATCCCTACTCAGGCAGGGAAGTGAACGATAAAAAAAAGAACAAGTTATTTCAAGAGAAAGAAATTCTTATTTGTAATATTTTGCCAATTACTGATGGTGCTCCAGCAATGAGGGGGCGTCCATAAGGGTTTCATAGCGCATTTGGTTGCCAAAAATCTGAATGAGCGCCTTCATACGTCGCTTCATTAGGTGATTAAAGCAGTCAATAAGATTAGAAGCAATTCATTGCATGACAGATTATTTGGCCAACTTTGTAGTGAAAATGAGGAAGATTACAATCTCTTGCTGCTGCACACAGAAGTTCGTTGGCTCTCACAATGTATTTGTCTAAATCGTTTTTTCAATATATTTGACTCATTACTATACTTCCTTGAAAACAGAGACGAAAAACTGCGCGAAAACCTAATTACATCCAAAAATAACATCGCTTATTGGATAGACCTGTTTAAAATATTTAATAAAATCAATTTACGATTGCAAGGTCATGAGTTGAATTTAATTAAAAAAAAGTCACAGCTGCTTTTGTAGGAAAACTTCTTCTGTTCAATTGCAATCTAGGAAGAGGTGAATGTAGCCACTTTCCTACATTATCAGCAGTCTCTGCAAAACAGGAAGATTTACTTACTTACTGCCAACACTTGGATGATCTTTATACTGATTTAATGGGGTGATTCCAGGATATTTTAAATATGAATATACCGAGTTGGTTTTTAGATCCTTTCGAAAATGCAGATACAGCAGAATAAACAAATTTAGAAGAGGAACTCGTAGAGCTCACAGATAACGAAGAACTAAAAGTAAAATTCAGAAATGAATACCAAGAGTTTTGGCTTCAAAAATCAATATCAGCTCTCTACCCTGGATTGTGGGCAAGAATATAGAAATTTTTAATTGCTTTTACTTCATCGTATTTAGTTGTGCGTGGGTTCAGTGCAGTAGCTAATTTACCGTCTAAGAAAAGGAACAAACTGCACATCAACTGAACGTGGCAATTTGCGACTGATATTAACGAAGTTGGAACCCGACATCAACAAATTGTTAAAAATTCACCTGTCTCAACCATCTTCTTAATTTTTTATTTCTTATTGATTTCGTGTTTATTTTTAAATTTTTAATAAACAACTTTTTACTACATTTGATGGTCGTTTTAATTAATTTCTACTTTGTGATTCTTAATAGATAGATAGACAAATAAAATAGGTATAGATAATATGCAACAATATTTTAATATTTGTATAATTAAGTATTATAGACTTGGACTTTTTTTTATCTTGTAAAGGGGCAGTGGTACAGAAAAGGTTGGAAACCTCTGCAACAACGGAACACACAAACCACTATACCATCGATCACTGATCTATTTTGATGCTCCATGACGGCATTGCAACAAATACAAATTAGACGAATATATATGAACAATATAATATATATATATATATATATATATATATATATATATATATATATATATATATATATATATATATATATATATGTATATATATATATATATATATATATAAATATATATATATATATATATATATATATATATAAACTTGATTGGTTTTTCTTGGGTACTTAGGTTCTTTTGGAAAATACAAACTAGTTTATTTGACGTTTCGCCTTATTTTTTTTTAGGCATTTTCAATAATTCTTTATTTTTTAATATTCATTCTAAAATTAGAAAATACAAGGTTAAAATCTTTTTAAGTCAAATTACAGATTTAAAAACATATATCATTTTTACGCACACTCGGACATTTAAAATATTTACACCACAACAAAAAATATAAAACAAATTACTCACGAGTATATACCTTGAAAGTCAACTATTTGTGTGTTTGTGAATTTCAAATTCTATATTTCTTTCAACATATCGTGTCTCGTATTTTTTACTGATTTTTTAAATTTTATTATCTATAATAACCAAAAAACTATTGTTGATGTTAAGTATATATACCATTTTGTATTATTAAGAGGATATGCATGCCACCATGTTTATTTTTTAATTAAATTTGTGTAGATATCACTGATTCCTCTTATGTCAGTCCTATCATTCACAGTGTTTTCATCTTTTTTTTTATTTCAATCATCTCTTTGATCTGTAGTTTGGCATAATTCCGCTCTTTGCAGAGGACCTTGGTTTCATTAAATCTAAAGTCAAGTTTTTCTTCTGCTTCGTGTTTACTAAGGGCAGTGGAAGCATTCCTAGTATATTTGTGTCTATTCAGTCTGTTTTTTAGTAACTGAGAAGTCATTCCAATATATTTGTTCGGACAATTCGCACACGGTATTGCATACCCAACATTAGATTCATTCGTTGTGGGGATATGGCTTTTTAAGTTTGTAAATAATGAACTTAGTTTACTTTGAGTTTTATGACAAACTGTAATGTTATATTTTTTCAAGACCCATTTCAGCTTCTCAGAAAGTTCCTTTGTGAGAAGAAAGTGGTAAAAATGTATCACAGTTTCGTTTACTATTTTTGGTGTTGTTTTTTGAGTTATTATAAAACTTGTTATATTCTCTTTTTTATTGTTCGATTGATGTCATTCTCTTTAAAATTGTTTTGTATTAAGACCGTTTTTACTTTTTTTTAGCGCGTCTGGTCTTAGTTCAGAGGAAGTCAATTTTTATTGCTCGGTCTGTTACGCCCACTATAACTCTGATTTTCTGGGACATTGCATGATTAGAGTGAAAATTCAAATATCTCCCTGACTAAGAAGGTTTTGTGTACCACTCTGTAAGGATTTTATCTTGCTTTCTGATAAGAGTCAGGTCCAGAAAATGTATTTTACCATCCTTTTCAATTTCTGATGTAAATTGTAAATTTTTTGTGGAAGCTATTAAATTTGTATAGAATTTCGGTAATTTTATCATTTTGGGCTGCCGGGTATATACCCGTGAGTAATTTGTTTTTATATTTTTGTTGTGGTGTAAATACTTTAAATGTCCGAGTGTGCGTAAAATCGATATATGTTTTTAAACCTGTAATTTGACTTAAAAGATTTTAACCTTGTATTTTCTAATTTTAGAATGAATATTAAAAAATAAAGAAATTTTTGAAAATGCCTAAAAAAAATAAGGCGAAACGTCAAATAAACTAGTTTGTATTTTCCAAAAGAACCTAACTACCCAAGAAAAACCAATCAAGTTTATGTAAACAAAAGGTTCAACAGAAAAATTATTATATATATATATATATATATATATATATATATATATATTATATATATGTATATATATATATATATATATATATATATATGTATATATATATATATATATATATATATATATATATTATATATATATATATATATATATATATATATATATATATAAATATACATGTGCAGAAATCTTACGTCTCGCAGATCGTCTGCCCCGGGCATGCCAAAAGCACGCCACGGGTCTATGATTTTATATTTGCAGGGTGTCTAATTCCTGTACAAAAATACACAAAAAATGAAAAAATACCAAATAACTGGACTATCAAGATAATAAGAAAAAAAAATATAACTTGATCAAACATTTCAGCTAACATAAAAACAATAAGCCTTGAACAAATAAGTATATCAAACGTACATATGTTAATAAATTGGTATAGTGCAGTGTTTTGTAAATAGTGCAATTTAAAATAGACTCGAGACATGTACGTAAACCATATTACCAATCTATCAAAATAAACCATAAATGTATATACTAAAAGATAATATAGTAAATAATGTAAACAGAGTGAATGGATATACATAGGTTCGAAAGAGACCCATGAAAGAGAGAGAAGAATGAGAGGAAGAAAATGAATGAGATTAAAAAGCTAACAACAGAGTTTAACATCATTATCATTATCATTACATGTACCTGGTAATAATAAACTGGGTTTTTTGAACGAATTTTCCCAATAAAACCAAATAAAAATATCTACACAAATATAAATAATTACTGAAAAACTTTTCCAAAATCAAATCAACAATAGTCATTAAAGAATTACTCGGAAATGATTAAAAACATTATTATCAAGTACATAAGGGACGGGCTACCAAAAGGCAGACTACCAGCCAGCCGTAAGGCTAACAACGGATGAATTTATATGAAGTAAATGATATCATTTGTACCTAAATAAGTAAGCTAACCATGTATTAACAAATTAGACAGAATAAAGAGCTTGTTGAATTTGAAGAATTTAAAATATTGACTTCGAATACTTAGAATAAATTATTCTTTTTTAAATTTATGGTAACCGAGAAGAACCTTTTAACTATTGGTAACAGTAGCCGCCATATATAAAAGAAAGAATAAAAACGACATGTTGACTGTCTGAAACTAATAGGGATGATAAGATACGAAAATTATTAAATTAATTTTTATGTAACTTTCATACTAACTTAAGTTTCTACTAGATTTTAATAATATATTGATCATAAAGTATTTTTTTCAAATTTTCGTTTCCATTAAATTAATATAAAAGTAATCGAGTTCATACTATTCACAAGTACTTAATAATACCATCCCTCATCATTCTTATTTACTGCTACTGAAGCCTTTTTACTAAACATTTAAAAGAAATCTGTTTCCTTATAAAATCTAAATCTAAAAAAAATCTTTACCAAAGAATTCTCATGTTTTTAAACTTGACGTGATTTTCTCCCTACAAATTCTTAAATATTTAAAAAGACATTTTCGCAAGAAGTTTAGCACCCTTGTCAAACAAAGAGGCTTTCGCCCTATACTACTTTTAAATCTTGTTTTTCTTTTTATATTTTACGTGATACTTTTTTACAAATAAATTTAAAAGTGGTTTTCAGGTAATTTGACAAATATCAGAATTAAAATAAATAATTAAAAAGGGGAAGACATTATCTTTTTAACTGTTATTCAAACATTCATAACCAATCATTTAAAGGTATTTATTGACCTAAATTGTAATTGGTATGTATGCTTCACTCCCACGGTATATCTAACAAATGAAAAATTAATTGACGTTGTCCCAAAACTTTTTGTGCAATAAGGAAGATAGATTCGCGACGAAAAAAAATGTATTGCCATTTAAATATATATTTAATTAGTGTTAATTTTTATAACTTTCTCCTAATTGCCTTTTTTAATAAAGAAGAATTTATATTGATGTTTCTGTTTGATTCAGTGAAGATAGGCTACTCATGTATCTATCTAATAAACCCTCTTCCATCTAGTGTCGGCCATAGACCTCCCCTTTCTCTTTCCATCCCTCCCGATTCCGTCATTCTGTTCCATCCTAAACCAGCCTTTCTCTGGATCTTTGTCCCAACCATGGCCTCCATTCTTGTATTCTTTTATTCCATCTCTCATCTTGTTGTGTGACCTGCCCATCTCTATTTCAAACCTGCTACCTGTTCTCTTAGGTCTATCATTTTGATCTTTTGTTTTATACTTTCGTTTCTGATTCTGTCTTATAATCCTATATTTAGTCACTGGCGTTCCATTGCTCTCTGTGTTTTACTCAGTTGTGTCCATATCTAGGCCGCCTAGGTGAGAGAACCGGTAGAATGCATTGATCGAATACCACTTTTCTTAGTTTCAAATAAATTCTTTTCTTGGTTAGTATTTTCCTTTGTTTGTCAAATGCTGACCATGCCACTCTGATTCTGTACTTCCGCCAGTTGATTTGTTTTTCCACACTTTATTATTTGCCCTAAGTAGATGTATTCCTCTACGTGTTCAAGTGTCCTGCCCTCTATTCGCAAGCCTCGCAAATTGTCTTCGTTTGTCATAGCCTTTGTCTTATTTCTATTCAGCAGTAGTCCTACCCTCTCTGATTTGTTCTGTAATTCAGTAATCATTTCCTGTATGTTATCAAAATTATCTGATATTAACACTATATCATCAGTATAACGCAGATGATTAAACTTTAGGCCATTTCTACTGATCTCATTTTTTTCCATTCGAGTTTCTTGAAAATTTCCTTTAATGATGCTATAAATAGTTTTAGGCTCATGGAATCTCCCGTCTTACTGTGCTTTTAATAGGTATAGGATTTGTTTTACTATCCGTTTCCATATCATTTGAGCCTTGTAAATTTTTCTTATGAGCTGAGTATACCTAGAGTCTATTCTGCTGTTATACAAGGCTCTTCCGACAGCAAAGCTCTCTATATCATCAAAAACCTTTTAGTAATCTATAAATACCAGGTATAACTTTAAGTTATGTTCTGTTGCTTTCTCCATTAAAGTTATGATAGTTAAGAGATGATCACAAGTACTAAAATTTTTTCTGAAGCGAGCCTGTTCTTACCGATTGGATTAATTCCAGCAATTTGTATATTTGCGAAAGTAATGATATTGGACGGTAAATGTATAACTTAATCTTATCACCTTTTTTAAAAAGTAAAATTGTTGAGGCCTGGTATTTTCTCTTCTTTTAGATATTTATTGAATAAGAGTTTCAGCACCTGTACCACCAAGTCTCCTCCTTCTTTCATTAATTCCGTTAGTACTCCGTCAAGTCCTGATATTTTATTGTTTTTCATAGTTTTTAGTGTTGTTAATATTTCTTCAACTTTTATCTCAGCGATTTCTTCTGAGTTAACATTGAATATCTTTCTATTTCGACGTTCTTTGATATCATTTGATGAGAAGTTTTTTTGTTTATACAAGTTCTAATAGTATGTTTGAATCATGTGTGTTATTTTTCTCGATATTTCACATCTTCTCCATTTTCATCGTTTAAGTTGTGTATTGTAGTTTATCCTAGACTTTGTCGGAGTGTTTTCATGTTTTTGTTCTGTTCTACAATGTTGTCTACCTTTGTCTCTATTTGTTGTCTTTTATCTTCTTTAATGGACTTTTTAAAGGTTTTGTTAGTTTCTACAAACTTTTATATTTGTATTTCTCTTTCCCTGGGTTAGCAGTTCACATCTTTAAACTACCTACATCTATAATATATATAAAATGCAACGTATCTCTGTCTGTCTGTCTGTCCGTTAGTGCGCTTATCACTGGAGAACCACTTATCTGATTTAGGTACTTTTTTTTTTAAAACATACATAAGTTCTCTGGCCAGGTTATAGACTATATTTTATTACGATAGGTAGCATAAGGAATGAGCAGTGAATGAAGTCGGAAAAAAGTTTGCCGCTAGCGCGTTCCCTTGCAATACACAGCCTAAACCATTAAATATGGAACAATATTATGTAGCAGAGAATATCTATAATCTATAATCTATAATCTATAAAATATATAAAATGCAATGTCTGTCTGTCTATCTATTAGTGCGTTTATCACGCGAGAACCACTTATCCGATTTACGTGATTTTTTAAATTCATACATATGTTCTCTGACCAGGTTTTAGATATATATTTTATTACATCTGTAATATATAAAAAATGCAACATCTCTCTGTCTCTCTGTCTGTCTGTCTGTTCGTTAGCGCGCTTATTCCCTCGAGAACCACTTATCCGATTTACGTGATTTTTTAAATTCATACATATATATATAAAATGCAACGTCTCTCTCTCTGTCTGTCTGCCTGTCCGTTAGTGCGCTTATTACTGAAGAACCAGTTATCCGATTTAGGTACTTTTTTTTTTTAAACATACATATGTTCTCTGGCCAGGTTATAGGCTATATTTTGCTACGATAGGTAGTATAAGGAATGAACAGTAACGATAATAGGGAATGAGGTCGGAAAAAAGTTTGCCGCTAGCGCGTTTTTTTGCAACACACAGCCTAAATCATTACATATGGAACAATATTATGTAGCAGAGAATATCTATAATCTATAATATATATAAAATGCAATGTCTCTCTCTCTCTGTCTGTCTGTCTATTAGTGCGTTTATCACGCGAGAACCACTTATTCGATTTACGTGTCTTTTTTTAAATTCATACATATATTCTTTGGCCAGGTTATATAATAATAAAAATAATCTATATCTATAATATATATAAAATGCAGCGTCTCTCTGTCTGTCTGTATGTCCGTTAGTGCGCTTATCACTGGAGAACTACTTATCCGATTTACGTGCTTTTTTTTTAAAACATACATATGTTCTCTGGCCAAGTTATAGGATATATTTTATTGCGTTAGGTAACAAAAAATAAGCAGTGACGATAATAGTGAATCAAGTCGGAAAAAAGGTTACCGTTAGCGAGTTCTCTTGCAATACACTGCCTAAACCATTAAATATGGAACAATATCATGTTGGAAAGAATATAATATATATAAAATGCAACGTCTCTCTGTCTGTCTGTCTGTCTGTCCGTTAGTGCGCTTATCACTTGAGAACCACTTATCCGGTTTACGTGTTTTTATAAATTTATACCTATGTTCTATATAATTCGATATAAGCCTAGATAATGGGAGATAAGGTGAGATAATGGGAGATAATGAGAAATAATGGGAGATAAGGAGAAATATTGCGGGATAAGTCGAGATAAGCCTAGATAATGGGAGATAAGGTGAGATAATGGGAGATAAGGAGAAATAATGGGAGATGAGCAGAGGTAAGCCTATATAATGGAAATTATGTAGAGATAATGGGACATAAGGCGAAATAATGTGATATAAGGGGAAATAATGGCAGATATTTTATTACGTTAGGTAACATAAGGAATAAGCAGTGACGGTAGTAGTGAATCAAGTCCACGCGAGCGGAGTCGCGGGCACGGCTAGTAGGTATATATAACAAAAAAACATTGAAAAATATACAGAAGAAAACATTTTGGATTATCGGACAAAGAGTAAGTTTTGTCCTCCCAATAAAAATACAGGAAACTATGAATACTGGATAACCCAAACAGGCCATGTATTAATCACCAAACTAGGACATGCCACCATTTGGTCCATTTCAAGGGATTGTTCATTATTCTTAGAATCCAGTTCTTTTAATACATGGAAGGCACTCAAAATTTTTGTAAAAAACTTTTTAAAAAATCAGTATGAGAATAGTGTGAAATTGTGAACAAACTTTTGTTATTATATTAATACACGCGATATAATTTCTGAAATCTCCACGTGGATTTCCTTTCGGAGAAGATACCAAGGACAATGAAGTGTGAGAATGCCTTCAGATTATTGTTGGATGCTAGAACGTGATATTCCGGACTTCAAACATAGAAAAGAAACAACAAATATAAGAATTTAGATAAGCTGAATAGTTCCAATTCTGCATATAACTTTTAACATTCTCCCAGAGTTTACTTTAGGTGTGAAAAACTGTTTATACATTTGGATTCAATATTAGAATTTCTATTACGATTGAATGCTTTCCATCTTGTACCAGAAAAAAAATGTTTCCAAACTTCCATAAATGACGTTTGCTATGAGTGAAAGAAACCAAATAATTGCAATATGTAATAGCAATAGTGTAAGACAGCAATAGCACCAGTACATAATCCTCAGCTAAGTGCTTTGCAAACTTGGTAACTAGAGAAATAAACTGCCAAATTCGATCAAAACAAAGAAACTAGATATTCGTAATTCGTCTCGAAATCTAAAACTACACTACAGTATGAAGCTTTCAAAAAGTTTGACTCGATGCAGAGTTAAAATAATATTGTTATGACAAGTTTGGTTTTGCGAATCGCAATAGATATGTGAAGTCGTGTGGCTCTTTCTACGATTTTGTGTTTAAAATTTCAAATATATAAAGTTTTCTGGAAGTTCTAAGATTATGAAAATTGAAAATAAGTAATTTTATGAAGTCAAAATAAACAATATTATCATTTTTGGGTGAAAATAGCTTTGAAATTTGTACATTTCATCACAAAAAGATAGTTTTCAGTTTCCATTGGTATGTCTATCGGCCTCTCTGTTGGTCGCGATAAATAATATATCAATTTTTAATTTGGTACCCATATGAGCATGCATAAGAAAGGATCCTCTTTAGATTAAAGCAACTATAGAACAATCGCTCTGGTGTCACACGCTGCTAAGGTGTTTCTATGGATCCTAAATGAAAGACTCAAAACTTTTCTACTGCCACAAATATCTACCGAACAAACAAGCTTCATTCGAGGAAGAGAGAGTAGAGAACAAATTCTCAACATACACCAGATAATAGCAAAAGTCAGGGAATTCCAAATAACCTATATCTGTTTTATAAACTACTCTAAAGCTTTCGAGTGCATACAATAGAACAAACTTTGATTAATTCTAATCAGTATGGGGACATCTATACATCTTGTAAACCTTATCCGATCCCTGTATGAGAACACAAATGGAAGAATTAAACTGAATAATTCTTTTTCCGATCTCTTTAACGTAGAAGCCGGCGTCAGATAGGGGTGGATTCTGTCACTCTTATTTTTTAACATATATAGTGACCATATAATAAGGTCTGTTTTGGATGGCTGGAGTGGGGGCGTGATAATTGGTGGAAAACAGCTAAGTAACCTTCGATATGCGGATGATACTGCAATACTTGTAACTTCAATACAACACCTAGAATCAATTATGGAGCTCCTGGAAGTCACAAGTATAAACTATGGATTGTCCTTAATAGAGCGAAAACCAAAGTTATGATTGTTAGTCATAATGAAGATCTGTCACACATAAATGAAATTGCTGGTTTCACTGTTGTACACCATTTCAACTATGTAGGATCCCTCATAACTAACCATGGTGGCTGTGAAGCGGAAGTAAGAAGGCATTTGGCTATAGCTAGAAACTAGAAGATCACTCTCACTCACTACGGTCTGGAATTTTCCAGCTATCACAAAAACCACAAAGTTAAGACTGCTAGTTAAGATTGCTATTCCCCATAGCAACCTATGCATCGGAAACATGAACCATTAAACAAGCTGACAAGAGACGAATCGATGCGTTTGAGATGTGGGCATATCGAAGAATCCTCTTAGTATCATATACCGAATACCGTAATAATGTATATATTCTCAAAGAGCTTAGTATCAATGACTGACTTTCAAATAGAATTAATAGACAGTACCTGAAATATTTTGGTCATGTTATGAGGAAAGTGGATGCCATGGAAAAGCTTGTAGTAACGTTTAAGGTGGAAGGTAGAAGATCAAGGGGACGGTCTCCAAGAAGATGGTCCGACCAAGTAAGATTACTTCTTGGTATGCACGAGTCAAGTCAGGTCCTACAGGATAGAAATGCCTAGAGAATGACTGTTGAGGCAGCAGCTGCATAGTGTCACCGATACTTCTATTGGGGTGAAAGGATTGAGAGACCAATATATTACTCGTAGTGGGAGATGAAGCTGCTGTTTTGTTATGCACATGATTTTTTCTTGAAATATTAGAGCTAAAACAATATTTAATTTTATAAAAGCCATAAAGGGAAAAAAATTTCAAAATTATTTAAAAAAATTCCAAAATTAATTAAAAAATTGTACGATAGTAAATATATGTTACTTCTGGAAAAAGGGAATGCGGAGTACAATTTTACTACCCAAGGCTAACATCAGATGCACAGTCCCTTTGATTGAAAATGGGACTATTTCAAAATAAAATATTTTGTAAACAGTACTATATATCAGAAAAATAGAACAAACGTATCTTAATATTTATTGATAACAATAAAAATAAAACCCTTAAATTGTGTATATTTTCCTATCACACCGAGTTAAGGGCAGGGGATGCAGGGGGTCAGGGTAGATAAGTTTTGTTAACATTATGGGAATTTTTTTCTAGTTTTGAACTGATTAATGAATATATTTAAACGTACTTATTTTCAGACCCTTAAAAAAATGAGGAGATATAATTTTACTGTTCCTACTGAAAACAATGAAGATCTAATAGAAAATTATAACTATTGAAAGGAAGCGAATACTGCAACAGATGAACACGTTATGAAGAGAGAGAGTACCATTGCCTACCGCTAAAAATACAGGGGAAAATTCGAAGATAGGGCAGTGCAGTAAGTCACTTATGGTTAACAATAACAATAGAACAACTTCGGTGGTTTTGAGAATACACATAACCATGATTATTGCCAACCTTTGTAACGAAAACAACTCTTGACGAAGAAGTGAACATAAACGGTAAGGAAGTTGGAGGGTATGGCTAGGAATATATCATCTTATGTGTCTTTTTCAGGTTCAAATGTCATATAGAGAGGAATGAGATATGATTAATAAGACGTCTATAAAAAGTATCAAATACCATTATTTGACTTTATGTTTAGTTAAAAAAAATGATTGTAAATGCATTATTTTTAATTAAACATAAGAGGTATCAGGTACTTGGGAGTGGGTTAGAAGGGGCGGTATCGAATATATTATGGTATATATCATTTTTTGTGCTCTTAAAGTCAAAGAACTCAAAAACTAATGTTCATATTATATTTTTCTCCAATCTACACTGTAACAGTCGGTAGGCAAAATTAAGAAAGAATTATCTAAAACAGTTTTTTAGGTTTGAATAGAAGCTTGCAAAATTTCCAACATAATTTTTTTGTTTAAATGATATCTAATAATAAAAAATCAATCAAAAGAGAAAAAAAAAACATTTATTTGGAAAATGTAATAAGTCAAATTGATCAAAACATACTCACTCATCGCACACTAATTGAACGCTATTTTAATATGCTAAACAAGTCGTTTACAACCATAAAAGTCGGCGAGCCTTTAGTGTTTTCACAAATATTGGACATTGATATGAACCGATCAACAGTTTTTCGCTTGCTATAAATATGGAAATACAAGAAGCTTTTAGTTTCTTTGATATTTCAGTTCAGTTCAGTCTTGTGCAATAGACATATTTATTTGATTTACTTTTAAGAAAAAACTGAGTGAATAACTAAATTTTTTTTTTTTGAGAAAAAATGCAGTATTGGAAAGTAGTTCGGTATTAATCTTCCAAAGTACAAAAAACCTAAACATTTAAATTTAAATTCATATAAAATATATATTTATTATATTTATGTATACTCTACTAAAAATATATTTATCGGTTTATTACCAATCGTAGAGAATAGTAAGATATGTAAGTTTGTAGAAAATTTATGTTCTTAAAAGATTTTTTTTGTGGAGTTCCGGACGCAATAATAATATTTAATTCAGAAAAAAGAAATACTTAGATTCTTCATTTTGTAAGTAACTCAGAGGTTTTGACGTTTTGGATCTTAATTTGATGCCATTGTTAGAAGTAGTAATGGAAATTAAAAGAAAATATATGGACGAAGAATTATTTTTAACAAAGTAAAAACTATCCAAATTTGTAAAAATACTTCAAACAGCAAAAGCCTTTTATCTAGGCCTGTGTTGAAATACTCTTTATGATTCTTTACCTAGTAGCGGAAAATTAATTTTGGAGGCTGTTGTTTTATTTGTTTTTTATGTTCTTTAATTGTCGTCTTTGACACGACGTTTGTCCTTACTGTTGAAAATAAAATGAAAATTACAGTTATAGTCTGTCAAGTAAGAACTTGACTGCTCGTATTTTTGAAAAATGTATTTCGAGAACATTTTTTGCTATCAATGTATTCTTTCGTGTACTAACAATGGCGCAATTACCTTAGTAAGTTCCGGCAATGATCTTCAAATTTTTCAAATCTCGCAAGTTATTCCTGAGCTTTGTCTTACAAAGGATAAATCATTTTCAATAGGGTTAGCATCCGACGATTGTGAGGGCTACTCTAGTATCTTATCGTGGGCCTAAGCGAGCCGCAGCGCGACGTGATTTTCGCCCAGCAAAGGATTCTTCAACGTGCTTCGGAATTTGACATCATGAGCACGAAGATGTCGCCGAATGGTCTCATGGGACACATTCAAACCCGATTTTCTTAATTTGGCAGCTCCTGGACTCAGCATCAAATTCGGGTCCTGTAAAAACAAAGATATGATTCGTTTTTCGATTTTCGGCCTGCCTTTGCCTACCGAGCCACGTTTTGGTAAATACTCGATATTTTTCGTCTCGTTAAATTGATTTACCCACGTCTTCACAAACGATACTGACTTTTTAATATATTTAGCGGCCTCGGAATGTGTAGGACCCTTTGGATAAAAACAAAGAAAGATTGCCACAACCGCAGCGTAAACAAGTGACTCATTTTGAATTTTACATTACTTCGACGAAAGTTCGGAATCGACGGATACTTTTACTAAAATATGTCGTAGACAAAAGTTCCCTCTACCGATTTTTTACTAAATCGCTAGAATCGCATTTACCAAAAATGATTTGTCTCGGACACGTTCTTACTGGACACGTTCTTACTGGACACGTTCTTACTGGACATACTGTAAATTAGTTAGGGACTTAATACATCACATATTTTAACTGATTTTTTTCAAAATAATGATTAGACTAAAGCCATTTATACCGTGTCCTCCTTTTAGCGCGTCTTGATAATATGCAAAATATTACCTTATTCTACGTCTATACAATGCAGCAAAGAAGATTGAAAAACTAAATGGCCACCTGCTGTTTTATAACACAAGGCGCTTTGGTTAGGCTGGTTAAATATGAATACTTATTAAAATACAGATTTGGAAAATAGTCAACTGTCAATTTATTTACTTCATAATGAAGTACGCAACCTTATACTCCATCGTAAGCTGGCACAGCAGCCACAAGCCGACAGAGTAGTTCATAAAGTCAACACTTCAACGCAGATGGCTTGTAGCTGCTGTGTCAGCCCATAACGGAGTATTAGGTGTGAATACTTGGCACAATTTGTTTTATCTTATTACGTTCCGTAAGTACTTGGATAAGGACTAATAAATTCTATTCTCTTGTTTGTCGATTCTAGCCCAACTGATGAGCCGTGATACGATGAAACGCGTCTCAGGATGGATTGACAAAGAAAAGAACAGTGGGTGGACTGCTGAAATAGTGACTTCGTCTGTTTTCAATAGTTTTACATTAAATCATATTTACTTCATATTCCTTCTATTAGCTGAAATATGCACCTAATTAGATTAGACTTTTAATAATATTGTGCGGAAAAGAAGTGTTTTAATTTTAGAAGCCTGTTAACACTTGGAGTTTGACTAATTCGTTACTTGTCAATGCAGTCAAAAATTTTTGATTGTATATTAGATAACTTTTTCACAGCAAATTTTACAACGTTATTGATAATAGTTAAAAATGCATTTGTGTTATGCAAAGACTAAATAATCCTATCAGAGTAGAGAAGTCTTTATAACCTAATAATACAGGCAACGAGATACAAAGGTCCCATAACTTATAAATTGATTACGGTTATTTATTCTGAACAATAGGATTATACGAATTTTAATAGTCAGTCATGTATAATTCAACTAAGATTTGTAAATGATACTATTAAAATTAAGATATAGGCAGTTGATTGTTTCAATACTATTTATTAAATTACATTTTTATTTTATTTTAATTTCCAACCACTCACAACTGTGGAAAAACTTAAATTTCAAACCATTTATGTGAAAATGAGAAAATAAAAATAAATCTTAAGCTATGCAGCAATGGAAAGAGCCATGCTTGGAATAAGCCTTAGAGGCCGAATCAGAAAGATATCTGAGAAAGAACAAAAGTAGCGAATGTATTGGAAAAAATAGCACGGCTAAAGTGGCAATGGGCGGGCCACATTACGAGACAACATCCGAATAGACGAACTAATAATATGGAGACCAAGGGAGACTAGGAGAAGTGTGGAAAGACCTCTAAAGTGATGGCGAGACGACATCCAGAGGATCGCAAGAACGAACTGAACACAAATTGCAATAGATAGAAGGGCATGGAAAGTTTTAGAAGAGGCCTATACTCCGGGGTGAATGAATACAGGCTGAGGAAGAAGATATATATATATATATATATATATATATATATATATATATATATATATAATGCAATGTCTCTGTATCTGTCTGTCCGTTAGTGCGCTTATCACTGGAGAATTACTTATCAGATTTACGTGTTTTTTTTTAAAATTTATACATGTGTTCTCTGACCAAGTTACAGAATATATTTTATTAGGTTAGGTAACATAAGGAGTAAGCAGTGACGATAATTGTGAATCAAATCCGAAAAAAAATTGCCGCTAAACGGTCTCTCTTGTAATACGCTGTCTAAACGGTTAAATATGGAAGAGTATTATGTAGCAACGAATATAATATATAAAATGCAATGTCTCTCTGTCTGTCTATTAGTGCGCTTAACACTTATCTGACTTACGTATTTTTTTTTTAAATTATACATATGTTCTCTGCCAGCCAGACATGACTCAGCGGCAAAAGTAGTTCACCAAGTACTAGCCACAACATACAAACTCATAGGAAACACATACTTGAAAATAAATCCATATCCATACAGATAAAACAGTCCTCATCAATAGACCCGATATTACTCTTCAATACAAGAAAGGAAAAGTAACCTACCTAATTGACATTTCTGTCTCTTACAACACAAACATCCAAACAAAATACACAGAAAAAATCGCCAAATACACAGATCTTGCAACAGAAATAAAAAGGCTATGGAAAAAAGAAAAAGTCATCATTGTCTTCCTCGTCATATCAGCCACAGGCCTTACACCAACAACATTCACACCACACTTAGAAAGTCATACCTTTGATTTCAAAAACATAAAAATTATCAAAACCGAAATAAATACAAAAAAAAGGGAAATACTGGGATATATACACATACAGATAACACAATAACCTAAACCGTATCTAACTACCAGTAATATAAAGTCCATCAGGTTAAGTGGTTGTTTGTAGAATGTAAAAATGTGGTTTTGACAGTGATTTAAAATTAATACCCCAATACAACGAACTACTTTCTAAGGTAAGGCCCTCATTAATTTTATACAGTTAAGTGTTGTAAATTAAAAAATACGAAAAACTACAAATATTTTAACCCTGAAATACACGAAAAACAATTCCAAGATATATATATATATATATATATATATATATATATATATATATATATATATATATATATATATATATAATTAACTCAGCTACGTAGGAAGTATTTTATTATGATTTTGAATAAATGTGATTTTAAAAATTTTCCACAAATATTTTACTAAAAATCGGAGAAAGGGAAGAATCCGTTCTCATATCACGATATTATTGAGAATAGTAGACATTTATGTGAAAATGGAAAAATGAAAATAAATATTAAGCTATACAGAGAACTGCAAACACTGTTTCTATTTAAAAATAATTTGGTAATCAGATTATAGTTACCTCGAAAGCAATGTCTTTTAAATGACTTCATGTAGCCAATCAAAATCACTACAAATACTACCGACGAACAAGGTCGTGAAGCTGAATCATTCTCAATCAGTTATGGCTTAACTCAGCTTATTAACGAACCAACACGGATCCCTGATCGAGACGGGGAGTTCGCCAGTCTTCTTGATCTGTTTTTAACCACCAATCCGGAGATTTACACGGTCACCGTAAATCTGCCGTTAGGTTCTTCCGACCATAAATTGCTTTCGACATCGAGTATCCTGCCAATCAGTGACGGAGAGGCGCCTAAGCCGCGCAAGATTTGGCACTACAAATCTGCTAAATAGGAAGATCTCATGGAATACTTTCGAACTTTCCCTTGGATGGACATTTGTTTTCGATCCGATAACCCATCTGACTGCGCCAGGGAGGTCTCCGATGTTATTTTGGCTGGTATGGAAGCTTACATCCCTTTTTTCGAAGAAATGCTCCTCCAACGGCAAGCCTTGGTTCGACCGAAAATGCAAAGAAGCTGTTGCTTCTAAACATATTGCCTACCGACAATAGCGTGAAAATCCTAACACCATAAATCGAAACATCTTTGTTCGTGCCCGGAACAGATGCAAGGGAATTATCGACGAGACCAAGGAGGCACACAATCAACGAATTAGAAACAAACTTCTCGCTTGTCCCAACAATTTCAGGGCCTTTTGGGCAGTCGCTAAGGCAGTTAGTCAAAATTTTACCAAATCCACCATACCACCACTCACACGGCCAGATAATTCCATTGCAACCACACCTGTTGAGAGAGCGAACTTGTTGGCTGAACTCTTTGCCTCCCATTCTACTGTCGATTTCCAAGGAAAAACACCACCTACTATTCCCATATTGCAGTCAAGGATGCCCGATGTTGTCTTCAGACAGCGCATCATAAAGCGTATTTTAATGAAGCTAGACATCAAGAAGGCTTCTGGCGCTGACGGAATACCTGCCATAGTTCTCAAAAACTGTGCAAGGGAACTAACACCAGTTTTTTGTAGACTTTTTAACCTATCCTACAGAAAGGGAATATTTCCGTCCTGCTGGAAATGTGCCACGGTTCAGCCGATACCTAAAAAAGGTAAGAAGACCTTGCCAAATAACTACCGACCAGTTGCACTGCTTTCAATAATATCGAAAGTCATGGAAAAGGTTATCAATGAGCATCTTCTAAAATATCTTGAACGATTCAATATTATTAGCGATCACCAATATGGTTTTCGTAAACATAGATCAACAGGAGATCTTCTGACTTATGTAACACATGTTTGGAACAACGCAATTGAACACTTTGGAGAATCTCGAGCGGTTGCTCTTGACATATCCAAGGCATTCGACCGTGTTTGGCATGATGGACTGTTGGCTAAGTTGCGCTCTTATGGTATGTCTGAAAGGTTCTGTTTGTGGCTCTCATGTTTCCTCAGAGAGCGTTCTTTACGAGTGGCGGTCGACGGATTTCTTTCTAACACCCTCACTATCAACGCCGGTGTGCCCCAGGGCTCCATACTGTCTCCTACTCTCTTTCTCATTTACATTAACGATCTGCTGGAAAAGACCGGGAATCCAATCTATAGCTTTGCAGATGACAGTACGCTTGTCTCTTCATTCACCTTGAACGCTCGGACATCGGCTGCTCAGGCGAATATCCGCAGACAGCAGGAGGTCGTTCAACTTAACAAAGACCTGGAAGAAATTCTATCTTGGGGTGACAGTAACCAAGTGGAATTTAACGCTACAAAAACCCAAGCGGCAGTTTTTTCTAAAAAAGTTAACGTTGCTGAACCCGACATAGTTATGTCGGGGCACTCCATTCCCCTAGCATCGTCGCTCAATTTGTTGGGGGCGTTAGTTTTGGGAGAAAATATGTCTTGGCATGAACATGTCGCAGGCATAGCAAGAAGAGCTTCTCAAAAGTTGGGAATATTATTTAGAACCAGAAAGCTATACACCCCACAACAACTGTTAATTCTTTACAAAGCCCAAATTTGACCAACTATGGAATACTGCTCCCACGTTTGGGGCTCCGCTCCAAACATACACTGCATTTGTTGGATTCTGTTCAGAGAAGAGCAGTCCGTCTGATTGGGGACCCGGAATTGACCGGCGGCCTTGATTCGCTGGAACATCGAAGAACGGTTGGCGACTTGAGTCTGTTCTACAAGTATTTTCATGGAAAGTGTTCGAAGGATGTAGCCCGGTTAATTCCCCCCAAAGCGGTGCATGTTAGAAATACACGTCGCGCTGGTGCTTCGCATCCGTATGAGGTTCAGCTTGTTACTCCGCGTACAACGCTTTTCAAGCAATCTTTTATATGGAGAACGTCATCCCTTTGGAATAATTTACCCAGCGCTATGTTTCCCACCGAGTACAATCTACAGCGATTCAAGAACAACGTGAATCGCTTTTTTTCCGCACTCGTGCCGCTCCTGGAGCGCTTTAGGGACTTCCCTGCAGCACGTGTGCTAGACCAATAAAAAAAAAAAAAAAAAAAAAAATTATTCATAATTAATGGAATCATTGTTATAATTATTTAATTCAACTAGAAAAGTAGTAGCTGTTAACTAAAAGGAAAAAAAATGCATTCTATATAAAAAAATATTGCTTACATATGCGAAAATTTTTTCAGAAAGAAAATTCGTCTCTTCGCTCATTTAAAACTTGCGAACGGTTTTAGGTCCCTAATGAAATTTTTAGTAAAGCCAACAGCGCCTATATATGATTTCAAGAAATTAACGCATAAAAACTACCTATTTAAAAGGGCAAAGGACGTCAAATGTAAACACGTGAAAGGAGGGTTTCCCAAATTTGCTTTGATACATTTCCCTTTAAAAAGAGACATAGATCTTATCAAAAATTCTTAATTGTATATTGATATTCCTAAAGACATAATTTAAATAATATTTTTGTTTTTTCTTTTGTTCGAGCACATATATTGACCATAAATGTGTACCATAAGTTGCTCTAAGATGTTCAAAACTATTCTCGTATACATTTTAAATTTAAGTGACTATTTAGGATCATTTTTCCAAGCGACACTGAATGAAAGTTATTTGGGTTACCATCATCTTCGGTCGCATTCCATTATTGTCAATATTTAAATTAAGTCTTATGTACACTATTAAAAATTATTGCTAAATATATAGGTATATGTATGTATATATATATATATATATATATATATATATATATATATATATATATATATATATACAGTAATACCCCGCTTTACGCGAGGGATACGTTCCGAAAAAAATCGCGTTAACTGAAATTCGCGTATATCGAGGTTTATGATTAAACATAGTCAAAATTTAATACAAAAAAATACAAATCATTTTTAATCAATCACTTTAATTCTAAGAACACTTTATGCAATACATACTCTTATTTTTTACGGAAAAATACATCTATTGTCTTTTGGGTAACGTTTTGTTTACGTTCTTGTAAAATACGTTCATAACACCCAACACTGTTTTTAATTGTTTGACACACGGTCAAGACACGGTCATCATTATTGTCTATACTCTGCAATATGTCCAAACCTAAATAAATTTTTGAAAGTGCATTTTGTATTTCCCCTGAAGATAAAACTTTCTCTTCTACTTGTTCTTCCTCATCGTAGATAGGATTATTCTGTAACTCGATCAGATCTTCATTGCTAATAGGATCGTCGTGCGTTGCTACAAGTTCTACGAGATCTTCTACCGTGACATCTTCAAGTTCAGACCCCTCAATCATTGCAGCAATGTCTTCAAGCACTTGTCTCTGCATCTGGACAATTCTTCTAGGTGCTTCCACTACATCTGGCCAAAGATTACGCCACACCCCATTCATACAACTCATTTTAACTTCCTTCCAAGCCTCTTCTATGTTGTGAATAGACTTCATAATGTTGTATGACTTCCACCACTCTCGCATAGACTGTCTTCCTTCCCCGTCAGTTTCATGAATTAGTTGGCTAAAAGTGCGGCGATGGTAATAAGCTTTGAAGTTTGCTATTGCTCCCTGGTCCATAGGTTGTAATATTGACGTAGTGTTTGGTGGAAGGAACTTTACGTACACTTTTAAGTCTCTGGGCGTATCAAGTGAGGTTGGATGTCCTGGGGCATTGTCTAAGAGTAATATAACTTTAGGTTCAAGCCCATTTCTGTCACAGTATGATTTGACTGATGGGCAAAAACTATTAGAATACCATTCTTGAAAAATTTCCCGTGTAACCCACGCCTTTCTGTTTGATCGCCACACAACTGGTAGACTTGTCTTGTCTGTGCCTCGCATTGCACGGGGTGTTTCTGAATGGTACACTAGTAAAGGTTTCAGTTTGAAATCACCAGTGGCATTACCACCCAGCAGAAGTGTTAGTCGATCTTTCGCAGCTTTGAAACCACTGGCTTGACGTTCTTCCTTAGAAATGAATGTTCAAGATGGCATTTTTTTTCCAGTAAAGTGCGGTCTCATCAACATTGAAGATGAGACAAGCAGGAATTTTCTCTCGTCTAACGAAGTCTTGAAACTTGTCTGGAAACTCAGCTGCAGCTTGAATGTCCGCGCTGGCCGCCTCGCCTGTTATGTGGATATTGTGAAGATTAGAACGCTGCTTGAACCGATGGAACCAGCCTCTGCTGGCAGCAAAAGTCGGAGTGGCACTCCCTTCTCCTTCTTTTGTTTTCAGCATCTCATACAAAGATTTTGCTTTTGTGCATATGAGATCTTGACTTAGTGGTGTGTTCTTCTTATTCAAATCTTCGATCCAGACTGACAGTAATTTCTCCATTCTTTCTAAGATAGATGATCTCGAACGAGAAAGTTTTGTTGCACTTATAGGTGTTGAACCTTCGCTGGAGATTTTAATTTTTTCCCGATTTTTATAAATCGTTCTCACAGTCGATTCTGAGAGTCCAAAATCTCTCCCAACAATTGTTGCTTTGCCTCCATTTTCCATTCTTCTTAACACTTTCATCTTCAATTCCAAAGTGACGCTTTTACGCTCTTTTTTCTTTACAGGCGGCATTTTTAACGTAGGGTTAAATTATGTATGTATGTATCTCCAATAAATATTAAAACAAAACTGCCAGCCGACCGAACTAACATTACGGAACAAATGAACACACGAAACGAACGAGGAAATCCCCATAGAACAAAGTCGAAGGACAGGGAATTCCCAATTCTTCAAAGAGAATATTCAGAGAAAGCGGGGATCCCCCCGCGACCATAGAGAAGTTAATGACTACATGAGCGCGAAATTTGAAATTCGCGTTATAGTGAAACCGCGCATAACGGGGTCGCGCTAAGCGGGGTATTACTGTATATATATATATATATATATATATATATATATATATATATATATATATATATATATATACATATATATATATATATATATATATATATATATATATATATATATATACGAGTATATATACATATATATATATATATATATATATATATATATATATATATATATATATATATATATATATAAATATATATATATATATATATATATATATATATATATATATATATATATATTTATAAAAAAACAATCTTAGTTGGGGAACTCGGCAAAAAGAGGGCGTGATAGGAGATCACGCCCTCTTCCATAAAGCCAATTTTTTCGGTCCTGGATTGAGACCTTCTTCAGGGCAGAACTGAAAAGAAGAACAAAGCGTATTCACTGATCGTGTTTGGGACAAATTTAAATAAATGATGTTGTCTTTAAGTTGTTACAGTAAATAACATTAGTGTAGAACAAGAATAAAATATTAGTTATAATAAATCAAAAAAAAAACTCACATGAGAAGTGCAAAGATTTCGTTAGCCTGAATGGCCGTAGGTAGCTTATACATAAAAAGTTGTTACATTAAAAAGTTGGTCAATCCATAAAATATATATAAAATACACACTAAAACATGTAGACAAAATTATAAAAACCAAAATTAAAATATGGATGTCATTGGGAACCTTGGATGTTGAGAACGTTGTTAATTATTTCAACTATGACTACCACACATGGCCACCGCCATATAGGAAAGATGACAAGGACGACAGGAGACAGCTGACCGACAGAGATAAGGGGTTTAGTCAAGAAAACTCAATTGACTCAATAACAGTACCCTGCGTCACCCCTTCATCACCTCCTGTTGCTTTCAATCTTCATTGGTTTTTGCAAACAATCTCTGATTTTATTTCTATTTCACGTTCTTTGACATCATTTGATAGGCAGTTTTTTTTTATACAAGTTTTGATAGTATGTTTAAATCATGTGAGTTATTTTTTCTCGATCTTTCACATCTTCTCAACTTTTATCCTTTAAGTTGTGTATTGTAGTTTTTCCTAGGCTTTGTTGGAGTGATCTCATGTTTTGTTACCTTCTACAATTTTATCTATGTTTGTCTCTAACTGTCGTCTTTTATCTTCTTTTTAAGGGTTTTGGTAATTTCTATAAACTAAATAGTATTTCTCTTTCCCGGGGCTAGCATATTAGGTTTTTCTTCAAACAGTTCTTCCGTTTTTGCGCTCTATATTTTTCGTTATGTTCCTCTTCTTTCTAACTATTTGCTCTTCTGTTTTTACCAAGATATTCGTCAGTGTTTCATTAATTTCGTTTATGTTTTTGTTATCAAGGTCATCGGTTTTAGTTCATTCTTTTCTTATTTCATTTTGGTATTCTGCTTTCTTTACGTGATCTCCTATCACGCCCTCTTTTTGCCGAGTTCCCCAACTAAGATTGTTTTTTATAAAATTTTGGTAGATTCGGCAATCTTTTGCTTTCTTTCTTTATTATATATATATATATATATATATATATATATATATATATATATATATATATATATATATATATATATATATATATGTATATAAGGATAGGAACAAACATTCATATATTTAGGACAAAAAATCGAAATATCAAAAAATAATTTGAAGGCTGACTTGGATAGAAGAGTCTCGTTAGTTTGATCTCATTAGTTTGATCTGCGTTCGGAAGGTTGCAATCTACATTTAAATTGGACATCTCAAATACAATAAATGCGAGAATATTCGATCAATATGTACTGCTGGTATTAACATATGGCACTGAAATGCTTTAAATAATAGTATAATAAATAAACCCCAGGTAAACCAAAGAGCAATGAAGAGGAGAATACTAAATATTAGACTTCCTAACATCGAGATTCGAAGAAGATCAAAAATGACAGATGTAATACAACGAATATGTATATTAAAGTGGTATTGGGCGGGCATATAGCAAGGATGAATGATAACAGGTGGACACGCCGTATAGTTGAATGGAGGCCTAAAGAATACAAAAGATGCAGAGGTAGACCACAGGCAAGATGGACGGACGACATTAAAAGATTAGCGGGACACGATTAGATGCAAAAAGCAAACAACAAAACTAATGGGAGACAACTTGGAGGGCTTACCTCCGATTATGAATGGAATAAGCTAATGATGATGATGCTGATGATGATGATGATATATATATATATATATATATATATATATATATATATATATATATATATATATATATATATATATATATATATCTGCACGTGCGCACATGCTTTCTTTACACTTCTTGTTTTGTTTAGTGTGTTTCCGAATTAAAGATGCCCCAGAGTGTCGTAATGGATAATAAAAAACTGAATCAACTATTAAAATCTTTTAACTCGTCGTCAAATGATACAGAAGCATTAAAGAAGGCCCGAAGATTATGGGAAGATAATTTCTTTTGTGATGAAAGGAATGATTCATCTTCAAGCACAGAAGAAAATGATGCTATTGAAGTGGAACTTCTGCCAGTAGTGGAAGTTATTAATGTGAACGATGTTCTAGTGATTGAGGTATGTATCTGCCGGGTATTATTTATTACCTGCGTGACTATACTTAAGTAGTAAGACGAGGTAGGACTGTAGACTGATTCAGGATTCCAAATGAAGTAGTTGTTGAGGAGGTTGAGTTGAAAGAATTTTATGATATACTTGAGGGACCGGAAAATGAAGAGAAGACCGATATTAACCCAGTTTAGGAAAACATCTTACAAAACGATATTGATGAAGTTGATGAACAAGAACTGCTGAGGACTATTATGACAAAAGGTTATTGCCAAAAACAATGCCACAGAAAGTTTACAATGGACGAAATCGTGAAAACTAAAATGGACTGAACTACTATTTGGAAAGTATGAATATAATGGATATGGTTCTTTTTGGCCAAGTGCGCTGGAGTTGTAGAAACCAAAACGAAGTAAAGACAGGCAGAGGAGGTCAAGAAATATAAATTGAGGAGAAAAAGCGTGTGCAAAAAAGCTCCTTCTTTTTTCAAATGATATCAAGGAAAAACTATTTAAGAGACTTTTAAAACACTATGAAAATAATGGACTTAAGCCGCCACTTCATTGAAATCAAAAACAGACCCCAAAGATGACAATCAGGGTAGAGGATAAAGATAAATGCGTTAAGTTTGTTAGGGAAAATGCCGAATAGACTGCGGTATTTATGCCTGGCCGCTCATTACAATATTGTTAAAGTGCTTCCATCCTTGGATACTAAAATAAAAATATACCATTTGTATCGCCAAGCAAGTGAGACTACCAATGACCATGTTGTTGTCGGGAGAAGCATATCCTATTATTTATTGCAGAAGTTTTGCTCTAATGTGGTAATTATGAAGTCTTGAACAGATTTATATGCTACTTGTCAGAGCTTTGCGACATCAAACTCAAAGCTCAGAAAGTACACAAAGCAACAGAAGTAAGAGTTTATCTCTAATTGTCAAGAACATTTCAGCTTTGCGAACAAGGAACGGGAGGCCTACAAAAAAAGAGATCACAGAGATTCGAAACAACCTGACCGTTGTATCAAAATTAAATGTAACGTATTATAGCTCCAATTATGCACGGCAGTGCATATTCCTCATGACCCTCAGCAGGTGTGTCCGTTGTATTTCCTCACCCAATATCAGCTAGGAATATTTGATGTCATCAATAACACTATAAACAAGCAACATAATTTTATGGTTCCAGAGGCTGTGCAAATAACCCAGGGGGCCAATGGCATGCCCAACCTACACTTTCACTTTGAGGAGTGTGGGCAAGAAGAAAGAACTCTATTATTACATGTGGATAATTGTGTTGGCCAAAAAAAAATAATATCGTTATTGCTTACCTTTTTTAAAATATTTTAAAAGACAATTATGACGAGATAAAGCTTTCATTCCTCCCTGTTGGGCATAAAAAATTTGGCATCTGTGGGTCGTTCGAGCTATTGAAACATCGATTCGGGATCGAGAGTGTTAGTTGCATTGAAGATGTCGCCAGTATTATAAAAAATCAACTCTAACCTCCCAATTCAACCAGGCAGCTCATACTGATACTGAAATTGATTAAATATTGGTTCCAGTCTATGGCAAATAATGGAAAAGCATTGCATTCATTACAAATTCTTTCTAATTTAGATTTACCGAAGAGGAACCAGAATTTGTCTGCATAAAAAGACGGTTGACGGAACGTGGGTAAAACCCGGATGACTCTTGATATCTCCTATCCAGAAGATTTTTCTATCAAATTAACACCTGAAGGACTTATATGAATTAGGGAATATTGTCCAGCCAAAGAAGTGCTCTGTCCTAATCTAGATAAAGGAAGGGGCAATGGCGAAGAAGAGATAATACAACCTCCGCCGCGCCGCGCCGCCTAAGCGTTCACGACGCAGCCTGAATTTATTAGGTGAGAAAAATCAATAAAAAAATCCTATTAATAATATTTTATAATAATTAATTATATTCTCATAATTGTTTTGTAATCTTTATATAAAAAAAAGTGCTACCAAACAATGTTGATTCTGTTTATTTTTTTTTTAATTTTAATTAATTATTAATTAATTAATTAGAAGTAAATTTTTGGACTAGGAGTTAATAACAATTAATCTTTACCTTACCAATCGGGAAAAGGGACCTTAACTTCCCCTATGTGTTTCGTATGGGGAAGTTAGATCTTTTTTGTATACCTGCAGTTATATGTACCATCTTTCAAAATTTTTATTACAACCATAAAATGACAAAAATTGGATCAATATTTCTTTACAGATTTTAAATCTCCACAAAAAATTCTATAAGACAGAGTCATGTACGGTCTTGAATTTTCTCGCAATTCCTGAAAACTACGTAAAAATTGCTAAACTTTGAGCTTTTCATACTACGATTTCAAAATGCTATAACCCAACCATTTTTTGGAATTTCCCAGCGTTTGAGACGTTATTTTGTTCGGAATATTGTTTCCTTTCAGAAAATGTAATTATATATATATATATTATTTATTTATACAAATTTTACTTGAAACCCCATTGTAGTACAATTTTAAAACAGGTACAAATGCAGATACAAAAATATTAAAAATTATGAAGACAGAAAAAAAACAAATACGTGACAAAGACTATATCTAAATAAAAATATTCAACAAACGCATAAACATCCTCAATAACAAAATATATAAAATAGATACAGGTAATATAAAAGCAATAATAGTATTAACAATAGTAAACACTGATCAAGTAGAACCTCTACAGAGCTCTACGCAGCTAGGACCTAAATCCCAAGACAGAGTAGTTAAACATATCGAGCCGCTCGTCCAATGAATTCCAAGTCCTCAAAGCTCTATGAATGGGGGAGTGCCTCCCATAATTCGGGCGATGGAACGGGATGCAAAAGAGATCATAATGGCGAAGATTGCCTCTGGGTATATTAAAGTTTATTTTAGCGAGTAGCTGAGGACAGTCAGTGATTCCTTTAATAAGTTTGAAAATAAAACATGCATCATAAAGAGATCTTCTCATTTCCAAAGTATGTAACCCTAAAGTCCTTCGCATGACAGTCTTATGATAATTCACAAGTGTACCGTTGCACTTGAGCGCGGAAAATCTCAAAAATTTATTTTGTATTCTTTTGATTGTTCCCTTATGCAACTCATAAAATGGAGACCAAATTATCGTCGTATATTCCAAGTTTGCTCTCACAAGAGCACAATACAACACTCTCAAAACAGTCATAGAGAACTGCCCGCAATTTCTCAAAACAAAACCCAGCATGCTTAGTCCTTTCTGGCTAAGGGCGGATATATGCCTTGTAAAAGTAAGTCTTTCATCGAAAATAACCCCAAGGTCTTTTGCTCAACTCCTGTAAGGAAGTTAAATACCTTCAATCGCGTATGAGGATGGGAGTCTTTGTTTCCCTCTATTGAAGCTAATGATAAAACATTTGCTTACATTTAAAAATAGATGATTGGACTGGGTCCACTGCCAAACCAGATCAAGGTCATCTTGGAGCGCCACAACGTCCTCAACACTACCAACCTGCCGATAGATCTTCAAATCATCTGCTAACATAAGCCCCGTTGAGCGATGCAATTCTGATAACAGATCATTTACAAACAAAATAAAGAGCAGAGGAGCACAGTGCGAACCCTGGGGAACGCCCGATGTAACATGAATAATACTGGATGACAAACCATTCATTCTCACAGTCTGGGTACAGCCCAAAAGAAAACTCTGTAACCAAGCTATGGTCTGCTCAGAGAATATCAGGGAAAGAAGCTTACTCAATAAGATCTTAAAGTTAACTCTGTCAAAGGCCCTGGAGAAGTCAGTGTAGATAACATCCACCTGATCACCCCTCTTCAACGCCTTCAGCAGAGCAACTTCATATGGTGCCAAATTTTCTGTGGTTGATTTCCCAGGACAGAAGCCAAACTGGTAGGGATTGATCATTCCCCTTCAGGACCAGTTTAACTGGTCGCACACTAAACTATCGAATAGTTTAGGCATGGCAGACTGTATATACACTCCTCTATAGTTGCTGATATCCTCCCTATCGCCCGATTTGAAGATGGGAGATATGAAGCTGTGCTTCCATCTAGATGGAAAAGTACAAGAGTCCAGAGACTTATTAATAATTTGCAGAGGTAAGATGATTGATTAAATACACTGCTTTATAAACAGTAATATATATATATATATATATATATATATATATATATATATATATATATATATATATATATATATATATGTCTCTGTTTGTATGTCTCACTCAGTATATAGAAAACCGACACATACAAACAGATACTTAAATGCCAGCTCACATCATCACCCAGCCCAACTCTTCTCCGTTGCCAAATCCTTAGCTTACCGATCAGAAACCCTAACAGACACGGAACATTTGCAGCAAGAAACCAAGCTCCTTCGAAACGTTTTACTTTCAAATGGATATAGTCAAAACACGATCCGGCGGGCCCTAAATAAACAACACGAACAGGAAAGAAAGACATATACTACAAAAGCATTTCTCCCATATGTAAAAGGCATCACAGACAAAATAGGAAGACTTCTAGGAAAACACCAAATTGAGACCATTTACACAACCAACCAAAAAATTAAAGATATTCTACCTACACCAAAAGACATTATAGCCTTAGAAGACCAAGGCGTATATGACATTCCGTGTCAGGACTGCGGTCTTTCATACATAGGCCAAACAAACAGGAAAATTAGTGCCAGAAGAGACGAGCACAAAAACGCCGTAAAACAAAAATCCACCACCTCTTCTCTAGCACAACATGCACACAATACCGGCCACAAAATCGATTTTGACAAAACCAGAACCCTACAAAAAAGTAATAACCTATCCACTAGGGTAATCAAAGAAGCCATAGAAATAGAAAAGAGGCCCAACAACTTAAATAATCGGGATGATAGCCAACGTTTACCGAACTCTTGGAAACATATTCTATCCCAGTATCAAGTCCAATCAAGAGAAACAATAATTCAACCATATGTTACTTCACCAACACAAACATTACAGTCTCGACATTCAACGCCAAGACACCGACCAGTGATCAACGCTTTGAAAAAGATGGATGAGATTCCATCGAAACGTCAGCGAAACCGTCCATCAAGGGACTTCAAGCTAACGCGGAATACCCGAAAAAACCATTCCTACATATATATATATATATATATATATATATATATGTATATATATATATATATATATATATATATAACATATATATATATATATATATATATATATATATATATATATATATATATATATATATATATATATATATATATATATATATATATATATATAATGGTATTTGTACGCATGAAATTTATTTTTATTATTACTATTATTAAACATATTTCTTCGATATATTAGAAACTGATCACACTATACGTAAAGGATAAACACCTTTTTAAACTACTGTGTATCCTAAAAACAAAAAAGCTAATCAATCTAATGTTAAAATGCAGGATAATAAGGGGGTCTGTTCTCAAAGCAATCCCCTTATCTCTATTCGGATTCCCGATGGGGATGAAAAGTGCGACATTGCGGCAATCTTTGTCAAGATAGAGTCGTTGAGGTCCCCATACTCGGCGGATTCGAATTCCGATATATCGAAATCGCGTGCTGAGACCGATATATATGTTAGGGTATGTAATCCTATTTGAGAGGGTGGGGGTGCGTTTTTTTTTTCTTTTATTGTTCCATGTGTTAAAATCCAGAGAAATGGAAAACGAAGGATAATAAAATAGTGTCACGTCTGTGACACAGTGAAATATACTTGTATATTTAATAAATAGAATTCGACCTTTCGTTTTACATTGCGTATTGGAAATATAGTATCACTTTCTTTCCGGATCTCAGTTTCCTAATTATTTTACTTTATAAATGAGATAACTTGTTTAAATCAATTAATTTTATGTACAGTCAATGGATCCTCTAATTTCCGGTTATAACATACAAAGACGCGTAGTCTACTTTAAACTTCTTCTTTTTACGAACCCGTCTCCTCACAAAGGTTCACGATCCATATAGCTAAACGAAATTTACAAACTGCTCCTCGAAAAAAATTCACTCGAAGCACATCCCTACCACCTTCTCACGTCCTTCAACCAAGAATTCTGTCGTCTTCTGATTGATTGTTTGCCCTTTATTTTGACTTTAATAAGTTAACGTAACAATTCGTACTTTGGAACTTTTTCTTATTTTTATGGCTGTTAGTATTTCCTTCATTCTTTCCAGTACTTCTGTTATTTTTATTTTCTGTACCGAGGCGATGCGAAGAAAGCGTCTACAATTGTACATTTCAAAAGATTCCAGTGGTTTCTCTGAGCCAGAGTTAAGGGTCCAGCACTCACACCCATATAATAGACACTCTCACCATTCTGATTCAGAGTTCGAGACTTACACTTGTGCAATGGAAAAATTTATTCATATTAATGTGTATTACTTGGGCCTGTTCAACTTCTGTACTGAGTAACAACTACGCGTTTAGACCTATTAATAGGTCATATTCACAATGAATCCTTGGTAGATGTTTCGGAAGAAGTAAAATACTACATAAATTTCCACTAAATTTTTTATTTTTAACACCATGACATGTTTCGCTGTGCGACAGCTTCTTCATTTGGTTCGTTACAAAATGAGGATAAAATTACTATAATAAATGGTTGGTTCACAATTTATGGCAGGTAATAAAATAATTTGGTGAATTATTTAAGTCTAATTGTTCATTTCTTAAGGAATCTGAATTTTTCAATTTGTTTATTTCTAAAGATTCTAAGTAACTAAGTGTCAGGCCCTTTGTGCAAGTATGTAATATTTAAAAGTTTGAGTTGAATTGGTGGTTATTTTCAATTAAATGATTTGCGTAATTTGAGTTACTTTTTCTATTGATGTATGGTGAAGCATGTTTTTTTATTCTGTTTGAAAAACTTCTTCCTGTTTGACCCATATATGTTTTTGGACAATTTCCACAATTTAATTTGTATACTCTGGATCTATTGTCTCTATCTGTTCTAGTTTTGTTATTTTTTATAAATTTGCCAAGTATATTGGATGTTTTAAATGCTGTGTTAATATTTAATTTTCTCAAGAAACTATTTAATTTAGTGTTGCATCTACCATAGTACGTTATTGACGTTATTACGTTTTTATAAGGTTCTTTATTATTCGGAAAAAAAACTATACTAATTGGTTTTTTTCTTGAGAATATTATCTTTTATGGATGGTGAATAGTCATTATTTGCTGCTAACTGTTTTATAATACTAAGTTTTTTTTGAAAATCGTCTTGGTTTAGAGGAATATTTATTAGTCTGTGAATCATATTATGGAAAACTGCAGATTTGTGGCTTGGTGGATGACAAGAAGTATTATGGCTAATTATGTTAGTACGTGACGGTTTATAGTAAATCGAAAAATTGTGTTTGTTATTATGTCTTTTTATTGTTAGATCAAGGAAGTTTAAGCTATTGTTGGTTTCAACTTTACGGGTGAATTTTATATTTTTATGTATATTATTCAAAAAATTTTGAAATGTGGAAAATTGTCATCACTTCCTGTAAAACAACATAAGATATCATCAACATATCTATTCCAGTATACAAATTAAAGAGAGGGGGTTTGCTTATTTGGTTTTCTCTGTTATTCATAAATATTTCCGCCAAAAGAGAACTAAGTGGATTGCCCATTATAAGACCGTCTAGGCTGCTGTATAGGTCGTTATTAAATTCAAAATAATTTTCTTCTAGGCAAACCTTTAAGCAATTTAAGATGTCTTGTTTTATTATTGGGTTGACATTAATTTCAGAAATAAGTTTTTCAATTTGTAATATAGTTTCCCTATTTGGTATGCTTGGAAAAAGATTTTGAACATCGAAAGAGATTAATTTTGAATTGTCGGGTAACTTTAAATATTTGATGTTTTCAACTAGTCTTTTATTACAAATTTAACTTTAAATTTAGTGTTGCCTATGAGTATTTAAACAAGATGTTTTGATAGTTTATAAGATGAGGCTAACACGAAAGATACTACTGGCCTTATAGTGTTTTGTGAAGTTTTATTAGAGAATATAGTTTAGGTGTTTGTGGGTTCATAAGAGTGAGAATTCTAGAATCTTTATCATTAAAAAAACTTTTCCAATTAAAGATAGTTGATTTAATAATTTTTTGATAACTTTCAGATGAGTTACATTTTAAAATTGGGTATTTTATCCAATCTGAAGAAGCTGTCGTACAGCGAAACATATCATGTGTTAAAAATAAAAAATTTAGTGGAAATTCAAGTAATGTTTTACTTCGTGTAAAACTTCTAGTTATGAATTTCCACCAAGTATCGGGTGAATCAATTTAAGAATCCTTGGAAGTTTAAATGAATATCATACACATAATTTTTACTAAGTGTTGTTAAAGCTTTACGTTCAATATTAAAATTTTTAAAGTAATTTCACAAATGAAATAAAAGACCATTCACATTAAAGAAATATATATTATGCAGACCTCGAGCGCATTTACCATTTCGCAAAAAGTTTTATTAGAAAGGAATTTTTGTGCTATAAGGCTTAACATGACAGATATGAATTATGAGAATTACTTAAACCTAATCCAAAATAAATATTTATGTTTCTGCGCTTTTCAGATTATTTCTGACCATTAGACAAAAATAAAACAAAGTATCTTGTATATCATAAAAAAATAATACAAATCATTCCTATGTGGGTGTTTCGTCTGGAGCGATGTAGGCGGTATGACGAAATCAAACAATTCCTATTACGATATATTTCGAAGAATCATGTTTTATATTTTAAATTATTAGGAATTCTTGCAAACTAGTATTACTATCATAAATTATTTACTTTCTGGTAGACTATTAAATTGTATTTGGCATACGCAGATCTCTGATCATAACACATTCCCACAATATCTTATTCGTGATCAACTAATTCTAAAATATATATTTTTTCATTTATGCATATTAAAACTCTAACCCACCCTAACACCAAGAGTAGCACTTACAATTTATTAATATACTTCTGTAGTGATTCTACATGTTTTTCTTAATCAGCAACAAAAGAAAACATACATTTTTTAGAGATTATGCAAGACTCGAAAAATCGAGGAAATTATATTTATTTCTTATTTTCACAGAGTTCTTGATCTTTTTCTATGCTGGATGCAATCATTGGCAATCAATTTATATTTAGAGAAACAAAATGGAAACGATTTTGATTTTCGTTTATTGAAGTTATTCAAAATATTCTATACGAGTAAACTTGTTTTAATGAAACGTAGGTATACATATTAGTATCTTTTCAGATTCTAAGTAAAATTTTAATTCAAAAATTTATAATATGTAACGAACTTGAAGTTTCCAAAATAGCAACATCTACAAAGTCTAATTTTTACATTTACGTTACAATATCTAAATTGCGCATCTAGAAGCGTTTACCCTGATAGACAATTTACCATTTGTTAATTAAGAGTATACGTTTTCATTTAAATACATACGTTTTGAATAAAGTTTGGCAAATTTCATTCAAAAAATTATTTTTCTCCTCTCTTCAAAACAGTTTTTGATTAAAAAGAAATTTTTCACACGTGTACATTTTGAACCAAAAAACACTTTAATATTTGTTACAGTTTGTAACGTCAAACTAACTATTTTATAGCTTTATATTTCAATATATTTTTTCAATATTAGAACTATGTTATATAAGGCATTGTCGATTTTTTAAAACATTTTAATAGATGTAAATTTTTACTAATGCAACAAACATTAACAAACATGTTCCTGATAATTTTAAAATAAATCCTTTAATAATACAATTGTTGATCAAAAATGTCCAAGTTTGCAAATTTTACAGCTACAGAGGACTCTAAAGTCCCACAGGGTCCGTCGGCAGCAACAATTGCGTCTTCCGAACCTCTTGTTCTGCACACTCAAGTAAGATACAGCATTAAATCATTACAGAGGGAAATGCCAACACAATAACAAAATAAAATGTCAAGGTTATTAGACATTATATATATATTTTCGTGAACACAAAAATAACTATTCACTGTTTGTTTGTTTCTTATTGTATCGATTTATAGTTTCCCTAAGTTTTATTTGCAAAGTTTTCCCATTTTTTTTTAACATTTTAAATGTGTTTAAACACAGAACATCTAATTTACTGTAGTTTTATATTCTAGAATTGATTTTCAGCATTCAATGAACATTTAGAGTTCACTCCACCCACCATGACAATCAAAAAAGTTAAATTAGCATATTAGTTAGGTTAAGTCACAAACAAGTTAATTAAGCACATTTCCTAGGTTAAGTCTAGAATAAATCCCTATACTTAGGTTAAGTTAGAATCAGTAAACTTTCGTTTCATGTGATAACATCGTTTAGTGTAAAAGTAGTAAGAGGCTTTGCCTGACTAAAAAATCAATAAAGATATTGATATTGACGCGTTTAGAGTTGGTTTGATAGTGGCCTTAGTTGACTGATAGAAGGTTGCAGTTTTAACAGCTATTGTACTGTTAATGAATTGATTTAAGTGGTTCTCCTCATATTAAACCTACGATTTACTTTTAAACCTGTTTTTGACAAGAAAAAAAAAACAATAATTCCAACTTTCTACTACTAATAATTTGCAAATAACCTGCTACCACTAAAATATGTTTTGTAACATAGAATATAAAATGAACTAAAAAAAAGTTCTCTCCGTAGCAGACACTCCAATCTTTAACTATCTGTAATTTAAATTTAAACAGTACCTTCCAGTTGAACGTTCTAGAATGTCCTTGACAGGTAGATTATTTTTAGTAACTTAAATATATTTTGATCGAGATTAGTTATGCAACTCAAGACAATTTCACAATTTAGCTATTAAAAAATTTAGTAAAATTATTGATGTTATTATTATAAAGATGAATAGTACGGACTTTATTAATCTTCCATTAATAATCTCAACAGAATAATTCTCAGAAAACAAAACAGTATTTGTACAATAAGCCGTCTTCTAATTACACTATATAGCACATAGGCTGAAAGGTTTTTGTTCTTGCTACTTAAAACACATTTCTTTCCGCAAAATTCGACTTTATTCATCAATATAGTCTCCTTCAAGAGCGATACAATCAGTCCAACGCTTCTCTAACATTTCTATTCCTTTTTTGTAGAAGGATTTGTCTTTGTCTTCAAAATAGGCCTCAGTTTCGGCGATAACTTGTTCATTGAAGCCAAATCTCTTTCCCGCGAGCATTGTTTCTTCGAATGTTCTGCGAATAGATAATAGTTACTGGGGGCCAAATCTGAAGGATACAGTAAATGAGGAAGAAATTCGAACTTCAGTTCATGCAATTTTGCCATCGTAACCCTTGACTTGTGACACGATGCATTGTCTTGATGAAAGAGTACTTTTTTCTTGTTCATTTGGGGCTGTTTCTTTGCAATTTCTGCCTTTAAACGCACCAATAACTTTATATAATATTCGCTATTGATGGTTTTTTCCTTCTCAGCATAGTTGATGAAAATTATTCCATGTGTATTCCAAAATACAGAGGCCAAAACCTTCCCAGCTGACTGTTGTGTCGTTTCGGGCATTTTTCACCGGCTGCTGTCCACTCAGCTGACTGCCGATTTGATTCCGGTGTGTAGTGGTGGATCCATTGTCACATATCGCATTAAAAAATCCTTTTTATTGCTCTTAAACAGGTCCAAAGAGCGCTCAGAAACATCAACACGTTCTTGTTTTTGGTCCACTGTGAGCAAATGCGGTACCCATTCATGCCTAAATGTTTGTGCAAAATATAACCAACTCGTTTTTTTGATATCTTTAGAGTGTCAGCTATCACACGCAATTTCACTTTACGGTGATCCAAAACAACTTTGTGGATTTTTCCCCGTAACACTTATCGAGCCATTGCTTTGCATGAACGGTATTTTTTCCCATCAAAAAATAGTGTGTAATCAACACACTAAATTCGATTTTTTCCATTGTTTTGAAAATATCAAAAGTAGCGTCACTGTAACTTGGTACTTCCTAAAAATCATAGGGATTTTTGAAAAGGGCGACATCTATGTGTCAGACCAAAAACTTTTCAGCCTACGTATCATATTTCCAATTTTCATAGTGGTGGAAATGCGAAGGCAGTAGCCAAAAACAAACTTAGTGGTAAAAACTGAAGGAAACAATTAGAGAAGAACATATAATAAAACTAAAGATAAAAAAAACTGCAGAGAAAACCTTTGGATCATTAAACTATCTTGTGATAAATCTGGAGATAACAAATGAGTGATTTAAATTAAATTTAAACCAGAGACTGAAGATCTTAATTTAAACTGGTAACTAAAAACTCGAGAGAAAGATACTATAGCATGATTTACCTTGCAAGCCATACGAGAACGATTTTGTTGGAGATTCTAAGATGTGAAGGTGCAGGGACTTATCAAATGATTTTTTAATCCAGGTTGGCAAAACGAAATTAACTCTCGAGATATTGGCGTAGAGCACTAATACCTCTTTACATGATGATACCATTATAGTAAATGGGGGATTCAATACGTAAAGCTGAATGTAAAAAAATTAACCAAAAAAGTTTTTGGAACTAAGTCTAAACAGTGCAGGTATAACTAACGAACTTTGTTAAAACTAAATAAAAACAAAGGAATAGACAGAGTAACATTTCCACATAAGGAAATATCTATCAACTAACATGGACACTGCAAATTACATAACAAAAGTCTGACAGATCCGTCATCTTTTTGGCTGTCTTCCAATTTGTAATTCCGATTTCAGTAAGGCCCTTCACACGCTGGAACCCCCTTATTATGTGCTAAACTTCATGATTGTGGTTATAAAGAACGTCCAAATTTATTAGAGAACTATTTGGCGGATAGATCACAGCGTGCACTGATTAATCGCCGAGTGTCACAAAGTTTGGCCTTGGAGAGAGGCGTCTCTCAAGGATCGATTTTGGAACCACTGTTTTATCATTTTTATAACGGATATACATTGTTGTATTGACAACTGTAAGCTGAAACAATATGCGGATGACAGCCAAATTTTTTAGGAGCTTTAATAGGCATGACGCATTACGGGAGGAAGAGGAAATTAATTACTGTCTAAATTCGATCTTTGCCTGCTCTAATAACAATCGTTTAAGGATAAATCCAAGAAAGTCGGCAGTAATGCATTGTAACATTCATTTTTTCCTAGATTTTAAGACCACGTAATGTTACTGATTTTTCCATTTCAAATTGTACTTATTTTCATTTTTGTTCCGAACGGTATATTAAACAGGGATTCCCAGACGTTCGGTATATAGTGACTTGTGCGGGTTCCTGAGCGAACCTCTCGCTACGCCGCGATTGGTGGAATGTTTGATCGGCAGTTTTGATTGGAGCGTCGTGATATTACTGGCAAAAGTCGCACGATTATTTAAGGCTCCGCAGACCGTAAAAGAAGGGCTGTTTTCCATCTAGCCGCAGCCAGGTAGTACCGTCTAGCCGAGAGGCTATTTTCCATCTAGCCGAAGTAGGCTAATTTTCATCAGAGCCGATAAGTAAAAGCACCAGTGTCTTAAATAAAAGCCGTAGTGAGTTTTCTAAGTGTTTCTTAAGAAAAAGTGTGAAATCGGGCGTAGTCGATCACAGCAGGAATAAAAAACAGTAAGTCAACAAAACTCCCTTCAATAGACTTATTCGAGAGTAGTGCCTTAACTGCAATGTAAAACAGACTAAAAAGTGAAGTGTAAAGCACGATTTCTCGTCTTCGGGAGTTATAATAGTCTAAAATTTTAATGTAACAACTACTAGTTAGGCTAGAATTTGTTAGGTAAAACTGTAAAGGTTAGAACTTTTCATTTTAAAACATGAATAAATTTTCTTTTTGTTGATTAAAGCTAGTGTCTCACTGAATACTTATTTTTCTTTTCAGGATAAGTTGTACTAGACTAATTCTTTTTAGTAATATCCATAAAACACTTCAGTTTTTTCTCATTTTTTTAGCTGAAGTTAAATTCTTTCTATTTTAAAATGAGTGGTGCCCAAAAAACTTGTACAACTGAGGCTTTTTAAAAAAAATAGAAAATAATTCCAAAAAGACGTAAGACAAATATCTCTTACCCATATCTCTCTACCAAAGAAAACTGAGCTAGTGTGTGTTTAATTTCTTTAGTTCTTTTAAAATCAGGGTTCACTCAATTCATTAGCAGAAATTAAAGCGGGGCTGCAAGAAAATTGTGCTCAAGCTTGGGGCGTCCAATATTCAAAGGTTACAAAAATGACGCAGTGTACGTGGGGCGCAATTAAACACCTTTTCACAGGCTACAAAATTACGCCCAAGCGTGGGACAAACAACTTCTCACAGGGTAAAAAAAAGATGCCTCAAACTGAGGACATTTTTTCAAAAGTTACAAAATTACGCCCAAGCTTGGGGCAACATTTTTTCACACGCTACAAAATGGCGCCCAACGTGGGGCTTTTGGAATTTTATTTTTTAAAAAAGGGTTCAGTGTACTAGCTTTCGAACAAAATAAAAGCTCTAACTTTGCAGATAATTTTATTTCATAATATTTAATAAAAGAAACTACACTATAGCAGTAAGACAAAAGCAGGAAATTTGTAGAATTTTTTATTTCAATTTATCTGATGATATGAGTTAGATATTTGAATTTTGTTGTTGACTCTAAGATAAGCGATTCCTACTTTTTTTCTTAAAAGCTAGCTTTATAGTTCAGATTAGCTGATGTGCTGGTTTACTTTAATTTTTTTGCAGTGTTAGATTTATTTTGCGGTTAACCGAACAAAAAACTATTTTTTTTCTCAACGATGTTTTGCATGAATATTAAAAAATACTTTGCTGATACGGAACGGTATTTGGAGATTTTTTTGTTGAAAATTCTTAACATATTTGGTAAAAGGATTTTAATAGAAGGCAATACTTAGAAATTTTTTTTGAAATTGTCGAAGATTTTTTAAATGTTTGATAAAGAAGTTTACATATTTTAAGTGCCTTTGCATATTTTTATTTTGACTATTGGGAATACAGGAGAAATATTTTTAACGACTTTTTAAACAATTCTTTTAAATAGTATTCATTTATCATGGAAGCCTTCAATTTTAAAGTCAATCACCTACTGGAATATGAATTAGACTACGAACTGAAAATCCGTCGTACTTTCTCAGAACGTCCGGTCGCGGATAAAAGAAAGATTCTAACGAGGATCTTAAGTAAAGAAATACTCCAATAAATCAGATTGGACTAGATAGTTACAAAAAGTTTCTAATAAAAATTCTCCTCAAGTTAAAACTCCTGCTTCTCCAAATGGTCACATGTCTCCTTTATTCGTGCATAAATATTTAGATAATGGACCGCATATAAAGATAGATCTATTAGGTGCCCATTTCTCGGCTTTACTTGACTCTGGTGCAAATGCCTCCGTTTTAGGTCAGAATGGTATAAAAATTTTAAGTCATTTAAGTATAAAAATATGCCATGTCAAAAATAGAAGTGTTACCACTGCAGATGGCAGCCGTCTAAAAGTTTTAGGTACAGTTGAGTTGCCGCTAGTCTGCAATGGTCTTTGTTTAGTAATCTCTGTTCTAGTAGTACCTTCTCTATCACATACTTTGGTTTTAGGATGTGATTTTGCACAAAAATTCGGAATTTTAGTAAATTTTAAAGATAATTCGTGGTATCCACAGTCCCTAGAAGTCAACTCTCAAACAAGTTTTAAAGATTGTTATTCAGAAAGTTCTTTAGAAAACCTTTTCTCACGTCTATGTACCCTAGATGATCTTTCGCGGACGGAACGCTTGAAGGCAGAAATTTGAGCAAATGTGATTTTTTCAAAACTTCTCTAAAGTTTTTAGGCTATATTGTAGGCTCAAATTCCTTGCGTACCGATCCGGATAAAGTAGCAAGCATGATTAATTATGCGAGGCCTACTAATACTACGGAAGTTAAGCGCTTCGTAGGAATGTGTTCATGGTATAGACGTTTTATCGAGAATTTTTCTACCCTGTTGTCGCCTATTAAGGATCTTTTGAAAGGACGAAAAAAAGGACAATCGATAGATTGGACAAAGGCAGCCGAAGAATCTTTTATAAAGATTAAAGAGCTATTGGTTTCAGCTCTCATTTTATCCCAACCAGATTTTTCCCAACAGTTTTATATTTCTAGCGATGCTTCTAATACCGGTTTAGGGGGCGTCCTAACACAGAAAATCAATGGTGAGGAAAGAGTGATAGCGTATGCCAGTAGAACTTTATCAAGGGCTGAACGTAACTATTCGGTTGTTGAAAAAGAATGTTTAGCAGTACTCTTTAACATCGAAAAGTTTCGACCTTACATAGAAGGTGTTCCTTTCACGGTCATAACAGATCATTATAGTTTATTGTGGCTTAATTCTATTAAAAACCCTAGTGGCAAACTAGCGCGTTGGGCGATTAGGCTGAGACAACATACGTTTAATTTAATTCATAGAAAAGGAGTCCACAATGTTATTCCTGACGCTTTGTCAAGAATCCGAGATCATACAGTGGACGAAAACAGTCTTAATGCACAGATTGGCGTAAGAATTGATACAGTTGATATAGATCGTATAGATGGCCAAAAATGCGTTTTGATATCTTAAAGTTTGTGAGGACTTGTGAAGTATGTGGAGCGCAGAAATCTCCAAATGCACTACCTATGGGACTGATGGGAAAAGAGAAAACGGTTAATTACCCTTTTCAAGTCATAGCAGCTGATCTAGTAGGTCCATTTCCACGTTCAAAACAAGGAAATAAATGACTTTTCGTAATTTCTTGCTGGTTAACAAAGTATACCGTGTTATTTCCTTTGAAAAGCTCTAAAGCCGAATGCTTTTTGAAAATTTTAGAAAACGATATTTTTCTAATCCACGGAGTTTCATCGCTTTCGATATGCGATACCGGTACTCAGTTTACTTCTGAGTGTCTTAAGAGCTTAAGTGAGACATATAGTTTTAACATACGTTTCAATCCCGTGTGCCCTCTACAATATAATTTCGTTCAAAATAATATTCGTTGATTCACGTGATAATTCGGGATAAAGGAATTTCAAAGATTCAAACACGAAGTAACCGGGTTTACACCGTCTTTCTTAGTTTACGGCAGACATATACCTCTATCTGGATCATATTATAAAAACTTAGATTTGGATGTCAATGTTGACAGCGAAATAATTCCGGGTAACAGGGGTGAGTATGCCGAAAATTTAAAGGGTTTAAAGGATATTTTCACTGACGTGCGTAGTAGGATACATAAGGCTTATGAACGGAACAGTAAGTCTTACAACCTTAGAAAAAGGGATTTTGCCTTTAATATAGGTGATCACGTTTGGCGAAAAAATAAAATTCTTTCCAGTGCAGCAGATAAATTCACATCTAAGTTGGTACCTAAGTAGGTGCATTGCGTGATTAGAGAAAAGATTTCAGATTTAGTTTATGGTTTAGTTAATTTAGATGGGACTAAAATAGGACGATGGCATATTAAAGACTTAAAACCATTCAACGGACCTAACCCTAGTGAAAGTTTGTCAGAAGAAGAATAATTTATATTTACATTATCTTAATTGCTTTACTTTATCTTTTTTTTTGATGTTGCTCTGTAGAGGTGACGACCTCGTTTTTTTGCCTGTTATAAAAGTTGAGCAGAGTATAGCTTACTTTTATAGTTTTTTGCTAAGGTTTTGGGTATTGGCCATATCCCAAACTTAGGTTGATTGTGGGTGATGTTTAGCATCGACTCAGCTGTTGCGAGCTTGCGAAAGAGTCACACTCAGGATTTATCATAAGACTGGTATGTCGGTGGTCGCGGGATTTGATTTGCTTATGACCCCAAATAATATCCGGTTCTTGACACTTGGAAGCGAAATTTTGATTAGAGGCAATCCAAGGAGATCTTGAGTTAGGACAAGCGCAAGATGTAGCTCGTGTAGTGTGATGTAGAGTCAAAATTTTTAAGAGCAATTTCAAAGTTCGTTACCCGAGTGGGTGTATTTTTATTACCTTAATGGTATATTTTGGGTGCAATTAAGAGTAAATTGATTTTGGTTTATCCAGTAAGTCTAAGGCTTGGATTATTTTGATTTAGATCTTCTTCTGAATTGACAAACTGAGGGTATATTCTATTTTTTTTTTCAGAGCCGTTTAAACGTTACCTTTGAGTCACTAATTTTTTTAAAAAATTTTTTTGCATAGACTCATAGGCGTCTGATGAGTTTTTTCGGTATACTATCGGATTGATAGAAAATTGAAGTTCTGCAGGAGAACTAAAGGCTGATTATTTATAGGAGATGAGAGCAGAGTAAGACAGTCGTTTCACAAAGAAATGATCAAAATCTGATACCGAGATGAGAACCTTGTCAAGAGAGGCTAAGCGCAGTGAAGGAAGATTCCTAACCGAATTTTTAGATTTCCAAGAGGTAATCTAGAAGTTTGGGCTGACAGAAAACGGTTATGCCTGATACCTGTAGCAGTTTCTTCTAGAGGCTATTGTCTAGGGAGACGATTAACACCATGATCGAATATTTTAGCTGTCAACGATGTTTTCTTCTTGTTTCTGATTAAGCTGGAAAAGCGTTTGTCGTCTTCAAAAGTTTTGTTGCGTTGCCACCGAAAAATTGAGGAATTTTTGCTTCCTGTAGCTTTTCAAGCTCAGTTTCGTTTTTTTGGAAATTTCCGTTAGAAGCTTGGTTAAGCTAACCTTGTAAACCTTTTAGGTTGTATCCCATGAGTTATTTGTTTTTACAGGCTGTGATGCACCGGGTGCTAACAGATGCCGTTACGACGTTTGGCAGGAAGTTAGTCTTCCTGAGGAACAGACTGATTGGAAGGGTAGTCTATGGGGGGGCGAACGTTTGACCTTTGGGACCTTTAGAGGTTTTGTTACCAAATGGTTATTTCTATTTGAACCAAAGGAGAGCCTAGCTACTGTAGTCGACCTCAGCTCCAATTAGCCTATTAGTGGTGACAGGCTGTTGGCAGTAGTGTGTTTCGGAACACCCTATTGATTAAATTTTTTTTTTTGACTTATGGTGGTGTGGTAGACACCGTTTTAGTTTAGTGGATGCTATAATCTACTCCCTTTTGTTGGTGGACTCCAGGGTCACCATTTCCGTATTTTATTGTCTCCACCTTTCAGTATATCGTGGTGAGGTGTTTGTCTCCTGTTATGTGGGATGGATTGAATGTTTTTCGTTGTTGTTCTAGGGCGGGACCAGTACACGAGGGTTCTTCATGCAACTTGAAGAGGCGCAATGCTGGTTAAGTTTTATATCTCTGTGTAGCCACCCTGAAGAATGACGGAGGGCGTTTCTTCTGGCTCATGTTTCTAGGCAGATTTGTCACTTTGGTGCGATGTGCTGAAGATTTGATTAGCTTTTGCTAAGAGCTTTCACCAAGCTCAGTATGGAGTTATCATAACCAAGAGTTTGGGATTTGAACTCCTGTATATATTTCTGTACATATTTCTGTATATATTTCGGTGTATGTTGGTTGCCTGAGGGCATGTGCTCAAAATGCGTGATTTTGAGTCGTTTTGTTTATGGACTCCCCATATATAGGATTATGACTTTAGGGAGGTCCTATTTCGAGACTTGCTGTCTCATATAGTTGTGCTAGGAATGTTTCCTTGAATGTTAGTTGCGCGTGGACTAATCATTCTGTTCTTTGTGAACATTGCTTTTTGAAGCAGGATCATTCAGTTTGGTGAATTTTAGCTTTTATAGCTATTCACTGTGTTTAGGGTGAATTTTAGCCTTTATAGCTATTCACTGTGTTTAGGGTGAATTTTAGCTTTTATAGCTATTCACTGTGCCTATAGTGATATTGTTAGCTTTTCTAGCTGCTCACTATGTTAAAGGCGAGATTGTTCTTTTAGAACGCAGACTTTGTGTAGTCGAGGACTATTTACAGAGTGTTTTCTTGGCGAGGAGCCGAGGTTTTTTCTGGCGAAATACCAGAGTGTTTTCTTGGCGAGGAGCCGAGGCTTTTTTTCTGGCGATATACCAGAGTGTTTTGTTGGCGATAAGCTGACGTGTTTTCTGGCGATCAACCAGAGCGTTTTCCCTGGCGATTTTAGCATGTCTGGATGTCTTAGGACGTCGACATTGCGTTATAGAGTGCGATTATCTGGCGATCAACCAGAGCGTTTTCCCTAGCGATTTTAGCATGTCTGGATGTCTTAGGACGTCGACATTGCGTTATAGAGTGCGATTATTCTCTGAGTGCGACTAGTAGTGATACTAGATTTAGAATGTTCTCTTAGTGATGAGCTAGAGCCTGGATGGCGATTTTTCCCGAGCGTTTGTCTGGATATTTATCCAGATGTTCTTCTTAGCCTTGTGCTAAATGGTCTGACAAGACTTTTTCTTTTTAGTGTAAGTGTTTGCACTAGAATCATTTTTTATTTTTTTATTTAAGAATTTTTATAAATTTCTTTTGCTGACATAGGAAATTTTCAGACAATCCTTAAAATATTTTAAGGGGGGTGTTCATACTTTGTTTCAGTTCATTTTTTTTTTGGTTTAGACAAGAGTCTAGACAAAGTTATATTTTTTTTGTTTTGGTAACAATAACAGAGCTGATTCTTTTATATAAGAAGACCGCGACTGTTACTTTGAACAGGTATTTCTTATGTTCATGCAAGGATTTTTATTTACTTTTTGATGTACTTAACCTTAGTGTTTAATTAAGTTAGGTCTAGTTATAAGATTCTTGTGATCATGCAAAGATTTTCATTTGGTTTTCATTGTACTTAATATTAGTGCTTAATTGAATTAAGTCTAGTAGTAAGGTCCGAAGTTTGTAATTTTGTTTTAAGTTCTGACCTTAGTATTAAGTGATAGTGTACCACTTTGTACCTTTTCATAAGTAGCCTAAGTTTAATAGACTAGTGTAGTCTATTTCTTTTTGGAAGGGGGTAAATGTAACATTCATTTTTTCCTAGATTTTAAGACCATGTAATGTTACTGATTTTTCCATTTCAAATTGTACTTATTTTCATTTTTGTTCCGAACGGTATATTAAACAGGGATTCCCAGACGTTCGGTATATAGTGACTTGTGCGGGTTCCTGAGCGAACCTCTCGCTACGCCGCGATTGGTGGAATGTTTGATCGGCAGTTTTGATTGGAGCGTCGTGATATTACTGGCAAAAGTCGCACGATTATTTAAGGCTCCGCAGACCGTAAAAGAAGGGCTGTTTTCCATCTAGCCGCAGCCAGGCAGTACCGTCTAGCCGAGAGGCTATTTTCCATCTAGCCGAAGTAGGCTAATTTTCATCAGAGCCGATAAGTAAAAGCACCAGTGTCTTAAATAAAAGCCGTAGTGAGTTTTCTAAGTGTTTCTTAAGAAAAAGTGTGAAATCGGGCGTAGTCGATCACAGCAGGAATAAAAAACAGTAAGTCAACAAAACTCCCTTCAATAGACTTATTCGAGAGTAGTGCCTTAACTGCAATGTAAAACAGACTAAAAAGTGAAGTGTAAAGCACGATTTCTCGTCTTCGGGGGTTATAATAGTCTAAAATTTTAATGTAACAACTACTAGTTAGGCTAGAATTTGTTAGGTAAAAACTGTAAAGGTTAGAACTTTTCATTTTAAAACATGAATAAATTTTCTTTTTGTTGATTAAAGCTAGTGTCTCACTGAATACTTATTTTTCTTTTCAGGATAAGTTGTACTAGACTAATTCTTTTTAGTAATATCCATAAAACACTTCGGTTTTTTCTCATTTTTTTAGCTGAAGTTAAATCCTTTCTATTTTAAAATGAGTGGTGCCCAAAAAACTTGTACAACTGAGGCTTTTTAAAAAAATAGAAAATAATTCCAAAAAGACGTAAGACAAATATCTCTTACCCATATCTCTCTACCAAAGAAAACTGAGCTAGTGTGTGTGTTTAATTTCTTTAGTTCTTTTAAAATCAGGGTTCACTCAATTCATTAGCAGAAATTAAAGCGGGGCTGCAAGAAAATTGTGCTCAAGCTTGGGGCGTCCAATATTCAAAGGTTACAAAAATGACGCAGTGTACGTGGGGCGCAATTAAACACCTTTTCACAGGCTACAAAATTACGCCCAAGCGTGGGACAAACAACTTCTCACAGGGTAAAAAAAAAGATGCCTCAAACTGAGGACATTTTTTCAAAAGTTACAAAATTACGCCCAAGCTTGGGGCAACATTTTTTCACACGCTACAGCATTCTGGAAGAAACAGTTATTGGGCTGTGACTAATTAACTAATTACCTTAATTTAAGTACGGCCCAGGGCTTTGATACTGAAGATAAAAATTTGGGATTATTATTTGATAGCAACAAAGTTTCTTTGGTAGCTCAAAGGGAGTATTGTTCACTACATAATTTGTATAAGAATTGGCACATCCTCAATTTGATTATTATTTGTGCGAGAGTCTTGTCCTATCTCACTCTAATTTTTTGTAATTGTGTTTGTATCTGGACCTTAAGTCGAGCAACAAGTTGCAAAATATTCAAAACTCATGTGTATGTTTCATTTTTGGGATGCAAGGGGAGGGATCATGTGAGTGGTAGGCTGATGGAGTTGAAATGGTTGCGTATTAAGCATAGAGAAATACTACATCTGCTTTCTGTATAGACTGTTGAGACTGGAGTGGCAGAGTATCTGTGTGGAAGGCTGCATTATCAAAGCTCGGTACATCAGCGTAATACTAGATACAACGACCACTTTCAAATACCTAGGCATCGTACAGGTGTGTTTAAACAGTCTTTTGACTATACGTCTGCTAAACTTCTGAACGATAATCCCAGGGGTTTGGTTGCTCTGTCTGAATTTTCTTCCAGAAGACGGCTGAATAAAATTTTATTTCAAAGTTACTGATTATTGTTATTATTAGAACTTCTTAATTATTATTATTATGTCTTTTTGTAAGTTGAGGTGGGGATCACGATTTGTTTGTATTTGGGTATTAATAATATTTCATGTGGAATTACACCGTTCTCTTTTTCTTCTTCCCTTTTTTTAGTTTAGAGTAAGTCGAGTTAAGTAATGATTGTCGCTTTTTGAATTATAGCTGAGTTGTATTTCTTTTCTTTGTTTTTTTTTTGTGTATTGTATTTTTTTTTTTGAAAAAATATTATTACTTGTAAAAGAACGATTATTTCCTATTTTATATTTTTTTCTTCCAATGCGATTTTCCAGTGATATATTCCAATTTAATGCGGGTCATATTACCTTCACTATTAGCAACTTCTTTACTAAAGAACTCCACTTCTAGATGTTTATACCGTAAAATACTGTAAACCTTTTAATTAAAATTTTACAATAAAGAAATACGACAACATCTAAAATTTCATTTAAATTTCATTTTATCACTACGTTTAAACAAAGAATAAAGGGCCAACACACCCTTTTTTGCTTTCAAATACAAATCAAAACTCCTTAAAATCGTTTTCAGTAGCATTATCGACCTAAATGGACCCTCCAAAAGGTTCGATTTCAACAATTCTAACCCTTAACTTGAAAGACACGGCAATAATGCAAGAAACTTGATCGAAAATAAGGCCAAACAGGACGGCGAAACAAACACTTGAGTTTTTCTCAGTTTCATTTCCCGAAATAAACAACAATAAATGGAGACTTTTGGCTCCCCGGTCTGTTCAACGTATTTGAAATATCCGTTTTAAAACGGGAATTTCGAGTTTATTAATAAAAGGTTCCCGGCAGTTTTGTTATAACGTAAAAAAAAATTTAAAAATGCACTATATTACAACAATATACCTAATAAAAATAAATTGAATTATGTGGTTACATATACCTCGAATTTTTAAAAATTCGATTTTTTTTACGGATTTTTATTCTCTATACTTCGAAGAATTATTCAAAAAAAAAAAATAAGAAAATTCCATGTCATTACAAAGTTATAGCATTAAATGTGACCTGGCGTCGGACTGGGACCGCGACCTGTCTCAATGCCACGCCTCTCGGCAGCTGCGTTTCGGATTTCTTTTGTCATCCGATTTCTTTTGAAAATAAGGCGTTAGAATTTAGCATCCATTAGTGGAATTTACCAAGTACTGTTATGGGAGACTAGCCATAAGTTCACTTTTTATATACCCGAAACTTTAAACGCGTTCTTCTCCAAACTATGTTTTCAGACACTGTCTGCAATATTACTCGGTCAATTTTACTTTCTACAAAATGTAGACAGGTTTTTAAAATTTTTCTAATAGATAATTTTTTATAAATAATTAAACATAATTTTTTTGGTCGAAAATTACATTATTTTATAAGGAGGTGCCATAAGTTTCATCAATGGTGCATTTAACCCGGTAAAAAGTAATGTTAACATTTAAAAAATATTTTTTTCTTATAACTTGAAGTACAATAAAAATATATCGCCATTCTTTTGTATTATTCACTTATTAACCCTTAAAATATGTTTTTTAACTAAAAGTACTTTTTGCAGCGCCTAAATGTATGTAACCCCTTATGCAGGCCATATATTGATTGATTAAATCGATCCAGGTTATAATATTTTGTAACATTTGTGTAAAAAGCAATTAAAAATAAAATAACTGTAAATGAGCATGAAAACCCTGACGAAATTACATAATTTTATTTTAGGCAGTATATGTGACGGTCTGGCACACAGTCTGTGTGCTGATAAAGACCAAGCTGTAATGTTTAACCTGATCCTAGGATGCTTGCCCCGTGTTCATAATACCGGACTCCTAATCTTTGACCCTTTTAATGGGCGTTAGACTAGAACTGGAACAAATTCTGTCTGCTGTTAGTCCTTTAGGTTTTCCTGGCACTGTCAGAGTCGTATAGTGTTAACGTTAACCCTTTTCAGTTGAGGTCACCGTCTACGTTTAATTACGTTTTCGTTTACCATCATCAGTGCCTGTCACTATTAACAGTCGTCAGCTTACGTTAACTATCATCGACGTCAGTTGCCGATGCCGTTCTATGGTGTTCTGTTTACGTAGTGAAGTTACAGTCTGCTGTCGTTAGTTGACGTCAGCCGTTACTGTGATTAACAAGGCAGTTTTCTTTCCATTTAACATCATTGCTTGTTCCCCCATCTGTAATAAGGGTATTCATTTTTTGATTCCCATATACACATACATCGATACTTCTTCTCCCTTCACCCTTTCGTCCGTTTCAAGTTTATTGCGTTGATCTTGAGTTCTATTTCTGGTAAACCAGAGACTAACAATAAACTTTTTTTTTTATTTTGAACTGTTGGAGAATATTCCAGATTTTTTTCAAAATTTTTTGATCAGTACTTCTCGAGATAAAGGAGAACATCGATTTTTGGCAATTTATACAAAGATAAGCTTGTGCAAGTATTACTTCATATATATTTTTGGACTAGTGTTTTCACAAGCTTTCATTTAACACTTCACTCGATGACAATAGAATTTTTTTTCACTTCTCCTTACTAGCTAACCCCTTAAGTCAAAATATAACTCTCAAAACTACACGGCTCTAATTGAGCCATCAATTCCTATATTTGTGCCAAATTTCAACTTTATATATCAAATAGTTTCGGAGAAAATCGGGGGTGTGAGAGGAGGACACACAGGAAGTGATCCCATAAGTATACCATACGGGACACTAAAAATGGATACTTGAATCATATTATTCACACTTATAGTATCACCCTGATTACGGGTATTAGTTGATATGAGGGCCCGCCTAAGATTGCTATCTAATTTTTAAACGGTAAATTCTTCGCACTTTGCTATATAATCTATAATTATTATATTATAAAGTTACCAACCGAAAACGAAGAAAAATTAAACTCAGTTCATGCACGAAATATCCTAATAATAACCTCGTACTAAATTATACCCTTGTTAAACCTAATGTATCTTATGTACGCACACATACAAAATTTAAAAAACAAACATTGTCTCTCCTTGGCTTAATAATCTCATTCCTGAAACAAAATTCACTCATTACTTATTCTTTTATTCTCATATTCTTTCTTTCGCTACTATCCAAACAAAATGGAACAAGAAGTTTGGCAAGAGATATTTATGTTTCATTAATTTTTGCTCTACATTCATCCAATATCGTGCTTATAATACAGCCTTATAGTAGTTGTGAGGAAATTTTTATTAATACACTAATAGATTAATACTGGAAAATTTGCTTTGTTTTATTGTCAATATAAATTGATCTAGCTCCTATATTTTAGGCGTTTTAAGTTTTGTGTATCGGAAAAATGTGTGTGAACTTTTCAGATACACTATCAATGTAAGTCCTTGCTTCAATACTCGATTTCTAGAACCGAAGAGTTAAGGAAAGAATCGAAATATTCAAACAACATTCATATAAATATGATTCATGGTCTACTCCTTTTTTTTATGGGTCTAGCACACGTGCTGCAGGGAAGTCCCTAAAGCGCTCCAGGAGCGGCCTGTGCGCGGAAAAAGCGATTCACATTGTTCTTGAATCGCTGTAAGTTGTACTCGGTGGGAAACACAGCGCTGGGCAAATTATTCCAAAGGGATGATGTTCTCCATATAAAAGACTGCTTGAAAAGCGTTGTACGCTGAGTAACAAGCTGAACCTCATACGGATGTGAAGCACCAGCGCGACGTGTATTTCTAACATGCACCGCTTTGGGAGGAATTAAGCGGGCTACATCCTTCGAGCACTTTCCATGAAAATACCTGTAGAACAGACTCAAGGCGCCAACCGTTCTTCGATGTTCCAGCGAATCAAGGCCGCCGGTCAGTTCCGGGTCTCCAATCAGATGAACAGCTCTTTTCTGATCAGAATCCAACAAATGCAGTGTATGTTTGGGAGCGGAGCCCCAAATATGGGAACAGTATTCCATAGTTGGTCGAATTTGAGCTTTGTAAAGAAGTAACAGTTGTTGTGGAGTGTAAAGCTTTCTGGTTCGAAATAATATTCCCCACTTTTGAGAAGCTCTCTTTGCTATGCCTGCAACATGTTGATGCCAGGACATATTCGCTCCCAAACTAACGCCCAACAAATTGAGCGACGATGCTAGGGGAATGGAGTGCCCCGACATAACTATGTGGCGTTCAGCAACGTTACCTTTTTTAGAAAAAACTGCCGCCTGGGTTTTTGTAGCGTTAAATTCCACTTGGTTACTGTCACCCCAAGATAGAATTCTTCCAGGTCTTCGTTAAGTTGAACGACCTCCTGCTGTCTGCGGATATTCGCCTGAGCAGCCGATCTCCGAGCATTCAATGTGAATGAAGAGATAAGCGTACTGTCATCTGCAAAGCTGTAGATTGGATTCCCGGTATTTTCCAGCAGATCGTTAATGTAAATGAGAAAGAGAGTGGGAGACAGTATGGAACCTTGGAGGACACCGGCGTTGATAGTGAAGGTGTTAGAAAGAAATCCGTCGACTGCGACTCGTAAAGAACGCTCTCTGAGGAAACATGAGATCCACAAACAGAACTTTTCAGACACATCACAAGAGCATAGCTTAGCCAACAGTCCACCGTGCCAAACACGGTTCAAACGCGGAAATTATTTATTTAATTGAGTAACGAACTAGTGAACATTAGTAGGATATAAAAACTGGCATGTACCTTTGTAGTGTTCTATCTCGAAAAGCAAAGATATCTAAAGTTGCCTCTTGCAATCATAGGCGATACGTCAGAAACTTAACTTAATTTGGTAAGATTTCATTTACCGCCTGCCATGATTTCGCGATTTTATTAAAAAATTGTTTGGGAATAGGTCTTCTTAATCTTAGCAATACTCAAGTTTATTTTTTACACTCCCAGTATTTGACATATTTCTTTATAGTCTAGTAGGAGATCTACAGTACTCACGAATATCTTTGCAAAAAATTTGTTTCCGAATCGCTGCTACAACTAACACAAAATATATCATCGTAAGCCGGTGTCTGGTCAGCATACTCAACGATGGGTTGAAATCAGAACAAATATCGTCTTCTGTCCTTTATTTAAAGTTTCTTTGACGATGTCACGGCCATACTGTCACCGTTAATTGTATTTAATTGGAGTTACTGTCTACCCGTGTCAATTCGGTGCCTGTTTACCGTCATCAGTTAGCTCGGCTATTAGTTACTCTTATAGTCTCCCATCGCCCATTTGCGTTACCGTTCGCCATCGTCAGTGGGCTCTGCCGCCTAATAACATTAGCAGTGCAGTTAATCATTTTCCCTTAACAAGGTGTTAAAAGAAAATCATCTCTTATATGAATATTCCTTTGATTTCTACCTACTTATATTATATAGGCATAGTGTCTGTTGACCCCTCCTCCTTCCTATTTTTCTCATCTGGAGTTGTTAGGTATGAGATTTATTATTATAATTGTTTGTTTTATATCTCTTCCTTGTTCCAATTACTTTCAGAAAAAATATAAGACAAATTACTCTCAGCTAGTAGCTGATATGCTCAATAGCCGATTTTTCACTACAATAAATAGAAGATAGGTGGACCCCCCAAAGAGGATCGAAAGAGTGATGTTCGATCTTTAACCATTGAATAACTTAGCCAAAAGTCAGCAAACAACACCAAGAAAGCGGTACAGACGTAGGATCTAGCTAATATGGTTAATAGAGTTAACACATCAGTGAATAGGTAATATTTTTGTAAACAAATTTCAAATAAGCTAATTTTTTAAAATCTACTGTTATTACGATTAATTTTAGAACAGTTAGGATGCATTTTTTACAGCAAATATCTTAGTATATCAGCGATTGGCAAATCAATAAATAAAAATATAAATGTTCAGCCTAGTTTTAAACAGGACATTGCAGTAATACTAGTTATTATATAATTTTTTTATGAGATACTAAACATTAAATAGGACCGAAAATTTAGGGTATGCTGCTTTTATGCATGAAGTCTCCTACCGAGTTTTCCTAACCAGAAGTACACATAAAATAAAGACTTGTTAAACATACTTAATCTTATGTATGCACAAATACTAAATATGAAAAACAAACAATGTCTTTCCCGTTTCTTAAACAAAATTCACTCATTAACCATTCTTTTGTTCTCGTATTCTTCCTTTTTCTTACTATTCAAACACAAAAGAATAATAAGTTCGGCTCGAGATATTTATATTTCATTAATTTTTGTTCTGTTTTCTAAAAATTAGCTATGCGACGTTTCAGTCTCCCGTACTTTTGTTGAGAAGTCTTCTACTTTTCCGTTATTTCAATGGCTAGATGGAGATGAGATATAAAATTGTTAGTCAGCGGCGTCTGTGGGAAAATTAATAGTAATAATTTATTTAACTTACTTTTTACATTCAAGAGGTCAAACTTTTTCCCAGCTTGAATGACAATTAGATTGATTGATTTTAGGGAGTCAGGGCGTATCGACTGCATGGTCATTTAGCGCTCATGTGCGGACTGATTTTGGCTGAGAGTGTTGTTTGTTCTTATGTTTTTGTTAAGTTGTGCTATATAAGCTGATTTCTTTCAAAAATTGAACTATCTTTTTAATGTTCGTCGGGATGTTTTCCGAGTTTATTGTTTGTTTTAGCGAGGAGGGGAAGTCCAGGTTTGATTCTGATAGTGGAGAAATCCGGGGATCCAAAAATATGTTTCATTGTTAACTGAGAATAGCACCTGGGGCACTGTAGAGGAGGCTCGTTATTTAGAAGGTGAATTTGGATGGCGTAGGAATGACCCACAGCTATCCTTCTCCAGATTACATTCTTTTTTTGGCTCATCGATGTGTGATGCAATGGGGGAAGGACCATTGGTTTCAGTTCCCAGAGCTTGTTGGATCGGTCTTCCAAGTCCCACTGGAATTGGAAAAGGTTGTTGAATTTTCCTTTTACTAGATTGAGACAGTCTGATGAATGGTTCTCACCGATTATTGTTATACCAGTTGATATTGCTTGCTTAGCTTGTTGGTCTGCCTTCTCGTTTCCTCTAATTCCCGCGTGTCCAGGAGCCCATAAGAACCTTATTGTGATCTTCTTTATTTTTTTTTATATGTAAAGATCGGTTATTTGTCTTATGTATGCATTGCTTAGGTTGCCTTTTGTTAAGGATTTCAATGCACTTTGTGAATCCGATATTATAAGATGTTTATCGTTACAGTGGGAACCAACAAATCTTAAGCATTCTTTGATTACCAATATTTTGGCTGTGTATACTGAAGAGTGAGTCGGTAATTTCCTGGTGACGCCTCTCTCCACAAAAGCCGCTACCTTTTGAGTTTTGGAGCCATCAGTAAAAAATAAGGAGAAATTTTTTTACTGATTGTTTATTAGAAGGTGGTATCTTGTTCTGATGAGGTCCTTAGAGTGAATGGATGTACTGAGTTCACTGAGAGAGAAATCGACTGGTAACGGGGAGAGCCTAGGTGAAAAGGTGTTGAATTAATATATCGAAGGAGTTTAAAGTGGATGAGATTCTGTATTGTAAGGAATTTGAAAGGAAAAGATTGACCCGTTGGGGGGTTGGTAAGTTGGACCGGAGAAGTCCTGAAAGCTCCCGAAACCAATCTCATAGCCTAGTTTTGGACTGGTTCTAGCATTTTCTTTGTTGGGGGTTCCGGCCGAATCATATACTATATCTCCGTATCTAATCTTTGATAGAATTAGGGATTTATAAATGGTAATAATTGATAGAAAGTCGGATCCCCATGAAGTGTTGGACAGAGTGCGTATAAGATTGAGGTCTTTGGAGGTTCGGTCTCGAAGATATTTTAGAGATGATGGGTCCAATTTAATTTACTATCAAAGATCAGTCCAAGGATTCTGTGCGAGGTTGCCGTTGATATGGGTACCCAGTTTAATGTTAGGGTATTTAAACAAGGACATATATTTCCCATACAGATGTGGATGGTTGCCGATTTCTGTGGAGGAAAAGGAGGAAAATTGACAATTGACAAATTGACAACTGGCAAATTAGTAAATGACAATTAGGAAACAATTCAACACAACCAAATCCACCCTAAAAAGTGTACAAGAACTTCCTGCTCGGTGTTTAATAATTTATTGCAGGAACAAGCGAAGACAAATAAAATATCTTTATTTTTTTATGGTTACAATTTTTTATGACGATACGTAAACATATACAAACTCTAATCCAGGCCCTAAATATGAAGGATCTATGGATATTGTTTTAAAGATTTTAAAAATAAAATCTTAAACAGGCATATGCATTGACTTCACTTCCTTTAGTCACCTTACATGAACATTAGAATAATAAAAGCAACACTTAATCCATTTCAAACACAGAGAAAATATTTATCTCTATGTAACTCTCAGTGACATTATTCTTCATATATGATATAATATTAAATAAATTTATATTACTTTTGATCGTTTCCGATCAGTTTATGCTGAAAATTGCATAAATTGGAACCGAAATAGTTTACTTATTGAAATAAAGAAAAAACTTACTTCATCTAAGTCTACAGGCCTTTTGTTTTGTAGTGAGGGAATATTTTAAGTCTAGATATTGGAATAGATCTAAATTCCCTAACGTTTTAAAAATCAGTAAAACTACTAGTTTTGAACTATAAATTAGGATCCGAAAACTGTTAATGGTAAGTTAATTCAGCATTGAAAATGTTGTGCTCACCTAGACATTATTTAAATAAAAAACAACAAAAAAGATCTGTTTATTTTTTATCAGCAAATTATTGCGTTACTATCTAGAGATTTTGCCTAGATATGGTAAATATTAGACTAATCTAAAAGCTCCAGAACTGATATATTTGCTGGATTTTTGACATACGTCGAAGGTAGCATATTCCTCATAAGCTTAGAGGTTTAAAGTGGTTTACAGGACTGATATGTAAATCCTCAATATTAGACGAAAGCCCTTTTTAACAATTCCCATCATATTTAATTACTCAAACGCTCGTTTCTCTATAATATAACTTCCTTTCTGGTGGAAAAAAATACCAACAGATTCTTCAGCAGCGTGGGTAAAATTTAATAAAATGCTGAAAACTTTACTTACCTCGCAATAACATTCCACTCATTGCATTTTATAATCATACTTATTATTTAAAAAGAAAAGAAAAATTATTAATTTGATTTTTCTCTTGTCAATCTATGGCACCTACCCATCTCTATTCATATATCCTTATTCTTTACTTCTTTTGTCCTTTGAAATATGTGGCATTATCTCTATCAAACATATTTTATAGTCATAAAAAACATTACGGTGATGTAAAAAAATTTCAAATCCGTTTTTAAAATGATCATTACTGGTCCTTATGTTACAGTTTATTTAATTTATTTAAATAAAAATAAATTAGCAAATTTTTCTGTACATATTCCTAATAATCTCAACAGTACTTGCATTTTGTATCCTACATGGTAAGTTGATATTAGAGTTAAGTAACTACTTTTTGTAATGTTTAACTTTGGTTTTAACGTTTAATTAATAATATTATATCGTACTATTCTTTTGTTAAAGAATGCATACATATAGTACACACAAAGCTATCGGCTGGCAGAAATCGGACTGACGATCGTCCGGTTACTATGCAGGCTACAATTAACGAAAAGTTTTGTCGCAGTAAGATACAACAAAATATATCTCTCGCTTGTGCAATCCTAAAACTTAAAAGCATATCTGCCCTCCGTCAGAAGCTATTTAAAGCCACACACTGACAAAGGAATTGTCTGTAACAATTACCGCTAAGCAGCTTGATCGTTAAGGTTCTAATCCAGTAGTAAAAATCTACAACTACCAAAAATAAACAAAAGCCATATTTCAGGAGTGACCACTGTTCTCTCATCCTTCATTTCATCTCAGTATCATGGCTCATCAGCCGAGCTAGGAACCACAACGGAGATAACAGAACTCGAAGTACTTATTACAGTACTGGGGTAATATCGCAGTAAAATACAACAAATTATATATCTACCTTGTGAATGCCTAAAATTACAAAGTATACCAACCCTCCGTTGGAAGTAATATGCCAAAACGCGTCCTACGATGAATTGACAGAGGCGAGAACAGTTGGCACTGCTTAAAAATGGACTTTCTTCATTTTTAGTGGTTGATACAGAAAAGTTTTGTCATGAGGTTAATTAAAATGATTTATTTCAGCAAGAGAAATTCATCTTTTGGTACTTTTCAGTTATATATGGGAAATTATAGATATTAGTAAGCCATATTAATTAATAAACTACGTAAGACTAATATCTACAAGAAGGAAATAAGCCTAAAGGAAAGGTTATTTCCCTCGAACATAAGTACTTTAGTACTATCACTGATCTTATTTGATGCTCTAAAACAAGTATAAAGTCAAAAGATCCATTTTTAAAATAAGCTTTTGATTATGTCAAATTACACTGAAAAAAAAATTAAAATTATGGACTCCTCG
>CM032453.1:77843314-77904749 GCA_019049505.1 Pachyrhynchus sulphureomaculatus | reverse complement strand
GTGGGAAGTTCTCAGACCCACTGAAGCTACCGCAATCTTGGAAATTCAGATACATGAACCTACAATTTTTCTATGTACTTTTCTGAAGTTTCTAACACTATTAAGCTTTTATATCTCTAAAGCATTACCTATTCCTATCTCTTATAGTGAACAGAATGTAGGAATAAGTTACTGATTTTAAAGACAATTTTACCAAGTTTTTAGTCTTTCTTTTATTTACTTCATCCATATATGTATCTACTGATTTTAACAATTTATATTTTTAATTTTTGTAAGCGTCATACAATGAACTATTATAAGGTGAAGAAGTTATCTATCAGAGAACATACAATTATGTTAATAAAAAATGTATAGTATTAAAGTTATAGTTAAGGGATCTAAGCAATATCTATCTCATAGGACAAGCAGTCTTGATAAGGACTAAAATGTTGAAATAAATATATGTGGCAAAGTATATGCTAGCGGTATTTTAAGTACCTAATTAATGCGTATATCTTAATTTAAATTATATGAAACTTTTTTACGGTTTAAAGTTGTGAATCTTTTTAAAATTTATAAAATTATTATTATAATTAAACTATTCTTTGTGGCAACCACATTAACACTAATGTAAATTTTAAAAAAAATTATGTCAAAGATTTAAGTACGACAAAAAAAAAAGTGAAATGAAGAAAACATAAGTAATTTAAATCATTTCAGTAATCTGATGATACGCCCCAGATTTTTACTTTCCAATCTGGTCGTTATAATTTTCAGAAAAGCACTGTAAGGCTCGTAATGAGTCAAACAAAAAGGATTCAAATAATAGAACTACATACCTTTTGTAAGGCCCTCATTTTGACATTTCAAAAACGCGGAAATAGCTAGGGAGACCGGAAATACTTCTTGAAAAACAGCATAGTAATTTCGTCTGAAAAACTGGATATGTAAACAGGTGGTAAAAGATTAAAATTATGAGTGTAAGGTGTAGTTTTAAAAGAGCTTTTATTGAGATTAAAAAGTTATTTCTGGAAAGCCATTGCCATTGTGCTGATTAGTGGAATAAATGGGAACGAAAAAATATAAAATTGTGTTTGCAAAACACCCTAAAAACTTTATTATCTATAGATTGATCAATATATTTTAAAAACTTCCCTTTCAGTGAGAACTATATAAAATTCAGGAAAAAAAATATAAAACAAAGTATATGATTTCAAATCAGAGATAATTACATATAGTGAGCATATATATGTTATATGATTCTCTTAAAATATACAACTTTCTTAAGTTCAATTCAGTATTTTATTCTGTTTTTAAATCTTTTTTTATATAAATTTTAAATTTTTGTGGTTTCACCTTTCTTTTTTCTTAAAAACTCTTACTATTTCAGTGTGTTTCTTTAAAATATTATGCAGTATATTTTCAGAGGGACAAAGTAAAGTCAGAAATAAATACCTACTATAATGAACTCTACAGGTCCAAAATAACACCTAAGAAAAAAAACAGACTGAAAAGAAAATACAAAATATAGGTACGAAAGAACTATAGAGAAGGTCAATAATGCACTGGAGGATGTGAAGCGTAACAAAGCAGCAGGCCCTGATGGTATTTTATCGGAAATGCTATTGAAGGCCGAGAGAGAACTTAAACAGGTATTGGTAAAACTTTTCAACATATGTCTAGAAACTGGCAAAATACCAACATTGTGGCATATATTAGAAGTAATACTTCTACACAAAAAGAGAGGTCTCAGAAACTTAGACAATTACAGCCCGATTAGCTTACTATCTCATATTTATGAACTTTTGACTAAAAGCATCTCCAATAGATTAAAAAATAAATTAGATTTGTATCAACCATCCGACTATAACACATGCGACCACTTATAGACAATGAGAAATATCCTAGAGAAAAGCAATGAATGCAATTTCGAACTCTAGAGAGAAGGCTTTTGATTGTATCGAAATGTGGGCAATCATCGACGGCTTGATCAACTATAGAACTGATTCTAGATCTACTACCCTACTCAAAGATATATAAAAATGCAATGATTTACATAAAACTTAGTACAAAACAAATATGTATAGGAAGAGGTGTACGAGAGAGAGATATAATCTCTCCTAAATTATTTATTACAGCTCTAGAAGCAGCAAATAACGGCCTAAAGGTAGATGGTGTGTATCTTAGACAATTAAGGTTCGCAGACGATATGGTAGTCATCAGAAATAATCCACATGAGTTACAAGAAATGATAAATGACTTAAATTACCACTCAAAGACAATTGATGATTAATAAAAGTAGGATAAAAAAATCAACACTAATAGCAACATAGTTATAAGTTTAAAACGAACAACTCTCGAGATTGTTAAGGATTATGTGCATCTGGGGCAAAAAATTACTACGACAAGAGATGGTGTTTCGAATGAAATTTTAAGACGAATCAAGCTTGGATGATGCGCATTCGGGAAATTAAGTTATATATTCAAAGATAAAGCCATCCCAAGTAAGTTAAAGGCCAAAGTTTACGATCAGTACATCCTACCCGTAATTACATATAGTGCTGAAACTTGGACACTGAATAAAGCCGATATATAAAAACTAGCTCGGACCCAGAGAGCACATGAAAGACATGTGCGGGATAAAACTTGAAGATAGAAAAAAAACAAGTGAATATGTGAACAAACGAAATTAAAGGATATTATGGAGGACGTAGCAGGAAGAAAGTGGCAATGGGCTCGACATGTAACACGCACGACCAATGTTTAATGGACCAAGCGAACATTAGAATGGAGACCACAAGAACAGAAAAGGAGTGTAGGACGTCCCAAAACAAGGCGGCGGGATGATATACAGAGGGTTGCGGGCATTGGATGGATGACAACAGCTGCAAATAGATTAAGATGGAAATTCAGGGGGAAGGCATTCATCCAGCATTGGATAGTATTAGATTTATAGTGATATTTTTAGAGTATGCATACACAGCGGGTAGCCGGTAAAGAAGCAGAAGGGATATCTCCTACAGATTCAGGAAAAATCATTCTCCCCATCCTTTAAGTCTGTCTTTTTTTATTGTTCTATGTACTGTGAAAAAGGAGAAAGAAAGTTTCTAGAGTATCTGGGTATGAGGGTTTTTTTTTTCTTGAAAAAGTCTCATTCCATTTCATTAGAAACAGTTTCTTATAAAATAGAGGATTTCTTTTAGAGATTCACTGGTCATCGATTTTATGCTCCAGAGTGGTTTTCAAGTATTACTGTAAAATAGGTTACTTTTTATTTAAAAGCTCTCTCTTCGGTTAGTGAATGATTTTTCTGTAAAAAGTGCCCTATAAATGCATATTTCTCTTGTATCTATAAATGCAGAAAAAGGCTCCGCTTTTTCCACACAAACTCTCTCCCTACACACTTCTAGAGCCTGAAAGTTCTTGAGAAGAAACTATTTCTCAAATATAAAACTGCTGAATATTTTAAATATGTGCAACGAAACTATTGATGAATTTGCTCTATCGTTAACATAGTACAAAATGTTTTTTTTTCAAAAGGGTTATCGTTCAACAAATTGAATAACGAGCATAGTAAGTGCCAGATTATGTAATATAACTTTTTTTCTAAGAAAACTTCTGACTGTTATTTACCGGTAAATTACTATGACAGAAAGTTTCCGTCAGAAACCTGTAACGTTTTTAAAAGGGTTTTTTTAATAAGCAAACAAAATATCATCGTTCATCGCATTTTTGACATATTAAAACTTTATAGTTCTAAAATTGAAATGAAAAGCCCTCTGTACCATTTATTAATTTTATAAAAAGACCAAATTCTGAGTAAGCACGTTCGTCTCTTATGTATATTTGGCAACGGCATTTGTTTACGTTAAAAATTGTGATAGTAATAAGCTACACCTAAGTAATAGTATAAAAATGATTTTTTTCGGAAAGAAAATAACGAAATCTATACAAAATATTTATTAAAAATGGTTATACCAAAGGGAAGCACAACGGGAATATACAACACATCATAGATGAAAGAGGAAAATCTCTAGCTGAAAAACGTTTCTACATCTTAACGGTAATAAGAAAGAAAAAAATTTCACAAAGGTTTTCCTCTAACCTGAATTAACCTGAACGAACTGGAAATATAAGTATGAAGAATTGAAAATTCTTTTGCATTTTTAAAGTATGTTATATTATGAAATCTGATCGAAAAACTTTATTAACCATTTTTTTTTGATTTAGAAAATTCAGGGGGTTCTATAATAGATTCTATTGAAGATCTTAGTAAAATAGATTACAGGATTTAAAATACTTTACAAAAACGTGGTTATCATACATATATATTTACCTATGTAGTATTTAACATAGGAAAACAAAGAATAATGTTCATATCTTGTCAGGAGATATTGCAAAGTATGAAATAAGCTGCGTAATTGTTTTTAAAAGTGATTCAGAGTATTAGTCAGCTTTTTCAACAGTCGAAGATTTTAATAGAACAAAATATCACTTTTGGAAGGATTTCACAAAGGTTTTTCTCCGACCTAAATTAATCTAAACTAATTTTAAAAATGAAGAGTTAAAAATTCTGTTGCAATTTTAAGGTATCCTATATTATGAAATCTAACCGAAGACCATAATTAACAATTTCTTTTGATTTTGAAAAATCCTGGAGGTCCTTTAATACATTTTACTGAAGTTCTTGATAAAATATATTCCATAATTTAAAATAACTTTTAGAAACATTGTTATCACACATATATACTTAGTAAGGCAACATTTAAACCAGGAAAACAAAGAATTACGTCAAAAGATATTGTAACGTATAAAATTAGATGCGTAATTGTTTTATAAAATTGATTTGACTTATGACTCAGCTTTTTCAACAGTCGACGTTTATAACAGAAGAAAATGTTCAGTTTTGGGCTAACGAGAATATTGGAGCGATACCTCAAATAGAACTCTCTGGCCGTCAATCTAATCGGGTTTGGTGCAATATATTGGACAGTAGGGCAATAGGACCAATATTTTTCAATAGAAATGGGGTAACATATCTTGAAATAATTGCGGAAATTGTTGAAAATGTGGTACTACCCACATGTTAATAGGAAAATAAACTCATGGGTAGATGGCGCTTGGTCACAGAATATTCTCGTAGGAAACGATTTTTAACTGAAACTTTTTATTTAATTGTGTGAGAGATCTTTTTACAGGTAGGTTTTTTAAAAATATATGAGATGAATGAAACTTGACAGTAAATCATCTAAAAAATGCATGCATTTTGCAGTGATCAAGGCCACAGAATTATTTTGAGAGCCATAGAAAAAAATAAAAATTTATATTTATATATATAACATATATATATATATATATATATATATATATATATATATATATATATATATATATATGTATATGTATATATATATATATATATATATATATATATATATATATATATATATATATATATATATATACATATATATGTTACAATAGAAATTTTCACAGATGGCTGCGGCTGCCGCTCGAAGCTAACTGAGAAACCGACGTGCAGTCGCCATCTTTTATAGGTCGGCGGCTACGCAGATTGTAGGTGGGGGGTCGGAAGCATCGGTGTTTGCCGGCTTGGTGGTAATTACGGGTTCCGGCGCTATATATATATATATATATATATATATATATATATATATATATATATATATGTATATATATATATATATATATATGTATATATATATATATATATATGTATATATATATATATATATATATATATATATATATATATATATATATATATATATATATACATATACATATATATATATATATATATATATATATATATATATATATATATATATATATATATATATATACATATACATATATATATATATATATATATATATATATATATATATATATATATATATATATGTATATATATATATATATATATATATATATATATATATATATATATATATATATATATATATATGTATATATATATATATATATATATATATATATATATATATATATATATATATATATATATATATATATATATATATATATATATATATATATATATATATAATATAATATAATATATATATATATATATATATATATATATATATATATATATATATATACATATGATATATGTATATATATATATATATATATATATATATATATATATATATATATATATATATATATATATATATATATATATATATACATATATATATATATATATATATATATATATATATATATATATATATATATATATATATACATATATATATATATATATATATATATATATATATATATATATATACATATACATATATATATATATATATATATATATATATATATATATATATATATATACGTATATATATATATATGAAATATATATGTATATATATGAAATATATATGAACAGGACGAACGCCATGTTGAGCATTTGACATAATCAATTTTAGTTTATTTGGAAAAGTAGTAAGACCGTATTTAGGTTTAAACGAAGAAATTCTTTTGTTCTCAAGTACTGGTAGGTTTCAATTCTCGATATTGTTATTTTCTTTTATTTTAACGTTATACCTGTTATCATGTTATGTATTCTTAAAAAAAATATATTTAAACTAGGATTCCTCTTGGCCTTTCATAAAGTTATGTATGTTTTCGTTGTGCTTGGTTGTTATTGTAACCATTTTTAGTAAGTATAACTCGTTTTTCACTAGCTAAAAGAAAACATTTTTATACAAACGTTTAAATATAACTGACTCTTTACCCAAACAGTTCGCTTTATTTGGCAACCTAAAAAGAAGCGATTTTTTGCTTATTTTGTTCAATAACATACTAGAAATATATATTGGCATTTCTACGAATAAAAGTTCTTTATACTTAAAAAGTACTAGACAAAAATAAGATTTATATCATATATTGAAACCGCGGGGCGCGAGTTTTTCTGCAACAAAAATGTTTATTTTAAAGTCAATCAACGTACGGAATACTAATTGCGCAAGTCCGACTTATACTTGGCCGGATTTTTTGTATTCAAGAATAAAATACGCTAAAAATTATGAACGCTTTTAAAAGTTTTGATATAACCAAAAACATATTTTTGGAATACCCTTGTAATAAGATGCAAACGATCTATAATATTCTGACTGTGTTAGCGTAGCTTTGTACGTAAGATATAAATCCTGAAATTATAGATTCAAGTTCTGGCCGTACTTAATTTTTTCTCGTCCTCTTGTGTTCATATATGTCTTTTATGTGTTCATTGATTTCTGTCCCTTTACAGACTTTAAGTCTTTAATTTATATCATAATTTTTTTGTTTGAAGTATAATAAAAAGAATTCAGCCACTTGCTTCGAACAAAATATCAGTTGAGTCTTAGACGCTATTGCACTCTCGAAAAAGAAGGTAACATTTTTCTTCAGATTCAGAGATTTGGTGTGACGTTTATAGCGTAAAGTCCAATTTATGTTATAATAGCCGAGACATAAAAGTAAAGTCCCCGGCTATTTACAGCAAGAACAAATAAGCGTTTTATTTGAAATTGTTCTGTTGATATTATACAGGGTCGCCAACATTCTAAGAAGTAAAGTTGCAGATGAACTTTTTTTTACTAACCTTTGTAAGGGAAGTACTGTATTGGAGAAAAACTTACCCTCCTAGCTGTTTTTTCACATGTTATAACCAGTAGTGACGGAAGTTTTCTTTGATATATCGATTGTCATCGATAAATAAAAAAAAATAGGTGAAGACGAAAATCGATAGTTACAGATATCTCCGTCGTCAGAAGTGATATTTTTTTTTGAAAAAAGAAAAGTTTGTTTTTGGAAGTTCCCCAGACATCATCATCAATTTTTAAATATTAATTATTGATATTTCGATAGTCATAGCTACATCGTAGTTATCGGTATCGATGTATTATCCCGTGAGGGGTCGCAGAAGTCAACTAAAAGAATAAAGCTATTTGTAGATGCCCAGCTGTCACTAGGCACCAACATCTGCAATAAATATACTAAATAATTGCAAATGAACTTTATATACTCGCTTTTTGCGAAGCTAAGATTAATTCGTCGATCTGCACTTTCTCTATCTAAAGTACTACTTCTGATCCCTGTTTAGACGTAACTTTGGACTCTGTCTTTTACTAGAAACGATTTCTTTTGCTAATGCGAAGAAGTCCTGGAAATCCGAGACTTTGATGCTATGTGGCTAAAAACAAACAAACCACAATTGTCCTTAAGTTGAGAACACTTCTTGCTTCACGTGCACCCAAGTGCTGAAATTGCCATCCTTGATAACGGAAATATCAGCAACATCAACTGGTTTAAATATTCAAATATCGCTGACAAACAAGATCGTCAAGCCGAATTTATGCCAATCAGTTATTTTTATAAATAATTTATCGACGAATCAACACAAATTCCCGACCATGGCAGAGAGGTCGCTAGTCTTTTTGTATTGAATTAACCACAAATCCAGGGATTTACATTATCAGTGTAAGGCTGCTGTTAAGTTGTTTTGACTGTAAATTCGTTACCATATCGAATATTTTACCAATTAGTTAGAAAGAGACGCCTAAACCGCGCAAGATTTAGCACTACAAATCTGCTAAATTTGAAGAATCTCCATATAATGCATACAAGCAGAAAAAGTAAAATCCACAGATTGACGAACTGTTGCAATTATTGTAGCTTGCGAGCTTAAAGTTTGCTGCAAGATGAGAGAACTGCTTATTCAAGAACTGCAAAAGAAATAAATTAAACAAATTAAACAAATTAAAAGGATAAACTAAATCGATATTCCGAAATAAAATTTCGGAATATGGTTTGTTACTTGATTGGTCACTACAACATAAATCGATCGATACCGTTGCCTAAAGCCTACCTGATGAAGAGTATAGGCTCAGAAACTATAGTCGTAGGAGGAAAGGCATGGAATATAACATTCATGGAATCTTTGTTGGTCATTTTGCATGTGCAAATTTCTCGAATTAAAAGGAATTATTAAAACTTACCTCGTCTAGTGTTGGAAGAATGTCGAGGATTGCTTAAGTGTGAAGACCCTTATTGCGTGACCAATATTAAATTACAAAATTTTCTAATATGTCGATAAAGATTGTCACATCTAGTACACGTTTTGCAGTTGTGCATGGTTATGAATCTCGAGTAAAGCTAATTCTAAATCGAAAAAAGAAATGTTATATATAACACAAAAATAAAAGAAAAGAGGAGAATGTTTCCGCATTTTTCCTTGATAAGACGTTTATTTCAGATCACCCATCTGACTGCTCCAAGGAAGTTTCCTATGTCATTTAAGATTACAGCCTCGTTTCGAAAAAATCTCTTCTAAATATTTCGCCGACTGACAATGGCGTAAAAACCCGAACGTCATAAATCGTAATACTTTTGTTAGTACCCCGAATAGATGCCAAAAAATTATTGCTAAGACCATGCAGGAACACAATTAAAGATATAAAACAAAGTTCTTGGCTATTTGAACTATCTAAAGCCCTTGTGATCGGTCAAAATTCGACTAAATTAATTATACCACTACCTATATGGCCTGACAATACTACTGCACACTTGTTAGCTTAACTCTGCTGCATATTTTACTGTCGATTTTTAGAGTAAACGCAAACTAATATTCATGCATGCAGAGTCCAAGTCGCTGGATATTGTCTTCACGCAGGGTGTCATAAAATTATTTTAACAAAGTCGGAAAAGCTTCTGGTGCAGATGGAATACCAGCCATACTACTTAAGAGGTGTGTGAACGAACTAACGCCAGTATTCTGTAGACCATTCAACTTCTCTTACAGAAAAGGAATATTTCCATTTTGTTGTATATCCGCTAAACAACTACAAGAAAAGTCAGTTGCATTGGCTTAATAATAAACACGAATGCTGAAAAGTTTTTAGTTTATCTACTTAAAACACATTTTTTTTGCAAAACTCGACTTTATTCAAGAACATAGTCTCCTTCAAGAGCGATACAATCAGTCCAACGCTTTTCTAAGATTTCTATACCTATCTTGTAGAAGGATTTGCCTTTGCCTTTAAAATAGGCCTCAGTTTCGGCGATAACTTCTTCTTGGGAGCCAAATCTCTTTCCCGCGAGCATTTTTTTCAGGTCTGCGAATAGATAATAGACGCAGAGGGCCAAATCTGGAGAATATGGTGGATGAAGAAGCAATTCGAACTTTAACTCATGCAATTTTGCCGTCGTAACCATTGACTTGGTACATTGTCTTGATGAAAGAGCACTTTTTTCTTGTTCATTTGTGGCCGTTTCTTTGCGATTTCTGCCTTCAAACGCGCCAATAACTTTGTATAATATTCGCTCTTGATGGTTTTTCCCTTCTCAGCATAGTCAATGAAAACCATTCCATGCGCATCCCAAAATACAGAGGCCCCAGCCGACTGTTATGTCTTTGGTCACTTCGGAGGGCTTTCACCAGCTGCTGTCCACTCAGCTGAGTGCCGATTTGATTTCGGGTGTGTAGCGGTAGATCAATGTTTCATTTATTGTTACATATCGCATGAAACAATCCTTTTTATTGCGCTTAAATAGGTCCAAACAGCGCTCAGAGTCAACAACACATTGTGGTTTTTGGTCTACTGTGAGCAAACGCGGTACCCATTTCGAACAGAGCTTTCTCAGGCCTAAATATTTAAGCAAAATATGACCAACATGTTTTTTTTTAATGTTTTCCGGTGTAACCGCCTCATTTGGGCGTCCAGAGCGTTCAGCATCATTTATGTCTGTACGACTGCATTTAAATTCAGCATACCAGTAAATGATTTTCCAGAGGCAGAGTCCCCTTATCAAGCCATTGCTTTGCTTGAACAGTATTTTTTTCCATCAAAAACAGTATTTAATCAACACAGGAAATCCAATTTTCTCCATTGTTTTGAAAATATCAAAAGTAGCGTCACTAAAACCGCTGTAACTTATAAACTAATAGTTGAAATGTCCTGAAACTTTGACACGTATCATTTGAAGGTTGATACTTCCTAAAACTCATATGGATTTTTTGAAAAGGGCGACATCTATGTATCAGACCAAAACTTTTCAGCCTACATAATATCAAAAGTTATGGACTATGGCTATTATTTAGCATCTTTTAAAATATATAGAAGGATGAAATATGATCGGTGATCATTAATATATCTTTTGTAAGCAAAGATCTTCTAACTTCGTCTATTGTTTGTGATACATACCTGACACAAAGCAGTTGAACATTTTGGAGAATCTTAAGCAGTTTCACTTAACATATTTCAAGCATTCGACCGAGTTATGCGTGACGAATGATTAACCTATGCTTTTAAAGTATATTTCTAAGGTTTTGTTTATAGATCTCGTTTCTTTTCAGAAAGTGTTCTTTACGAGCGTAGTTGATGATTAAATCTACAGTTTTGCCCGTGACAGCTTGCTTGGTTCGTTATTTACCTTCAACACTTAAATATTATCTACCCATGCAAATATCCTCAGACAGTAGAAAGTTATTAATATATACCGTTCGATACTTCTGAGTTAAATTTGTATTTTTACTTCTTCTGAAGTTGTTTTATCCACATTATCACTCTGTTACGATTTTTCTGCTTGTAATTATGATGAAAATAGTAAGGCAGCTGACGATTTTGCACTAATAAACACAGCATTAAAGATAGTATCCAAATATATTTGGAATTTTCTGTTCCACGCTGTTCTAAGAGTAATAAAAAATTAAACCAATTTTTTATATTATTGTCCTAAATATTGCTAAATAATGTGTTACATACTAAGTTAAACCATTTACAGTAGGCTACAACTAAAACACTACTATGTTTTGGGCGTTTTTAAGCATTCCTATAAATTAAGATAAAAATAAATTAATAAATAAATAGTCATAAATTTGTCAAAATTTGTATAATAGAAAAAAATATGGTCAAATCGTTACGTTGACTTCGCAACGCCAGATAGAGTTCCATTTTTATTCCTGCCATTACACTGGTATATCATACCTGGTGGAAAGAAAAGTAAGGTCAAATTTGAAAAAGTTTACGACAAGCTTATATGAGTTAATATTTTTTCTTTTGGCAATTTATAATGGTCTGTACAGGTAGTCTTTTTTAATATTTCTACATATGTGCCATTTTTTATAAAATACTTCTAAGAATATCTCTAGTAAATAATGACATAACATTTTTATTTTGATGAAGATACTCTCGTCGTATAGCAGACGCATAAAATACCAAATACACCTGAAGTTATTATTCCAGACCCTCCAACTCATCAGTTATATATCGTGAAAAAATTACTAACAATTTTTTTTCGAATCTTATATCAGTTTTTTTTAACGCTCTGTATAATAAAGCTCGTTTAATAAAGTTGGGGAAAAATTAGCTTTAAACTTCACAAGTTTGCCAAGATCGGTCATTCCGTGTTAGAACTATAATCATTTGAAAATGGTGTGTTTATATTGCTTTTTTTAAGCGATTTATAAAAAAAGGTCTGGTAGCATACAAATGCTTTTAACTACAAAAAACTACAGCTAGCAATTCCTTAAACGCCGGCAACACGGTGCCACGTACTCTATTTAGTAGATAGGGCAAACGAGAACTGTTGCCCTTGACGGTCATTAATCTGGCCCTTCGTAAGGCGACAGGGCTAATTCGTCACTTAGCCCTGTTCGGGCGGAATTAAAATTTTTTACGTCACACGTCCAGAAGGTCGACAGAACGAGATTAGGCAATTTGGGCGCTTTTTATTAATGATGTTGAAAAAATGGGCCTGTGATTTTTTCCTTTTAGTTCATTAAACAGATAATATCAAATTGGATGTATTTTTTATGTCGGATATTATAGCTGTAATTCGAAAGTTAAACACGTAGAATAAAGCTGGGTTGACTGGATCATTTTTATAAGTGAGAAGAAATTAAAAAGAGGAAAATAACTGGTATATTCATGTTTTTTTGACTGAATATAATTAGAAATCGTATCATTAATATTAAAAACAGTAGATAACAGTCACTTTCAATTTGTTATTTTACTCATAATATGTTAGTCGCTGTCTTTTCGATGACAGTCACTTACTTTGATATTTTTTACCTTTTCTATTGGCTATGTCTATGTTTGATTGTCCAAGAATTGTTGATACTGTAGGAATTAAAGTCTTTTTAATTATATATATATATATATATATATATATATATATATATATATATATATATATATATATATAAATATATATATATATATATATATATATATATATATATATATATATATATATATATATATATATATATATATATATATATATATATATATATATATATATATATATATATATATATATATATATATATATATATATATATATATATATATATATATATATATATATATATATATATATATATATTTGTGATATATATACCTCGATGTGTATCAGTAGAGACATATGAAACTTAAGACCTTCTTACCCTTATCTTTCATTATGAATAACAAAATCATCAATCATTTCGTAAGAGTAGTAAAGCAATACCTAAAAATTTTATAAGCTGCTCCAGCTCTTCTCGAATTAATTTTGTAAAAAATGCATCTGACTTCTGCTCACAGTAAACATGGTAGAGTTGGCAAAGAGCTATGCACATCATGACAACAGAGAATAATCACTACCCTGCTTAGGACACTGTGAATTGAAAAAACATAGAAAAAAGAATATTCTAAACTTTTGTAACTTTAAAAGAGTGAATTTAGTAAATCTAACTCAATTTACAAAGATGTGCTAAAAATTCTGTCCAATAATTTCCAGTGCCCAAGATATACATGTTACTTAGAGACATAGATGTTATCTACCTTGGTTTCCTCATACCATTATAAAATATATTAAATCTAAACTTAAACCTTGAAGAAAGTATAGAAGGACGAAAAATTTATTAGAGCTGGGAAAGTTTAAAAATCTGGGGCGAATTATTAAAAACGACATAAATACTTCCGACAAAATATACTGTTTAAATATTAAAAATAATAAAAAAACCAAGTGCAAGTCGGACTTGCGCAATTAGTGATACGTACGGTTAAATTAAAATTTTTGTGGCAGAGGTATAAAGTAATCAATTATTTCACAAAACACCCTAAATGGGTTTTCAACTAAGTTTGTTGCCAATCTTTGTTGAAAACTAAAACTAATATATATATATATATATATATATATATATATATATATATATATATATATAAATTATAGGTACGCACTCGTGATAATTTTGATTCAATTACCTTATGAATATTATTTTTTCAAAATTTTTTTTTGATATTACTAAAACCATCCATGATATTCTTGCACGTGCAAAGTACATTTCTATACTTAAGACAGTCCCTGTATCGCATGGAACTATTGACAAATGACTATACTGTAATGTCAGCAGACCTCATTAGTGGTTTTGCAGGACCACCGCCGAGTTTCCGCTGGCATCGACCTTTCTAAAATGTCATCGTGCTATTTTGGTAATGAAAGCTGTTGATATTTCGTCTTTAGAAGTTAAGAGTTATATGTATAGTAACAATTTGATTCGTAATTTTTGTCTCCTCTGATATTGTTTTATATTTGTAAAACAATTATTTAATAAGCTGAATGGAAGCCTCAAAATTTTTTTAACTCTGGTTAAGTTCTATAGAAAGCTAGCATAAATATATCAAAGTTTATAGAAAGCTAGCATATCTCATATATATATAATATATATACATATATATATATATATATATATATATATATATATATATATATATATATATATATATATATATATATATATAATATATATATATATATATATATATATATATATATATATATATATATATATATATATATAATTGAAGGTTAACTACTCGAAACGCCCTCATGAGGAAATAGGGATGAGCAAATAAAAGATCTTTAGGCTCTATTTTTTTTATTTTTTTTTATTTTGGAATCTAGTTTTCGCTGAATAAATGGTAGCTTCTTCTGGATACTGAAATGCAAAGAATCGACAGAAAGATAATTGAGATGTTTATTAAGAAGTGTAATACTTAAACTACTGTAGTATATACGAGTAGCATATTTACAAAATTGTAACAATTTCCTTTTCTCTAATTAAGTTTGCAATTCATTACATAAGTAGCGACACAGAATCAGACCCTCGCCTTTGGAAAATCACAAAAATTCTAAGGAGATAATACTAATACATTTTGAATTGTTCTTTTTTAGAATTAAATATGTATATATATATATATATATATATATATATATATATATATATATATATATATATATATATATATATATATATATATATATATTCATTATCATCATTAGGTTATTCCATCCATAGTCGGATGTAAGCCTCCCCAAGTTGTCTCCAATAAAATTTGTTTGCTTTTCTCTCTTCTTGCTTCATCTTGTCTGTGGTCTACCTCTGCATCTTTTGTGTTCTCTAGGTCCATATATATATATATATATATATATATATATATATATATATATATATATATATATATATATATATATATATATATATATATATATATATATATATATATGTATGTATATATATATATATATATATATATATATATATATATATATATATATATATATATATATATAAGGTTGTCCCAAAAACCAACATACATATTCCCTTTGAGAACTGATAGGCCAGCTCATAACTCACCAAAATATGTAAATATGACCTGAAAAATCTTTAGATTTCAAGATATTGACACTTTTATGAATAATTACACAATGAGCTCCTTTTGCACTTAGAATCTAAAGTAAAACATAGTCCCGCAGGTCAGTATACTTTATTTATTAAATTATTTAAGTATATTTAGCTTGGCCACGTACATAGGTAGTAGTTGTTCGCAGAAATGCAATAACGCCCGAGGCAGCACTACCGCGTTGTCTAAAAGGTGCTGTGAAATACAGAAATGTATGTTTCGGCACTTGGACAACGTTGACGGGTATTACAACATCCTCGCCGATATCCTTAGGAGATCAAAAAGGGTAAAATCCCTAAAAAAATAGTAAATGTGATACCATTTTCGAAACTACATTAAATTAGCAATTTTTTAAAATAATTGGCAGATCAACTTGATATATTTTTTTTAGAGTATGAAGAGTCAGAGTTAGCTAATTAAAATATTTTTACTCATGATACTTGCAAAAATGTTTTTGTTTCTCGCAGGCTTATCAAAATTAATTTTATTTTGAACTGTGATAAACATCAGGGTTAATCAAAATTACGTCAAATTAATAAAAATCTTAAAATACGGAAATTTGTATTTATGGCACTTCATAAACTGATCAAAGGTGTAGATTTTTACGAAATTTATAAAAGTTTCAATATCTCGAATTCCAACGATTATTAACTAAGGTCATATTTACATATTCTGTTTATGAGCAGTAGCCCATAAATAGATAGATAAAAAGTGAGCATTTGCAGAAATGCCGCCAAATGGAGACCTTTTTTTTAAATGTAGGTCTTGATGTGTACTTTTCGGAAAAAATAATACGGACAATAGCCAAGCGGTGCAACAATTTTAAATATTGCAAAATTCAAACATTTTTGACGTTCTTAGTGATATTTTAAAGATTTCTCGCGTTCTATTCAACGGATTTGAAAAATTCTAACGAAATTTGAAAGAAAACATTTGATTCTAATAATAATGTCAACAAAATTTAATAAACGTAGTTTTCAGACAGAAATATCTGAGAAAACGTTATTTTTCACGGAAAATTCGAGAGGAATGGTCGACTTCTCAGCATCTGTGTGGCCAAATTAAATGTTATTAAGCGAAAAATTGAGCCTATCATCTCAGGAATATATTTTGATAATAGTAGCAACTTTACAATTCGATCAGAGCAATTTTACAAACCGAGATTTATACAAAAAAATGACTTTTTTACGGAAATTAAAAATGGTCGATTTCTCAGCTTTTATGGGGTCAAATTAAACTTCCTAGGGCGGAAAGGTTAGCTCTGTATCTCTAGAAGATAACGAGACTCTAATGGTAAGAGTAACAAATTTTTAAATTATTTTTGCTAAAAGAAAAATAAACTATTTTTTTGTGTTTTCAGAAAATTTGTTATAACTTCATAGAGAAAAACCTATATGAAAAACGTAGAAAATTGCAAACTTTATTGACTTTCCTTCAAGAGGGATGTATACTGAAGATAACCCCTTTGGATTTTTATCAATATCTTTTTCGTATCCAAAGATATAAAAGATTATAAAAAATCAATTTTTCCAAAAATTTTGCTAAAAAATTGACTATATTTCGGTTTCTATCGGATCAAATTGAACCTTCAAGCCCTCAAATTTTTTTAATTGGTTGGCTAGAACGCGAGAAATCTTTAAAAAACCACTAAGAACGTCGAAAATGTTTTAATTTTGCAAAATTTAAAATTGTTGCACCACTTGGAAAGGAAACGCTACCATAATTTTTTTTAATCTTTTAAATTCGAGTTATTAACTAAAATAGTATTTAATGAATATATACAGGTTGCTCTCTGTTGAATGAGAAGCTGATCTATACCAATTCCAGGAAAGGAAGTGTTCACACATGATTTTTAAACAATAAATGATGTAAAAACTTATTCTTATACATATAACTTTACACAATCGGTCACAACTTTATTTATTAAATTGTTACAATATCAGAGAATTATACTTAGCAATTAATAAAATCCTAAAATTATTATAAAATAAAATTAAAATTAGCGGCAACAATATGTTTAAGCCATTTTGAAGTTTTTCTAGAAGTTTTTAATAAATATTACATAATATTATATAATTTATTTATATATATATATATATATATATATATATATATATATATATATATATATATATATATATATATATATATATATATATATATATATATATACATATATATATATATATATATATATATATATATATATATATATATATAATATATATATATATACATATATATATATATATATATATATATATATATATATATATATATATATATATACATATATATATATATATATATATATATATATATATATATATATATATATATATATATATATATGTATATATATATATATATATATATATACATATATATATATATATATATATATATATATATATATATATATATATATATATATATATATATATATATTGTATATCTAATTGAAAAACTTAACATAGACTGTGTTTTATGAACACAATCTATTTTAAAACAAGGACGTTAGTAAAATACACTAATGTTAAGACATTCCTAAGACCCAGCTAAAAATTTTTGATCACTTTTATTTTTCTGGCACAATTTAGTCAAATTTAAATATATCTTACGAAAATTTAAAATAAAAATATAAACATCCTCTACCAACATTAGAAACATTTGGCATAGAACGTAACATATTGATCTCGGGTCTAAACGTGGGAAGGATTACAATTTTATACTTTTTTTTAAATTTAAATATGTAGGAGTTGGTATTTAAAAAAAGGCTTAAAAAAACTGCTTTTTTGCGTGCATTATTTATCCTTTTATTTCATTAATACAAAATATTTTAAATAATTGAACTGAAAGGAGCCTACGATAATTCGAAGTACCATCAGCGAAAGGAATTTTTTTTACTTTTTCATTTAAAGATATTTTTGACTTCTTCTTTTAAAGATATTAAAATATTAATGAAAAATGTTTAATATATTAAAATAATAATATTTTAAAATCTTTAAAATAAATATAAGTATGAGCCAGAAAGTTTAATTCGTGAAAAAACTGGGATTTTGTTTTATGTTGATTTATCCTGGAGTAATACGAGCAAATTTGTTCAATATTTTGTTATGCATTATATTGATTCAGCTGTCATTCGTGTCGTTATCTATTTTATTTGGGTCGGCTATTAAATATTTCCAAATATACTAGGTTTTTTCAGTCGATAACTCATTATAAATAATTTTTTTCTGGCCATGTTTATATAAAGCTGATTTATTCCTTAAAAGGCAATGAATTAAATTGAGGTCAATAATAATTGTGCTTTTACGGTTAAGGCAACGTTCAAGGGCATAAGTAGAATGTTTTCTAAGAGAGAGCAGGAATAAACTTTCACGCTACATTTTTTCTTGTAACCAAATAAATGGTTATATATTGTATCACAAACCTAAAGGCAGCTTGCTCCACTGAATTACATTTAAAACTGTACTAAAACAACTTAACACTGATAGCTAAACAAAATAAACCACGATACTCAATGTTAGTAAAAGTTAATTAAACAAAAAATATATATATATATATATATATATATATATATATATATATATATATATATATATATATATATATATATATATATATATATATATATATATATATATATATATATATATATATATATATATATATATATATATATATTCAATTCAATATTTCCAAGGTAATATGAATGTTATGTTATCATTATATACACTGTAATGCCATTGTCCCATAGATTGCAAAATCCCAACATAATCTGACCACTAATTAACTGTTGTCAGTGTTATCTGCAACAAAAGATTATCATTTAAATTTTACTCTATATTCTCAGTGGTTTGTATACCTAAGTAGGAAAAAAAACAGGTTCTACCATAAGAATAACGACCCTCAAACAACCTCTCTTATAAGTTCCTAAATAAGGGAAATCTTTACCCTTAATAAAGGTTTCTTTTATTTTATTTTAATACTGCACAAGCTCCAAATGGTGGGCGCATGCATCAAATAACGATCACAGCTGAGTCCTTATATTTAATTTCTTCCCTACTGCCTAGCTCCAAAGGGTGGGTGCGAGCTCTACCAAAATAAGCGTTGCAAAATCTCTCTTATTATATTAAGACCAGTATTTTCTATTTAGAAAAATATGTTTGCTTTTAGTTATAGAAACCCGTTTCAAGTTATTCAAAAATACAGGAAAAATATAATTTAATGTTGAATTATGCCGTGGACATAAATTACCATAAATTTTTTGCTTATTTTATCTACATTTATCCAGTATTTTGTTGTCCTTTTTGTATAAGTCCTAAGTAAGGTCACAGATTGTGAATCGACGAGGTCTTTACCTCGTACCCTTTTAAGCCTTTTGCATCATGTGTCCCTAATAAAATACAAACGTGACTAACTTTACATTGTTGGAATGCTAAATGACAACAGGTCAGCTAACATTTTTTAAGGTCTATATAATTTGACAGAAAAAAATCAATAATCTGAAAGAAAACCTTTTGAAAAGATATACAAATTTTACATTGAAGCTTCAGCAGGATAAAAATAATACAAAAAAAAAATTAAAATTATGTTATTCAGAGACTGGTAAACTTATTTTTTTGTTTTGGTTGAAATCATATAAAAAGATTACTTTTTAGTGTTGCATACGGAACACTTTGGGGTCACTTTCGTGTCCGTTTGTCCGTCTGAGACACCCGATTTTCTCCGAAATTATTTGACATAGAAAAAAATTTTAGCATAAATATAGCCGTGTGGTTTTGAAAGTTAAATTTTGACTTAATAGGTTAATTTTGGGGGGTGAAATCGGAAGTGAAAAAAAAAATTTTTTTACTGGGTCATCGAGTGGAGTGTAAAATGAGAACTAGTGAAAACACGAGTTCAAAAAATATATATGATGTTATACTTGCGTACATTTCTTTGGTATTATTTTTAAAAAAATGCCAAAAAGTGCTGTCCCCCTATTCGAAAAGTACTGACCAAAAAATTTTGAAGAAATTCTGGAATATTCTTTATGAAGTATAGATTGGAATGCATTACGTTTGATAATTTATGTGGTGTAAAAAAACAAACTATGAAAACTATGTGACTTGACAATAGGGTGGAGCTTGTTTTAATAGGTTTTTCAACACATTACTGTCGCACATCGCTCCTGTATGGAATCAATTTTGTTTTATTTGTTTATAATTAAAGAAATATTTAGGTTGTAAATATATATTTTACACTTTTAATACTGGATTCTAAATTGAGCTGGACTAATTTATTGGGTATTAGGTAGCTAGGATTATGAGAAGGCCTTCGATTCAGTGAACCAGAATAGGCTTTTTAAGGCTCTTGCTAAATGTCCAGATTCAAGGTACATCGAAATCCTAAGACATATCTACTGTCAGGCAACATTAACAGTTAAATTGCATAAGGAAACAGACAAATTCCAAGTCGAAAGAGCTGTGCGTCAGGGTGACACTATTTCCTCAAAGTTGCTTATCACCCTTCCGGAACACATGTTTAAAAATCTGTATTGGAGCAACAGCATAAATATAAATGGAGAAATGCTGAATAACTTGAGATTCGCCGATGACATAGTCGTGTTAACAGATCACGCAGATCATGCAAATGTCATACTTAACACCCTAAAAGAACAGCCCCATAAAATTGGCCTAGGTCATCGAGTGTGGTGTCAAATGAAAGCTTGTAAAAACGCCGGTACAAAAAGGAATATATAATGTAATATTTCCGCACACTTTTCTATGGATTATTTTTAAAAAATCGCGAAAAATCCCCCCGCCTTATCTCGAAAAGTACTTATCAAAAAATTTTGAAAAAATTCTGGAATATTCTTCACAGGGTGTAGATTGAACGAAAATTATCACGAGTGCATTACCTTTAATAATTTATCTGGTATATAAAAAAAAACAAAAATTTCAAGGTCATCAGATTTCAGTAATTGGAAACAAATTTTGTTGAAAACTCATTTGGGGTGTGTTTTGTGAAGTCACTGATCATTTTATACCTCTGTAACAATTTTTTTTATTTTACAAGCAATCAACGTACGGAACACTAATTGCGCAAGTTCAACTTGCACTTGACCGGTTATTTTTTAATAGAAAGTCTACATTTGTAAAGTTTTATGGCAAGATGTGATCTTCATTTTTCAATTTTCTTTTATACTTCCATTACGGAAGATATTCTTTATTCAGGAAAAGTCGCACTCCGGTCGTCAACTTTATTTTGTATAGAGTTTCAGGGTATATTTATTATTATTTTTAATAAATGAAATTTCAGGAATACAAGAATTATACGGAGAGTTGGAACCATATGGATCCCAAGAAAGGGTAGAATGGCACATAGGGGGAAATGAGCACCTTGCTACAAACATAGTGAAGCGAGGCGCAGCCTTAGTGAAAAGGAGCTTTTTAAGAAAAAAAATTATGACTAGCGGGAAGGCTTCACTAAAAAGATCTCCTTAAACAATAGAAGTTAAACCCTAAAATAAACTTGATGGCTGGAGACTGGATTCAATTAAAAATAAGATCCTCTACTGGAATGGATCTTTCGCTGTAAAATAAAAAAGATAAAGGGAAGATATCGTTCCAAAAAAAAACGCTACCCCATAAAAACATAGATTCTTTCTAAAAATTCTGCTTATGCCTAGTCTATGATGTTACAGAAGTGGGCGATTATCCCCAGACCTACTTACAAACTGAAAATTTTGCAGTAACATATTCTTTATTTCAACATTATGCAAGCTTCATTATTAGCGATATTAATAAAATAGGCCCTAATGAATGACTTATAACCTCTAACGACTAACCCCTGCCAAACACTCTTTAAGACACTGACAATTTATAAAACAGAATCTAGGTAGATTAAAACTCAGTTAAAATTTGACCGATTTATTAAATTAGTGGGAGTGAACTTTTATTTTAGTTTTTCTTAAGCAACTTTCTTAATAATGTACTATTTGTACAAGATTCGGTACTAACGGTCTTCCGAGATAGGAAATCGAAATCAGCTCAGGTTTGTTGTAAATTGTAGGGGGGCGCCACTTATTGCACTGTGTATACTTTTAAATTGTCATAACTTTTTTACACCACTATGAATGATAGTTTTAATTAAATATTCGTATTTTACGCCATCTCCTGTGTTAAAAAAGCTCTCCTGGTAAATGTTGCTCAGAACAACAGTTTCTAAAATAATGGGACCTTTCCATCCACACTTCATCCATGCTTAGGACAGGTCCAAAAGAATAGTCTTTGAAATTTGGAGCATGCTTAAAGGCTAACAACAATAATAAATTTAAAGATCAACGGGCCAATAACAGTAAGAATGTAAAAGCCAACTGGCTAAAGGCACAAAAGATTGCCCACAAATTGATAAATTTGTAATCAATAAATAAAATTATCCCACTTTCCCCAAGTTTTGGCCTAATGTAAGTTGGGTTAAATGGTCATATTTTCATCCCAGACATCCACAATAACTCTATGTACACGGAATACTGGGACACCCTGTATATTAAATATCATGTACTCCAACACCAAATTATCTGAACTTTACTTCTCTTTCATACTTCCCCAGAAGCGCGTTGCGATGCTTTATAATAATACTATTGCAAAGTACTTGGTACTCGGTAAAGTATTCTACCTAGTAATTTATTTGCTAACACACAGTTCTAAAATAAGTACTAAATATTTTAAATGGTTAAAAGGTACGTTACGGTCATATTAACCAGACGAAAAATTTGAGCCAGCCAAGGGCTTCAGAGATATTTACGACAGAAAACTAACATTCCCATCTATCCACTGTCTCTACTGAAAATGGAAATAATGAAACGATAACATAAGTTGCAGATCCCCCTATTCTTAGAACCCTGAAAATGACCTATAACATGATATATTTAAAGCTGTTTTCACCTCCTTCCCCCGAAGTGAGTCATCAAAAATGACGTTACACCCGTACGAAAAGTAACGTATGTGTACAAAATTGTAAATCAATTTTTTATTTTGTTCAAGAATTATTTCAGTACTATACTGATAGACCATTGAAAACTATATTTTCCGTGATGACTTTTATACACATACGAGGTAATACGAAAATGGAGAATAATTTTTTCATACATTAAATACTTCCACTTACATGGGAAGAAAAAATATATTTCTTAAAAACTATTAGTATCATTGCCTAAAGTTAACCCAGTATTTTTCTAGTCAGTACAAATTGTAAAATAAAAAGTCAATTACTCAATTAATTTAAACCTAATAAGCATCCTGATATATTAAATGATAGCTACTTTTAGGTGAACTATTAATATAAAAATTTGTAAGTTTTTACTTTAGTTTTTTATACGATACAGAAGAGAGTTAATTTCTTGTCTAACTGACCGACGCACCAAGAGATATTTATTCAAAAAACTGGTCAGAAGTCGAAACAAAAAATACTTGCCTTTGAGTGCATAAATATTTTCAGCGGGAACTTAGATTTACGTGACATCATATATCACCATTCATGATAGCTTTGTTTCTTTATGTCTTCTAGATTATCACTGTGAATTCAGACGTTATCACAGTGCATGTCTTAGCTCTCGATGCGTATCTGCAAAAAGTGTGTTATATAAATGTTTGCAAATATTTAAATTCGTTATGGATTTGGAAGGTACATACAAATATATTATAAAGGGTCTTCCATTTGGGACTTGACAGTTTTGAAATTTCACTGTGAACGCACCCTTAAGCCAATCACCGAACTGTCAACATCAAAACATTCAGTAAAGTCAACATTTTCATCATGGTGAAGTACACGAACGAACAACGTTTACAAATAATTAAAATTTACTACCAAAATTTGGAGTCGGTGACTGCAACTTTAAGAGCGTTAACGCCAATTTTTGGTCGTAATTCTCGTCCCAGTAGACAAGCAATTCATAGTCTAGTGAAAAAATTTGAGTTAACATATTCGCTGCTGGATGTTCCCGTGCCAGTGAGACAACGGGTTGGTCGAAGTGGCCAGAATATTGCTGCCGTTCAAGCGTCCATCTCAAACGAACCAAAACAGTCGATTTCACGGCGTTCTCAAGAATTGGGCATAGCTCAGACCACACTATGGCGAATTTTGCGAAAGGATCTTGGCCTGCACCCTTATAAGTTAAAGTTAAATTAAGAACTAAAGCCACTCGATCATATGAAGCGACGTACGTTCTCGAATTGGGCTCTAGAAATGTTGGAAGAAGATGACCAATTTCATCGCAAAATCATCTTTAGTGATGAAGCGCATTTTTGGATAAACGGCTTCGTCAACAAACAGAATATGCGTTATTGGTCAGGTGAAAACCCTCATGTGCTTGAAGAAACATCACTTCATCCACAAAAAATTGCTGTTTGGTGCGGTTTTCATGCCGGTGTTGTCATTGGGCCGTTCTTTTTCGTTGATGAAAATAACCGTCACGTTACAGTCAATGGAGATCGCTACAGAGGCATATTGCAATATTATTTCTTTGATCAATTGCATGGGCTAGACATTAATGATATGTGGTTTCAACAATACGGCGCCACAAGCCACACAGCGGGTGTAACAATCGACTTACTGCAATCTAAATTCGGTGAACGTGTTATATCGAGAAATGGTCCCGTCGAATGGCCGCCCAGATCGTGTGATTTAACACCTCTAGACTTCTTTTTATGGGGGTACGTTAAATCATTGGTCTATGCTAACAAGCCTGCGTCGTTAGAGGAGCTCAGAGCCAATATTGAAAGAGAGATAGCGGCCGTTTCCGTCGAAATGTGTGGCCGAGTCATCGAAAATTGGGTTCAACGAATCGACCGCTGCAAACGTACCCGTGGTGGACATATGAATGAAGTCGAATTTCATACATAAATATTTTAATTGTACTTCAAGCCGATAGTAAAATTTTGGAAAAGTCTCAGATGGGTTGCGTTTTATTTCAAAAAAAAGTTGTCAAGTCCTTAATGGAAGACCCGATATTTGCACTAACTTTTAGTATTAATTTTATTAATTTAAAATTAAAATGTTAAATAATACACCTCTTTTACAAAGCATATCGGTTTAGTGATATTGTCAGTGGATGTCAAGAAAAAATTACCACCCACTATAGACTATGTAATTGGCTATCCAAATCACAAAAAATATCTCCCGCATATACGTGTCATTTTGTTTATATATAACCTCAATATTCCAATTGAGGAATTTCATTAAAATATTTATTTCCTATGGAAATTGACTAGATGACGGAGGAGACGGATAGAAAAACACTTCTTAATTATATTAAACAATACTCTCGTCGTTCAAACGATGTAAAAAATAAATGGAGGACATTCTGATATAAGTTGGTAATTTTCCATCAAGAAAAATCAGTACTTTTAAAAATGTATGTGTATAAAACTCTACTATAATTACTTGTTGCGGCAAAACCCATAAACTGAATACTATCCGAAACTAGAATTCTATTATGTAACAGATTCATGAGCTGAAATGAAGCTTTAAGAACTGCTAGACATCGTGCAACATGGATGTAACAAAGGGGTCGCCTCAGACTTACTACTTTCATGTTTACTTCCTGCATTTAAAAGAAATAGAATATCGTCTCTTATGAAGCTTCGAAATTTCTTTTACCGACTGAAATAGTTCAATAAATAATAAATCTGCAGAAGAGATTCTGATGACAAAGCTTTTAAACTACTAATTATAAATCAATAATAATTGCTTAAAGTTACTATTACTAAGTATACTTTATTTAGATTCAAATTAACAAGCATTAGAACTTACTCATTAAATAGTAACCAGACGTGAATTTGCTAAAATTAGTAAATAATAAATATTTGACCCTAAGCGCTCCAGTATAGGGTCAGTTGTTAAGAAAAAATTAAATAACTAATAATTTCAAATCGAATTTGACAAAAACCATTTTTAGCTGAAATACTCCTCAACAGTTACTGTAAATCAAGAAACAAACTCTTTGTAATGGTAAGATACAATGAATTGTATCAAGTATGCACACCTAATACTACATCGTAGGCTGACAGCAGCCACAAGCCGACTGAGTGGTTGACAACGCACTACTGAAAACAAAGTCCATATTTCATCAGTCTATCCACTGTTCTCTTATTTATCAAATCCATCCCGCGACGCGTTTCGCCGTATCACGCCTCATCAGTCGAGCTAGGATCGACATACAAGAGAACATAATTTATTAGTCTTTATCCAGGTACTTACAGAGAGAAATGGTAAGATGCAAATAGACACAAATTTCTTGTGTTAAATTAAGAGCTCGAATTTTTATGTTAAGGATAAAAACCTACAGTAAACCCAATACACTAGCGAAACTCAGGGCTAACCGTATAGGAAAATTAGGTCTCAGTTTTCAAGAGGTCACGTGGCAGTCCGCCATGTCAAAAAGGACACCAGCTGGAGATTTTAAATAGAAATAGTGTACTGTGCAAAGTTTTATTATTCAAAATCATAGATCTATAATATATATAAAATGCAACGTCTCTCTGTCTGTCTGTCTGTCTGTCTGTTTGTCTGTCCATTAGTGTGCTTATCACTGGAAAACCACTTATCCAATTTACATGCTTTTTTTTTAAAAAACATACATATGTTCTCTGTCCAGGTTATAGGCTATATTTTATTACGTTAGATAACATAAGAAATAAGCAGTGACAATAACAGTGATAACAGTCGGAAAAAAGTTTGCCGCTAGCGCGTTCTTTTGCAATACACTGCCTAAACCATTAAATATGGAACAATATCATGTAGTAAAGAATATCTGTAATATATATAAAATGCAACGGCCCTCTGTCTGTCTGTCCATTAGCACGCTTATCCCTCGAGAACCACTTATCCGATTTACGTGTTTTTTTTTTTTTAATTCATACATTTGTTCTCTGGCCAGGTTATCTATAATCTTTTATAATATATATAAAATGTAATGTCTCTCTGTCTGTCCGTCCGTCTGTCTGTCCGTTAGTGAGCTTATCACTCGAGAATCACTTATCCGATTTACGTGTTTTTTTTTTTTAATTCATACATATGTTCTCTGGCCAGGTTATATAATAATAATATTAATAATAATCTATATAATATATATAAAACGTAACGTCTCTCTGTCTATCTGTCCGTTAGTGTGCTTATCATTCGAGAACCACTCCTCCAATTTACGTGTTTTTTTTAAATTCTTAATTTAATATATATCAAAAAAAATCTGTAATATATATAAAACGTAACGTCTCTCTGTCTGTCTGTCTGTCCGTTAGTGTGCTTAGCACCCAAGAACCACTTATCAGATTTATCTGTTTTTTGTTTTATAAAATACAAAGGGAATAAACAGAGACAAAATGCTAATATGTAGGAAAAAAGATGGAAGTTTAGCAGTAAGCTTTACAGAAAGACTGAATAGATGGGCGGAATACTTTAAAGAAATATTAAATGGGGATGAAAATAAGGAGTTGAATGAGAAATAAAAAGCAAAATTAACTGAAGGGCAGGAGGGGACAAACAAACTCTGTAAAGAAGAAATAAGAGAAATACTCAGAACTCTGAAATTACAAAGAAAAATGATAATAAAAATAAAAGTTTAGATATAATAAACAACTTAGGGAAAAGATATGAGTTTGAAAAAGTAGACAAATTTAATTATCTTGGAGTAATAATAACAGAGAGTGGACACGAAAGGACGGAGATACAAGAAAGAATAGCGAAAGGACAGAGATGTTTGGAGGCAATGAATCCAATATTGAAATCAAAGAATGTATCAAGAAAAGCAAAAGAAAGAATATATACGACAGTTGTCAGTCCCATGGTGACATATGGATGCGAAACGTGGAAACTGAATGCCAGAGAAAAGGAGACGTTGGAGGTGTGGGAAAGGAAAGCGTTGAGTAGAATCTACGGAGGAAGGAAAGAAGAGGGACTGTGGAGAAGAAGAACAAACTGCGAATTAAAATGCCTATATACGGAACCCCTTATAAGCCAAATCGTAAGAAGCCAGCGAAGGATGAAAGACGGGCAAAGCAAGCCCTAATAAGAGTAGTGACTGGAAGAAGAGGTGAGGGCAGACCTCGATATACATTGATTCAGGCAGTAAAGCAAAATCCGGAGTTGATGGGAATCCGCACTGGCAAAAGCTAACAGGAGACGAAAAGAAGTGGAGAAAAGTATGCAACCAAGCCATGGGCCTCTAAGGCCCCTCGAGCTGTATAATAATATAAACATAACGAATAAGCAATGACGATAAAGGTGAATCAAGTCCACGCGAGCGGAGCCGCGGGCACGGCTAGTATTATACAAATGTCAAGTTAATGCAGCATGACTAATATAAAAAAAAGAATGGAGCGCTTTGTTGGGAAAGAGATGAATGTAAGTAAAAAACTTAAGAGGAAGGTATTTTCAGAAAAAATATTGCAGACAAAAGTTTTAGCATTTTCTCCAAAGAATTGAATAGCCACATCACATTTTGGGCCCAATGCGTTGTTGGCCCAAAGTTTTTAAATGCATATTTGAATTCAACAAGGAATTTTATGTCCGAATGCAAATTGAATGTGGGCCTGATTGGGCATCATTGTAACTACAATAAAATCAAACTCTTATAAGGATCTTTACCTGTGTTATTAGCTTTTGATACACTGAGTATTCTTTTTTCACAGGTAGAATTATATTCAAGCTAAGTCCGAAGAATTTGAAAAAAAAATAAAAATTTTTGACCAGTCTGTGACTGTGTGTGTGACTTTATCAGTGCGATTTAAATATCCTCTTTAATCTAAAAGCCTACGGAGAGTACACATTTTGGAAAAAAATATGTTTTATTTACAATTTTTACAAATATAAATAGCTTTAACTAAAAAGTAATTGAATACTCCTAGTTTATACAAAAATAAATCTTTCTAAAAACCAGAATTTGAAGGATTGTTTATTGATCATAAAAAAAAATACACAGGCGTACAAAAAACAAAGTTTTGCCCTACCGAATAGACCTATGGAATTTTTAAATAGCTTCTCAAAATGATTCAATTTATCCGCGTATGATTTTTTACGCAACTGTTATTCACTGTTAAATCCCTTACCTTTCAATAACTTTGGGGAAGAAGAAGAACATTTGTCAAAGGTACAATAATAACCTCCTTTTCCCATGATTATATAAATTGTTTGTCAACCTTTTCGATTCTCTTCATTTACAAACGTTTTAATTCTCTCTTTATACAAACTCTCCCTTCCTCCTCTCTTTAAATTCATATGAACTGTAGTCACATCAAGAAACGATCAACAATAAATTTCAAAAGATACATTTCGAGATCAGATGTAAACATTGTGCGGCCATTTTGAAAGAGGGACCCGTCAACGCACGCACCGTCAAAATCTCGTCACCAAATTGGAGCTCACTTTCGCTACTGTACTGGGTTTACTGTGAAAAAACTATCGGCTTGTACGAATTTCTACCCTAATGGATCGGTAAATTAAAATTTTCACAATCTAGTTTTTGTCTGAAAATATCAAAATTTTTTATATGTACTTAAAAAAATCGTTAATTTTTTCGATGACTAGTATTTTGTCCAGAATTTTATACTGCTGATATCAATTAAGACAAAAGTTTTTTTAATCACCCCCTATTGTAAGTCAACATGAGATTGAAAATGATATATTAAAACACTATATACCAAAAACTACTCTCTTTTCCCTTGTTAAATATTTTGAATTTTTTAATCTGTTTGACAAAAAATAACAGCTGAAATTAGCTCTTCTCTCGACAAGACCAAATTATATTATTATTTGACTCTATTTAATTCATTAATCCCGTTCTATTCTTGTCTACATATTATTTGAGATAAGATGATTTTTAGATTTGTCGACTTCAAGAACTTAAATAACATGTAATATTATATATTAAAGGCTACCTTCTCTAACCTGTCTCCTTTATGTTACGTACCTTATAGGTTCGCCTATTAATAACTATGAGTAAAACCTTTTATGATCTTAACCAAGAACCAGAAAAAATTCCCACGATACTAGTGAAACTGCTAAATTCTAATACATCCACTTCATACACTACCTTGCCTAGTAGTACTATCGCTTAAAAACTATTCCTTTCCCACTTTAAGGACCATATATATGCACTAAATTGGAAATCGCTATTTTATTTCGTTTAAGAGTTATCCCAACGATCGACAGACACACAGTCTACTTAACCGTACTTCAATATAGAGGCTGTAATTGTAGGCGTCTAAAAAAGAGTACCTACCGTATAGAAATATTCGAAATTATGATTAACAAAGAAAATTTATAGGAGAAAACAATTATTTTAATTTAATTGCTCATTTAAGTAAACATAAAACCTGCAAACATATATATATATATATATATATATATATATATATATATATATATATATATATATATACATATATATGTGTTTGTGAGTGTCTGTGTGTATGTTGTTTTATCAACAACTAATAAGAGGAAACTGCAAATGTAAAATATCATATAATTCCCATAATCCTATCGGCATTTTCTTTAACATTTTAACAATAACTCGCTCACATATCTCATAACCAAATTATTGCCAACGTACCCCACATCCCTTTTATGCTTCCCCGAAACCCCTCAGTGTTCGCCCCCAACGGCGGTATGGAGACAATAATTCATGACGTTTCCTCTCATTCCGTTATTCCGCTGCAACATTTGCAACTTCTCAGCGAGTCTGCGACTGCCATTCCATGGAAACCTGTTGGAAACTAAAGTACGGGGTGGATAATTTAATAGGTTTATGTTTAAAGTAGATATTGCGTTGTATAATCTATCCTAAAAGCTGCATATGTTAATTCATTAACGTGCAACATGTAGAAGAAGTTTCTCGATAAAATTGGATAAAATTTCTAATCTATATGTAATTATTATCATACAGAGAATGTAAGTGTAACCGTGGATTTGAACAGGAGTATTTTAAATTGGAGCATTATTTTTACTTCGATATAATACTCACTTAAATACACGAATGAAAAACATAATACTCACTTAAATATATGAATGAAAAACATATGAAAACTCTTTTATCCACATCTTACGGAAACAGTACAAAATTGTTCATCATACCGCTTTTAACAAGTTATTCTAATAAGTACTGTCAAAATCATAACAAAACCTAATCTAAATACTAAAAAATAGTATTAGATATACAAATTTCGCGATGTGCTACGCCAGTATTGCAATCTTTGAGAATAGAAGGGATGTAAAAGTAAATTTTTTAAAAAAAATACTTGCTGATGGTATCTACAGCACGAAAAGTCGCTATAAAAACTCCTAATATACTTTTTCGGAAAAGTTACTCTAGATTTTATGTTATATATTCAAATATTTATAAAAAAGAGGATTGCTCCGGGCTTTTTAAAACTAGACAGATGCCACATAAAGCAATCTTTAAAGTATCGATCGACCAGTATCGATTACACAGGTGTACTCAAATTTCTGCCTTTTAAGTGAGACAGATGTTTTCTTAAGTATTTTCTTATGCTAAATTCAAAAAAAATCATAACAAAAGACATCCATCGTGAGATTTTTTCAAATAACACACTTAAATTTGCCAAAAATCCATTTTAATAAATAAAATGTAAAACAATACAATCATTAAAATTATGGAATAAAACTATTATTTCGGACTTCTTTAAATGTTCAGAATCTACATTCTTCATAAAAACCTAAATATATTATGTTTAAATGTTTATGTTTAACAAAAAATACGCATACATCACCTTTAACTAAGCTACATAGCAAAATGCTGTTTAAAATAAATTTGTGCAACGGCTAAATTTAAAAAATTATTTTTAATTTTTATTAATATTGAATAAAAACTATTATTTCCAGTGTTTTTTGAAGTTTTTAATCCTGACTTTACATCAAAAAATAAAGTTTTATGATCAGCTTCAACAAAAAAATAGCTTTTTGTTAAAAATGAAAACTAAAACCTAATATTTTTAAGTTTTTATGATAAATGTAGATTCAGAACATTTAAAAATGTCCGAAATAATAGTTCTATTTCATAATTTAATATATTAAAATGAATTTTTGGTAACTTTAAGTGTGTTTTCTGAAAAAACCTCAAGATGGATGTCTTTTTTTATGTTTTTTTTTAAATTCAGCATAAAAAATACTCAATACGTGTCTCATGTAAAAGACAGAAAATTTTTTTCTTTTGTATACCTGTATAATTGCATACTTATATTTTACAACTTATAATTTTAAATTGTATGAAGCTTCAAGACGTTCTATTTCCTTTATTGGATAACTCTTATAGTATATAGGCTATATTTAGCAAAGCAATCTATCATAGTAAGTGATATTTAAATTTGGAACCTCTCAGGCTTTGGTTTTTAGGACTACATTGTTGCAAATTAGAGTGACATTCTAATGGAAAAATAGCAAATATTATTAATAGTGTTTCAATTCTACATGATTTAACCCCATAACTCATGATCCACTTCTCATATTTCATTTATTTTAGAATTAAAGAAAAATGGACATAGATATGCTGAATTACCAAACCTTCAATCACATTACACGGTTATTTTTAAGTAATATTATACAACAGAGTATAAAATTTACCAAGAATTGATTTTTTAGACTTTTTTCTTTAGAGTGCCGGAGGTTTACTAAAACTTAAATTACAGTAAATCTTTTGTAATAAGATGTTATATGAATTACATATTAGCTTCCTCATGTTGTGGTCGGTTGTTCCCAATGTGAATTGTTATTAAACACTACCTTTAAGACTAGGAAAGAAGGTTTAAAATTTATATTCGATGCAATTCAAATTTCATTATGTCGTTTGTTGTAAATATCGCCGAACGAATATTTTTTTAAGAAAATGTAAAACTAAAATTGGCAGGACTAGAAGATTTTTTTTTATTATCACTATTCATTTTCAAATTGCGACTTCTATACTCTTAGAACAGGTGTTATGTGTGTACGTTAGAAATCTTTTTCACTGTTGCTTGAACGTGTTTAACAATGTCATATCGCTTTCCTTTCATTGACAAATAATATCGGTAAAGAGAAAGAATCCTCAGTGTGAATGTGATGAGTAATTCAACATACAATCTGAGTTTTTGCTCAAAAACTGCTTTGGTTGCCGTAAGACAAGTTGGAATTGCAGAGAAGAAAAATTTATAAAGGCTCCAATACTCGCTCAAAATGTTACGCTCTGTTGGTTTTGGAATCCCTAATTCATTTTCAATCAATTTCATTGTCAATTCAGGGGTTTCTTGTATAAAAGGACGAATTTTTTCATCATTTTTAATCTCGTTTAGCCCCGGTTTAAGACTACTCAACATTGTCTCTTCCTTCAGCGGCATATAACCAATTTGAAATCGCATAAATCACTTACATATTGAGGACGAAATAAGGATTTATCACTGCATTTGATAACCGATTTCAGTTCTTTGAAAATCATTTTTTGCAATTTCTCAAGACGTACTATTTCTTTTACTATTGTGAAAACTGACACAACACTAAACACACCATATTAACAATAAAAATATATAACACCTAACTTTACTATTTTCTTAAATTTTCGAAAAGGTCATTTTTCTGTGTAGGATACATACTGTACTTGTACTGATTACTTAAAAATTTTGTAAAAATCAAATATTTTCATACAAATTTTATTATTGCTCTGTTAGTATTTATACTAAAATATACGATACTTATTTTGCATGACGACTTTTTGATTCAACTTTCGCTATTTTCATTCATAATATAGATTTCGTAAAATGTACATCGCAAGCCACTGGAGACTCACTGTTGCTTCATGCCGCATAGCAGCGCTGGCTGTCACCCGCAGGGACGGCGGTTGAGATATATAGTCGCATGACGGGTCGTATCATCCATTGGGGGAACAACTGATTGCGAAAACATGCCATCAATTATGAGTCGAAAGGGTTTATCTATCTGTGCATGTGACCGTCGCTAAGGGGGAGGCTTAATGTCAGCTTTTTATGGAGTTATTTCAATGATATGGGGAATAATTTTATGCAAAATTTAGGTAATTAAACTTTTCTATAAATTCTGTAAATAATAATAAGCACAAATATAGTAAATAATTACTTTGGTAATATAAGTACTTATTACTTAGATCTTACTTGTAAAACAATAAGAAATAATATGCATAGATCGAGCTATAGCCAACGCGATAACCTTATGAATAGCTAGGAATCTTAAAATTTCTGAGAGCAAAAATATCTTCTAAGCCTTTGAATACTCAACACCTATAGAAAAGTAATAATAAAATGCCAACTTAATCATTTTTCTCTTATGCGAAAAAGTCTAAAGGAAAAAAAGCGTTTGTTCAGCAATTTTTTTAGCGAAACTATTTATTATAGAAATCAGGTTTTATTTTATATAATGCCAAATGGCTTACAATACAATTTTTTAAGTCATGATTAAAAAAAAATGGCGGCGTTGCAGCCGTTCCCTGCGACCCTTTTTTTTAAGGAGCATTGCGGTGTGTACAATTACTCGGAGCCGGAGCATTTGGAATCAAAATTTCCAAAGAAATAAATTTGCTAGAGGATCAATCTTGCCTTTGAAAGAAGGATTTAAAAAAAAAAAATTTAAAAAAAAAAGCAAAAAAAAAATTACGTTACCGCGTTTTACATTTTTGCTTATTAAAAATAAAGTTCGTGATAAAATCAAAATTCGTTCAAAGACAAGAAATATATATATATATATATATATATATATATATATATATATATATATATATATATGTATATATATATATATGTATATATATATATATATATATATATATTATATATATATATATATATATACACATATATATATATATATATATATATATATATATATATATATATATATATATATATATATATATATATATATATATATATTATATATATATATATATATATATATATATACATATATATATATATATATATATATATATATATATATATATATATATATATATATATGTATTATATATATATATATATATATATATATATATATATATATATATATATATATATTATAATATATATATATATATATATATATATATATATATATATATATATATTTATATATATATATATATATATATATATATATATATATATATATATATATATATATATATATATATATATATATATATATATATATATATATATATATATATATATATATATATATATATATATATATATATATATATATATATATATATATATATATATATATTATATATATATATATATATATATATATATTATATATATATATATATATATATATATATATATATATATATATATATATATATATATATATATATATATATATATATATATATATATATATATATATATATATATATATACAGTGAAGTCCGTTTATAACAAACTCCAAAAAATTACTAAAAATCGTTCGCTATATTCGAAGTTCGTTACAGACAGTAAACAATATCTAATATCATTTTTTCACAACTTTTTTATTTAGATTACGCGCTAATGCTTAGAAATTAATAAAAATAATTATTAAATTAAAAGGAAGCTTTCAAAGAAAAATAAAACAAGCGACTCTGAAGTTATTATTATGTATGTTGGTACATATACGAGTACACGTATAAACGAAAACATTAAAATACGTAGTTTATAAAATAAAATCAGTAATTTTCGTTTTGCACAATTTTACTTGAAAAAGAAATGGTATCTATATTATTGTCAAGGTCACAAAAACTACTCCATATATGTTCAGAAACTTCATGAGATTCTAAAAAAATGCGAGTTTCAGTTATTTTTTTAGTCATTTCTGAAATGGATGGAACATAAATATTATCTCCTTCTCCAAGCTCGCTTTCGTCCTCATTATTGCCTAAAATCTTTCTAGAAGTCACCGATGTCACAATTTGATCATCAGTTAATATTTCTCTCGTCATTAATTCATTATTAGCACATGCATATTTTTCAAAATTAAAGTGATTAAACATATTTTTAATCTCGATTTCCACTGTACTAGAAAATCAGCAGGATCTTCTCCATGATTTTCAATCTACTGAGTCAACGGTAGCTCATCATCTCAGTCATATCTACATTCCTTCTTAAAAATCCGCCATGCTTAAAACAGTTTGCAATGGTTTCTCTACTGACTCTTTGCCAAGCCATGTGGATAAAGTTTATAGCGTCCAAGAGAACAGAAAAAATGTTACATTTATCGATCGTCTCTAAGATTCTCATAAGTAAAATCTTTCTATAATGACATATTCTAAAGCATGTTTCACACCTTGATCCATAGGCTGGAGTTTTGCACTTGTGTTTGAGTGCTGTGTGTGAATTGAAAATAATACTGCTCGAACTATCGACGCGGCGAAAACAAGTAGAATAGTGATTCCCAGCGTGTTTTCGTGAATTGTCTAGATCAAGTCACGCGACATCGAGCACAGGGAGTAGCAATGGACACAAAAATTCTAAATTTGGTGCGCTTTATCCGGAAGTTCGTTATAACCGATAAAAATTTGCATTGGTCTTATGGAAGTTTTTTCGTGAATTATAAAATACTTCGTTTTAACTGGAAATTCGCTATAAACGGGTTCGTTATAAGCAGACTTCACTGTATATACAAAATATGTAACAAATTTCATCAAAATCGGTTCAATGGTTCTTGAGATATCTTGCCCACCGCCAAGCGGTTTACAAAAAAATTAGTTTTAGGTTTAAAATATTAGGTTAAAAAACAGTAATACAAACATCAAATTTGACCTGTAAATGAATCGACTCCGGGGCCATATGCTGAATCTTCATCAGCTATTTGAGCTTAGAGAATATTAATGTATTCTTGTCTATGATGCATTCTAGCTTCTTTTGTACTTTGTAGCAATTATCGCTCGGCCAAGTCAACTTGTTCTCCGTCCACTTTAGCTGGATAGCCATGTGCATTTCGGCCACAATGAGTTCCGATAGCTGCGAGCGACAATTGCTATAAAGTACAAAAGAGGCTAGAATGCTATATAAGCAGCCATTTCAACAACTTTGTTGCCACTAGGAATGATCTTTGTGCTGATCTTCCAAACAATTTGATTATAACTTTCGTTATTATTTTGAGTAAATCCACCGAAACATTGCTCTAATAATTTTTCTTTACTCAAGTCCCCGTAAATTGGTTTTCTAGCCTCAAGAACAAGAGATAGCGATGGATTATACTGGTGGGAAAAATCGATATTATTTTTAGGTTCAGTTTGTGAATACGCGCGTTGCCACCGGCACCACGATTTTTCTCCTTTAGGACAGTATTGGTGTTGCGGATGTTCATTAGTCGAGCTGTAATGATATGAGTTGATTAAATAGTCTCCTTCATTGCTTCAGTGTCGACGTATAACCAAAGCATAACAAACCGTAAATTTATCAATTGTTTTAGCCGCTGGTTTTCCTCGACCGCCAAGTTCGTGTGAACCTTGCCCTTCTAAGAAGGACATTTGAAAAAAGTTTAAAATACATTAAAATCGGGTTAAGGTCAGCGAAGGCTGACCCGAGAGCAGCTGCTAGCTACCTGCTCCGAAAACTCTACGCCACGGTACTCGTTTTAAACTGTTACAACTTCGTCAATTTTTAACCGATTCTTATAAAAATATTCGTCATCAAGTTATCATACTAAAAGAAAATGTAAAAGTCCAAAAATCGAATTTGCGGACCCAAATGACAAAGTTAAAATTTAAACAGATGTAAATAATTGTAATAATTCTAAATTTTATAAAAAATAACAGTAAGACCTTCGGACATAGGTGATGTAATTTGTGATATTTTGCTATTGATTAAGGGTATAAATGGGAAAACCCTAGAACGACTAATTTTGAACCCCAATAAAAATTCTAAATGCATGCCATAAATCATTCGTGATGAACTTTTTATTGCCATTACGTCGAAAGCAAATAAAGAAGCTTGCTGTATTAATAAAGTCTTGATGCTTTTCGCTTAGAAATGTATTTTATTTAATCAGGTCTGATGAACTGATTGGAAATTCTAGAAAAATGAACTGAACTTACGAAATTAAAAAAATCTTAATTTTAAGAAATTTTTAAATTTAACCAGCTAATTATATTTTCATGAAAACGAATCCAAGATATTTACTCGAAGAACAAAACACTTTTTAGTTAGCATCATTGCATAGTTTTTGATTGAATTTCAGCTTATAACTATGTCAATAATAAAATTAAAAATCCGAAAAATTCGTAACCAAGTTGGAGCCAACTGTGTGAGATTTCAACTTGCTCTCCCACAGGCCAATTTATTATTTCTTCCGTTAAGGGAAGTATTATATTTGTGAAAAGTTCGTACTCTGGGCTGAAATAAAAATATTTTTATTTCAGTTGGCTTCTTCATGAATCGCAAGAGTACCAGTTTTAATTATTCTATTTATCTAACAAATGACTGCTCTAACTATAGCAGAAAATTCAATAAATAATGAGAACCAATTTAAAATTCTTAATGGATACTTTTCACACAAACGGATACACAGATACACGTATATCTAAGAGATAGGAAATCTAAAGTCTATAATCAGCTAAGAGTAAAAGACACAAAAGGGATCTATATCAAAAATATTTAAAGACCCAAAAATTTGAAGATAAAATAAAGTATAAAGAAATGCAAGCAGTAGCAAGAAAATAAATATCTAAGAAAAAGAACTTTTGTGAAAAGAACTGTCAATGAATAAATTTCAAGAGAACAGAGCACCAAATGAACAAATAATTACAGTAATAGGTTCACCAATAAGAATAACAGCAGAAGAAATCAAAACCGTATATAAAGCGCTAAAGAATAACAAATCACTCGGACCTGGGGATATCACGGGAGAATTGCTCAAATATGGAACAGACCAGTTATAAGAACACCTTAGACAACTATTTCAGAAATGTAGAGTATAAGTACAAACGAAATTCCAAAGCAATGGAAAATGTCATACCTAACCACTATACACAAGAAGGAAGACAAAAATAATTGCGATAATTTCAGAAATGTATATTATAAGTAGAAACGAAATCCCGAAGGAACGGAAAGTGTTATACCTAACCATTCTACACAAGAAGGATAAAAACAATTGCGATAATTACCGACGAATAGCTGTTACGGCATTCATAAGTAGAATCTATGAAAAAGTTTTAAAGTACAAATTGAAGAAAGAATATCAAAGTTTTGAAGTAGAAGAACAAGCGGGCTTTCACACAGGACGATCCACCATAGATCATATTTTCTCCTTAACTCAGTTAATATAAAAAAAGATGGTACGAAACCAATAAGTCCACTTGGTGTTCGTTGACTCGAGAAAAGCATATGACAGCAACAAAATGATCTTATACTGGACGATCAAACCCCGATAAAACACTGCAGCGACTACAAGTATCTGGGTATAAAAATTTCGAAGTACCGAATACCAAAGAGCTATCTATCTGTCACTTCACTTATCAGAAGAACTCGGTTTCCGAACGCTTCTAAATTAGTCAGCTGTCAACTCAAGAAACCACTTAGGCCTGATACTGTGTAACGTATTTGGATACCGGGAAAGTTAGTTTAAAATGTGAGTTTAACCTGTTATTACTGTATTATTTGTAACAATTTATGATTTGTAATGTTTCAGTCAAGAAGTCAGCTAATACTGATTAGTCTTTCATAACCTCTTGACTAAAGTTATAGATCAATGTTCCACGACGAATCAAAATAGCGACAAAGCTACACTGACTTAGACTGAAAGGGTACACAGTGGCTCATGAGTTACTGTGTACTTCTATAGTGTGTACAATCATTTACTTGATTTGCGAAAGAGTAAATAATTTTAGATTATTCCTATGTTTTCTTTTTGTTAACAGTATGCCACGCAGAAAAATAGGTAGCTACACGCGAGAAGAGGTAAAAAATCGGTTAAAATTGATTAGAAAAGTGTCGAATTCGGCTGGAGTTTCATTGCCACCCTAAAAAGGTACTATACAAAACGAAATATTGTTTATCAATGGAAAATGAACGATTAGAGCCTTATTATTCTGTAAATAAAATATTTACAACTGAGCAAGGAGACATACTCAAAGAGTATTATGATCATTCTGCTCATTTATTCTACGGCTTAACGCAGGCAGATTGCGTATCAATGTGCTTTATCAACACTGTTAAAATGCCTCCTTCTTGGAGAGAAAATGAGATGGCCGGTAAAGACTGGCTGATATCATTCAGGCGTAGATATACTTTATCTTTGAGGAGACCAGAGCCTTGCAATTTTATTATAAATTGGGAGATTTGATCAATCGCAACTCTGCATTTGCAGATGGAACTCGGATATTCAATCTGGATGAGACCTGCACTATAAAGGTACATAAACCTCAAAAAGTTATTGCTCCCAAAGGCAAGAAAACTATAAGCAAAGTCACAAGCGGAGAAAAGGGAATGCTGGCAACGTGTTGCATTATTAGCGCAAGTGGCATTGCTTTACCACCTGTAATAGTCTTTCCTCGAAAAATTTTTAAAGAACACATGGTTAAATATACACCACTAGGGATACATGCATTGGCATCATCCTCCGGATGATATATGTGATGAACTCCACCATATTCCTAGAAGTTATAAAACACTTCATAAAACACTCTAATGCATCTAAAGATAACACTGGTCAACAAAAAAAAAAAAATTGCTTGTTTCCTGTTATTTTTTTTTTGTTTTTATCTCAAATTGACGCGTATTTTTTAAATATGGCAACAATTTTTCTCTAACAGCTTTTGTTTTTGAGTTATAGCTAACTACCCTCGTTTACTATTTTTACTTAGATTTTCGTTTTTTATTGGACACTAAAATATATTTTGTTGTTGTTTTAGATATGGCTTCGTCAAGAAGATGTTGTGTGCTTAATCCTGATTGTTTTTGCTATATTTGTGGTGAATATATATTTGCAAAATATCGAAAACCTATCGGACTTTGTGAAAACTGCGTATCATCAACACTTTAAAATAAAATTGTGTAATCAGGACAAGCCATGGGTTCCTCATATTGTATGCCAGAAATGCGTGGTATGTCTACGGTTATGGTCCAGTGGAAAAAGAGATGCAATAATATTCGTAACACCCATGATTTGGCGAGAACCTCGAAACGATCATGACGATTGCTACTTCTGCGTTGTGAAAATAAACGGAATTAACCCTGGAAATCGAAGTAAGTGGTCATATCCTAACTTATCTTCTGCTCAACGACCTCAATTAAAATCACAAGAGGTACAACCCAGCACATCTAAATCTTCCGATGATCAAATCTCTGTGAACCCGAACGAAATACATCAAGTGAAGACTCTGATTCAGACTACAAATGTAGCCTTTCAGAACCTCAACCATTTAATCAGAAAGAACTAAATGACTTAGTAAGAGATCTAAACTTACCAAAAGAAGCCTCTGAAATTTTAGCATCTCGTTTAAAAGAAAAAAATTTGCTTACTCCGGAAACCAACATTACATTTTATCGTACCCGAGAAAAAAATCTGTTACCGTATTTTTCTCAAGAGAAGGATTTAGTTTTTTGTAACGATGTTGGTTGTTATTACAAATGGGCATTTGGGTTAAAACAGTACCAACCTAGTGATTGGCTTTTTTTAGGACAAGCAGCAAAAGAAGTCCCTTTTTAAAGTGTGTTTTGCTTCATAACGGGACAAGTACAGATCTATACCATTGCACATTCGACGACTTTAATAGAAGAATACGTAAATGTTCAATACAAAATGTTATAAACGTGCCTTTAGTTAGCCGAGACCGCATCATACTTCCACCACTTCATATTAAACTCGGCATAATGAAACAGTTTGTGAAGGCGCTTGACAAAAGCGCAAGTTTCCAGGATTAAGTTCAGAAAAATTGAAAGCTGGTATTTTTGATGGGCCATAGATTAGGCAACTCGTGAAAGATCCTAATTTTGTCAAATCAATGACTGAAGTCGAATCCAAAGCTTGGAATTCATTTGTTTTGGTTATGAGTAGCTTCTTGAAATCTGACGTGTCGAGCTTGTTGAGTGCATGCTATCAAACTTGCAAGAGCTAGGGTGCAACATGACATAAAAATCCACTTCCTGCACTCGCATTTAGACCGATTTCCACAAAATCTGGGTGATTTTAGCGAGGAGCAGGGTGAAAGATTTCATCAGGATCTTCGGACAATGAAAGAGCGTTATCAGGGGCGGTGGGACTCACATATGATGGCAGACTACTGCTGGAGTTTGCAACGAGATCTACCTAAAGTCGTTCATTCAAGAAATCTTATAAAAGATCATTTGCTAGTGTTCAATTGAAATTTTGTTAACATAATATATTATTTTTTTGTATTTTTTTGGCAAAATAATAAAACTGTATATTTCAAAAGGTAAAGCTGTTAGCAATCTGCCAGTATTTTTTTCATAGTCAGGGCCATAGAAATACCCAATAACAGAAAAAAAAATAAAGGAAGACAAGACTTGTGTTGACCAGTGTAATCTATGTATTTTAATAATTAGATTTGGCAAAGAATGCAGGTGTTCATATCCTTATCTTACTCCCTCATACATCAACCAAATTGCAACCACTTGATGTGAGAATATATAGTCCCTTCAAATAACATTTTATATCTCAAAAATAATCCTGAGAGTTCCTAATAGTTACCTTTCTATTAATTTGTTCTTTTGATTTATTTTATTATAATATTTTCGATCTCTGTCTAGCGATCCTTGATTTAAAACAATAAGGAGACTGATGTTTTGAGAAGAAGAAAAGATGTTTTGTTTTCACAAGTTATTTGAATGTTGACTGTCCTGGTTACAGACGTCAAGACGTAATATTACTTACCTTGGTAACGATTTAATATAATATAAAAGATTTTGGCAATATATTCAGTTTATTTCATTATTTACGTACTACTGGGTCACTATGCATTCTTAGAGCCACCGTGTACTGTAGGGGTGAGCCACTATGCCCACGTACCGGTATACTGTGACTCAATTCCCATTTTTTTTTCTAAATAGGACTAGTTCGTTTTTACTGAAAATGTACCAGTGCCAAAAGATAGCGGAACAAATGGACTTTCTTCTGTGACTGTGCCAGATTAGCTATCAATTATGTGTATATATATATATATATATATATATATATATATATATATATATATATATATATATATATATATATATATATATACACACACACACATATATATATATATATATATATATATATATATATATATATATATATATATATATATATATATATATATATTCCTAAATTCATGAATAACAATAACAGTACCAATTTTAATTACTCTGTTTGTCTAACAAATGGCTGCTCGAACTAGAGCAGAAAAACCAATAAATAATTGTTAGCGAAACGAGATATTCACAAATAAAACCCCTTATTTAAACGATATTTTAATGATCTGTAACACGATTTTGCAATTAGTGTGTCTTTTTTGCTCTATTAACTATTGTCACGTTAAATTGGACGATAAAATGTTGCTAAATTAACACTGAGTTTAAATAATTGTACAGGGTGAGTCAACGATAGACTAAAGTTCATTTTCTCATTTGTTTCGAGAATGACGAAAAAACGTTAAATACAATGTTAACGTGCACAGTTTAAAATTATTTTTGAGTATACAGGGTACTTCAAAAAAGTGTAGCCGATACAACATGTTTTTTAAATTTAACATCCTATTTTCTAATTTATTTTTAAATTCTGCGGAAAATTTTATAACTTTTTTATTAGTAATGGTATATACTTAAACCTAGTAGTTTTTCTAATATTTCAATTTAAAAAAAAATACTAGTTTTCAGTTTTGTAAAAAATTGCTAGTAGCGCCATTGTTTCTGAAGGTGGAATACTCATAATTAGTACGAGCGTTCTATAGAGATGAAAAAAAAAAAAAAGATATATATAAAGAAATTTGAGTTAGATGCTACAAGGTGTTCAAAATAAATTTATGCATTTCGACTATTTTAAATTGAAAAATCTCAAAGTTTTTAAATGGCACACCCTGTAGATTATTCTTTTTCCTGTTAGATTTTAAAAAACCCTCCAACTTTTATTAAGTATGTCATATACCTATTTCTAATAGTTTCGATTTATTTTGAATTTTTCAATTTTACCCTTACTTACTTACGCTATAACATCATAGTTGCCGAGACAAAACAAAAATGTAGCCATTGTCAAATTTTGACATGTCTATTAAGCAAGTAAAAATAGTTTAATTTGTTTTAGTAAGTGACTTATAAAGGTGATAGTTATGTATTTTCCTAAAAATGAATTAATTGATATGGTTTCTGTACTGGGCGAGGCGGGAAAAAGTTGGTCTTTTGGCACTAAGGCTGTACGGAGCGAAGTACCCTAATAGACGTATACCATCTAGAAAATCTTTTCAGTGCTTAAAGAAACGGTTTGATGGTAGTGGTAGCGTTGAGTATACGAAACGGAAAGTAGTAAACCAGAATGCTAGCAATGAGGAAAAAGAAATGGAGATTTTACTTCATGTTGAAGATAATCCCCAGGTGAGCAGCCGTCAACTAGCTGACTTTTCTGATACATCCCAATCTACGGCTAATCGCACCATGCGAAAATATGGAACTACACCAAGAACTTCAAGACCGTGATTTTGAACGACGAGTAAACTTTTGTACCACAATGAATGAAGCAATAGAGATAATGGAGCAATTAACAGCCATAACAATTATTGGTCCCAGGTCAGCAGCCGTCAACTAGCTGACTTTTCTGATACATCCCAGTCTACGGCTAATCGCACCACGCGAAAATATGGAACTACACCAAGAACTTCAAAACCGTGATTTTGATTTTGAACGACGAGTAAACTTTTGTACCACAATGAATGAAGCAATAGAGATAATGGAGCAGTTAACAGCCATAACAATTATTGGTATCATATTTTTTCCGAGAACCGCTTAACGTGCCTAAATATCTAAATTTTTTGCAAAACGAATTACCAGCTTCTTGAAGAAGTTGATAACTTTGAAAGAGAACAAATGTGGATTCAACAAGATGGAGCTCCTGCTCATTACCACCGGGAATTCGGGAATTTTTAATCGATCGTTAGCCACAAAAATGAATCGGTAGGGATGGATTCATTCAGTGGCCCCCCTCGATCATGTGGCTTAACACCTTTAGACTTCTTTTTGAGGGGCTACATTAAAGATCGTGTTTATTTGAATCCCCCTACAATACCAGTAGATATGGAAAATAGGATACGGGTTGCGTGCAGGACAATAACGCCCTTTATGCTAAGGAAAGTGAAGGAAAATATAGTAAAACGACTAAACATGTGTATTCAAGTAGACGGGCATATTTTTGAACATTCATTACGTCATAATAATTAATCATTAGATAATTATTAAATACATCGAAAACTATTAGAAATAGGTATATGATATTCTTAATAAAAGTTGGAGGGTTTTGTAAAATCTCTCAGAAAAAATAATAATATACAGGGTGTGCCATTTAAAAAATTAGAGGTTTTTCAATTTAAAGTAGTCGAAATGCATAAATTTATTTTGAACACCCTGTAGCATCTAACTCAAATTTTTTTACATTTATCTTTTTTTTCATCTCTATAGAACGCTCGTAACAATTATTAGTATTCCACCTCCAGAAACAATGGCGCTACTGGCAATTTTTTACAAAACTGAAAACTAGTATTTTTTTTTAAATTTTAAATATTAGAAAAAAACTAGGTATATAAAATTATTAATAAAAAAGTTATAAAATTTTACTCCAAATTTAAAAATAAATTAGAAAATAGGATGTTCTGTTTAAAAAAACATATGTTATATCGGCTACACTTTTTTGAAGTACCCTGTATACTCAAAAATAATTATAAACTGTGTATCTTAACATTTCCTAAAACTATTGTGTTTGACATTTTTTCGTCATTCCCGAAACGATGGGAGTATGAACTTTACTCTATCGTTGACTCACCCTGTATATAACATTTTATTTTAAATTACTTCATACTTTTTAACTATGTTCGAGCATGTAATTTTTCAAAAATAAAAGGCCCTATTAAAGGCGTGTTCAAAACAAAAATCTCAATAGTAAAGCTATCTTTGGCATACAGTTACCTCAATACAACTCCATAACTATTGATTTTACTGGGCAGGTACGATTTTCCTGAAATCCGTATATTGCTTATTTAAAATTTAAGTAGGCCACGAGATTGGTTAGCCGGACACAGTTTTATCATCATTTGCTGTCCATAATTAACTGTGTTGGAGGTTTTGGTATTATTTGTTGACAGAAAAATTGTAAGATGTTACATTCTTTTAAATATGTTGGGAGTTTTTTCTAGCATCTAGTATTGGAAAATATGTTAAAGTTGACATAATATAGACATTAGTTGGATTCTACAGAAGAGTATAAAATAAGTTGTTGTATGTTAAAGTTGACATAATATAGGCATTAGTTGGATTCTACAGAACCGTACAAAATAGGTTATTGTATATTAAAATTGACATAACATAGGCATTAGTTGGATTCTACAGAACGGTATAAAATAGGTTGTTGTATGTTAAAGTTGACATAATATAGGCATTAGTTTGATTCTACATAACGGTAGAAAATAGATTGTTGTAACAATTAAAGTCGTTCCCTAAAAATCCTTTTTTTTAAAGTTACCTATTTAGCTCTACTCACAATTCTAGTTTTAGAATATTCTTGATTTTTAAGACTGGTAGCAGAAGAAAATACCGTTTATAGGTACCGGCTGAACGCTATTTATTTATTTATCATATCTACGGTTTTTGTTCTGTTGGTAGCTGTTATTTCCTGGATTGTTTTCTGTTCTAAATTAACAAAAAATTGATTTTCCTAAACACTAATTTTAATTTTAACGAATTGAAAAAATGGTGATCTGTTTTGTTTTGGGATGTAAAATCAACAGTTGATTGCCGAAAAAAGAATAAATAAGTACAAATAATTGACAGTACCTTTAACGAGCCCTTACGCAAATTACTCTTTTTAATTACAACAAATGCACATTTAAAATATGTTACCTTGATATTCTAGTTAGGAAGAAATTAAATAAATTTTCAAGTCCATCAATAGTGGATGAATGATATACAAAATCCTTTACTTTTTGACAAAGACCCAATTAGCATATAGAAATCCATAGAGTTTGTCATAATTATTTTGGGTCAGGGTATTTTATTAAGCCACCAGGCGAGAATTAAACCTAAAAATTAAATGCTGTGCCAACTTTGGATCTTCATAGTCAATCCGAAAGTAAAAAAATATAAAATGAAAGTTAATTTACGGTCTATTTCACATATATACATATAGAAAAAAGAAATTCTTTAAATTATTTCTTAGAAGTCAATTCAATAATTTCAACAATATTTTTGTATATTTCTGGTGCTAACGGTTATCTAAATTATTGTAAAGTGAAAGGAAAAGTTCAACATTTTGATTTTCCACTTAAGAATTGTAAATTGGTTTTATTCTCATCAAATACTCTAAAACAATTTTCCAGTTAAACTTACTATATCATTACATCCGAATGCTCCTCCAAGGGCAAGCCTCGGTTTGACCGAAAATGCAACGAAGCTCTTGCTTCTAAACATATTGCCTACCGATAATGGTGTGAACATCCTAACACCATAAATCGTAACACCTTTGTTCGTGCCCGGAACAGATGCAAGAGAATTATCGACGAAACCAAGGAGGCACACAATCAACGAATTAGAAACAAACTTTTCGCTTGTCCAGGTCCTTTTGGTCAGTCGCTAAGGCAATTAGTCAAAATTTTACCAAATCCACCATACCACCACTCACACGACCAGATAATTTCATTGCAACCACATCTGTTGAGAGAGCGAACTTGTTGGCTGAATTCTTTACTTCACATTCTACTGTCGATTTCCAAGAAAAAACACCACCTACTATTCCCATATTGCAGTCAAGGATGCCCGATGTTGTCTTCTGACAGCGCATCATAAAGCGTATTTTAATGAAGCTAGATACCAAGAAGGCTTCTGGTGCTGACGCAATACCTGCCATAGTTCTCAAAAACTGTGCAAGGAAACTAACACCAGTTTTCTGTAGACTTTTTAACCTATCCTACAGAAAGGGAATATTTCCGTCCTGCTGAAAATGTGCCACAGTTCAGCCGGTACCTAAAAAAGGCAAGAAGACCTTGCCAAATAACTACCGACCAGTCGCACTGCTTTCAATAATATCGAAAGTCATGGAAAAGGTTATCAATGAGGATCTCCTAAAATATCTTGAACGATTCAATATTATTAGCGATCACCAATATGGTTTTCCTAAACATAGATCAACAGGAGATCTTCTGACTTATGTAACACATGTTTGTAACAACGCAATTGAACACTTTGGAGAATATCGAGCGGTTGCTCTTGACATATTCAAGGCATTCGACCGTGTTTGGCACGATGGACTGTTGGCTAAGCTACGCTCTTATGGTATGTCTGAAAGGTTCTGTTTGTGGCTCTCATGTTTCCTCAGAGAGCGTTCTTTACGAGTGGCGGTCGACGGATTTCTTTCTAACACCTTCATTATCAACGCCGGTGCCCCAGGGCTCCATACTGTCTCCTACTCTCTTTCTCATTTACATTAACGATCTGCTGGAAAAGACCGGGAATCCAATCTACTGCTTTGCAGATGACAGTACGCTTGTCCCTTCATTCACCTTGGACGCTCGGACATCGGCTGCTCAGGCGAATATCCGCAGACAGCAGGAGGTCGTTCAACTAAACAAAGATCTGGAAGAAATTCTATCTTGGGGTGACAGTAACCAAGTGGAATTTAACGCTACAAAAAAACCCAGGCGGCAGTTTTTTCTAAAAAAGTTAACGTTGCTGAACCCGACATAGTTATGTCGGAGCACTCCATTCCCCTAGCATCGTCACTCAATTTGTTGGGCGTTAGTTTGGGAGCAAATATGTCCTGGCATGAATATGTTGCAGGCGTAGCAAGGAGAGCTTCTTAAAAGTTGGGAATATTATTTCGAACCAGGAAGCTTTACACCCCACAACAACTGTTAATTCTTTACAAAGCTCAAATTCGACCATCTATGGAATACTGCTCCCACGTTTGGGGCTCCGCTCCCAAACATACACTGCATTTGTTGGATTCTGTTCAGAGAAGAGCGATCCGTCTGATTGGAGACCCGGAATTCACCGGCGGCCTTGATTCGCTGGAACATCGAAGAACGGTTGGCGACTTGAGTCTGTTCTACAAGTATTTTCATGGAAAGTGTTCGAAGGATGTAGCGTGCTTAATTCCTCCCAAAGCGTTGCATGTTAGAAATACACGTCGCGCTGGTGCTTCACATCCGTATGAGGTTCAGCTTGTTACTCCCCGTACAACGCTTTTCAAGCAGTCTTTTATATGGAGAACATCATCCCTTTGGAATAATTTGCCCAGCGCTGTGTTTCCCACCGAGTACAATTTACAGCAATTCAAGAATAACGTGAATCGCTTTTTGCGCACACATGCCGCTCCTGGAGCGCTTTTGGGACTTCCCTGCAGCACGTGTGCTAGACACATAAAAAAAAATTAAAATTTTTAAATCAATTCCTAACTTTAAGATATCTACAACGGTTCCAGGTATAGTTAGAGCATACCAATGGACAAAATTTTTCCAATTAAAGTTATATCATATCCAATCTCAAAGATAAGGCCACGCAGCACTAGGAATGATATCATTTATTACCTATGTTATGAATATATTCAATATATCACATGACTTTACCACAGTCTCTAACCTATCTCTATGAAGGTACTGAAATTTAATGACACAAATATGAAAAAATTGTTACAAGCTATGGATCAAGCCTTGCTGGCTTTCTCGCTACAACTGACAATACTGTACTTTGTCAGCTACCACTACCAATCTCAAATTTTGAGTTAGCCACAACAGGCAAGTATAGTTTGTAGGTTTTTTAATGTTGTTTCCATTTTTCTTTTTATTATTATTTTAGTTGTTTCAAAATTTTAAATATTTCCGTGTAGTATCTGCAATCATAAGTCACAAAAATATACCGACAATATCTCGAAGAATTAAATATCAGCCACTTCTCATCCATTCCTGGACGTAGGCCTCTATTTTGTTGGGGGGGGGTCCCAAGCTGCTCCATTCGTCACTATTTTGAGCCTTCCGACACAAATATTTTCCACCTATTCTGCACACATTGTCTATCCATCTCGTTGACGGTCTTCCTCGTCCTCAAGTTGGTTGCTTAGGCTGCCAAAAGGTTATTCTTGATGTCTATTTATTACTCTTATCTTTTGCAATACGTCCTACCCAACTTTAAATTTTGTAATTCGTTCTATAATATATTTGGTACCCATCCAGCATTGTTCTCTCCCTGGCTTTTTGCATTATCCTAAACCTATTTGCACTTTTCTGTGTCAGAGTCATAATTTCGAGTACGTAGGTGGCGACATGCAAAATGCAAAAATTAAGAATTTTTCTTTTTTAGATTAATGGGAATTTCTCCATCCTTTAGTATATAGTTCGATCTCCCGACAGTACCCTAAGAGAGCTCAATTCTATGGGAACTTTTCAAAGTTTAGTTTTCTTTTTCGATTGTAATATTATGTCTAAGGTATGTATATTTGTTTACGTTTTCCGTGTTATTTATCCTTGCTCATTATCTTTGTCTTATTAAAGATCAACCTTCCGTGATGATGAATTTAGTTCTATTAGCATCTGTTCTACTTCCTTGGTGTCCGAGGAGATTAAAACTATGTCGTCGGCAAAATGCAGAGAGTTCAAGTAAGTTCCATCAATATTTATGCCCTTACCTTTCTACGAGAGTTTCTTAAAAACATCTTTCATAGCCAAGGGGAAGAGCATTGGAGAGATCGTGTCTCCCTGTCGGATTCCTCTTTCTATCCGAATTGTATCGGTTTTTAGTTGTTCATTAACTTTTACGTGAATAGTAGCATTTTAATAGATTAAGTTGGGAATGTGGAATCTTTGGCACAATGATACTACTCAGTATATATCACCACTACACCAAACACTTTATTTTTGCACTTGACGCGCGTTTCGGTAACCATGTTAGCTTCATCAGGAGCGATGATTCAATCATCGCTCCTGATGAAGCTAACATGGTTAGCGAAACGCGCGTCGAGTGCAAAAATAAAGTGTTTGGTGTAGTGGTGATATATACTGAATAATAAATAGGGTAGATTTGTAGTTTAGCTTTAGTCAATCATCGCTCCTGATGAAGCTAACATGGTTACCGAAACGCGCGTCGAGTGCAAAAATAAAGTGTTTGGTGTAGTGGTGATATATACTGATTAGTATTTTAATAGATATTTTCAATAATTTTAGTATATCTGGAGTCTGTCTTAGCACCTTGAAGGGATTTGAGTATTGCCCACTGCTATTGTTCACTTACTATTTGGAATGAAAATCTGGACATGAAAAAAATCAAATGGCATCAAACTCCTATATATTAAATTTCGTTAATTTTACTTACAAATAATAAAAATAAAAGGTTATTGGTTGTAAGTAGACCACCTCTCGTTGCTTATTTAAACTAAACATTTTTTTATGCAGTTAAAACAGAAACAATCGTGTATCGCATTTTGGCATATAACGCGAACTTTATATTTTTATACAGCTTCGTGTCTCTAATGTTTAGAAACTCCTAATTCCAAAAATGCCAATGTATATTTGTGGTATAACGCCACAAAATAGAGAAGACTAAACTCTATTTCTGACTTTCGCGAAGTATCTTCTTCTTTTTCTTCTTCTTCAGCCCTCCGTCATCCAATGTTGGACATAGGTCTCCCCTGTGTGCCTCAATCGTTTTCTGTTCTGTGCTTCTCTTGCCCAGCAGAGTACTTCTACCAGTTTCATGTCGTCTCTCCACCGTGTTTGCGGGCGACCCCTGTCTCTTTTTCCCAACCAGGGTCTCCAGTGTTGAATCCGCTTATTCCATCTATCGTCTGTCTGATGATGATGAGCAAAAAAATCGATTTAACTATTTTGTTTCATTTAATACTGATCCTTGAATTTAATTTTCAAACAGTGGTATTATTTTTGGTATCATTAGGATGCTGATTTTCTACTCTTTCAAATAATACCAAAAATATTTAGATTTCCAAAAAGTTTAACTGATTAACACTGTTTTACTCAATAAAACCGTTTTTAGTCGCTCAGCAAGTGACTCGTTGCGCGCTATTCATCTCTATAAAAACATGTGCAACTGCATTTTCCTATCATTCCTTTATCGGAATTTGAACCATCAACATCTCTGCTATAACTACTCACTAATTACGTCATCGGAAATAGATATCACCCCGGAAGAAACGGACAAGTAATTGCCCTATTGCAAGAAGGCTATAGCCAACGTGTAATCGCTGCACAATTGCACCTAAGCTAGTCAGCTCTCTTTAGAGTTTACAAACCTTACCAAGGACTAGGATCAGAAGGAGGTGTGCCTCGGAGCGAGACAACCGCTTCATTGTCAACACAACCCTAAGAAATCGTCACTTGACTGGCATTGAGGTCTAGCAGTAGTTCTGACAAGTTTGTGGTCGGGCTGTCAGTCATTGAACAATCAGAAGAAGACTTAAAGAAGCTAACCTAACGCTGAGGAGACCTGCTAATGAACCCAAATGACAGCAGCTCATCGACAAACGCCACACGAGAACATGTCGACTAGACTTTAGAGCAATGGCGCTCCGTTTTATTCTTCGAGGAGTCCCGGTACATCGAAGAGATCCTACAGAAACACGTCATTCCTTACTTTGAGTTTGTAAGCGATAGCTTCGTGCAATACGTGGCGGAAGTGGGAATACCCACATTAGACTGGCCTCGGCGGAGTCCTAACCTCAACCCAATGAGCACATGTGGAATGAGCTCAAAAGGAGAGTTCGAGCCAGAAATCCAGACCCTGCATCGCTGAGGGGAGGTTGCGATGGCAGAAGAGTGGGGAAGAATCTCACAGATAGAGCTGAGAAAGCTCACCCACTCCCTGAAAAACTAACTAGAAGCAGTAATAAGGGCTAGGGGGGTAATACAAAATATTGATTTTGGTTCTGATCGATAAATTTAATTGTTAAATTTAAAATTTATTTAATTTTTCCTTTATCTTACCCCTATTTTTAATCCTTGTGCTCTTTGTTTGTTGTTTCAATTATTTTTATCATTAAAAAGCATAAGGTGTACTATAGAATTTGGTATCATTAAAAAGAGAACAGAATGGAATTTCATATGATAATAAAATTCGTAAAAATATATGTACATTAAATGTTCCAAAAATTCTAGGTTCAGTTTTAAATTAAGCTAAATAGTTTGAGTCGATTTTATTGCTCACCAGTATATATATATATATATATATATATATATATATATATATATATATATATATATATATATATATATATATATATATATATATATGTATTAGGGTGGTCCTTATTTTTCGACTTTCGAATTATCCCGGGGCACTTTGTCATTTGATTATATACATCTAAATATGAAATAAGTTTTTTTTTTCTTGTTAAGATTTAAAGGTCGCTACCAGCTGTCAAAGTTTTTACAAAAAAGCGTTGAAGGACAGCTTAAATGATGGTTTTCACTAATGTTTCATTTAAGTGTTTATATTACATTTTATGTGCAAGTGAAACTTGCATAAACAATCGCTCCTTATCCCCTCCTCCCCCCTGTACCGACGCGTCGAGATTTAGCCCGCCTCGCACTTCAGTTCTAATAAGTCATTAACGAGAGCGCACGCGTTTCTTTTGTAAAAGTCATAGTAACGTGTTTCAACTTGCAATGGCGTCTACAAGTAGCGGACTCAGTAAAGCTACTAGAAATCAAAGTAAGGTTTGGCTTATCGGTCAATTATTATCCGAATTAAACCAATCAACGTTGCCATCCATCGGTGAAGTATTGCGTTTGTTTTTTTACTACAAAAATGAAGAAAAGAAAAGCATTCGTGAATCCGCGACTTTGGCGGCTTGCGAATTTATAAATTTGTGGGGGAAAAAGCTAGTGTACCAATTCAATTAAAAAAACATATCATCAGTAAAAATTGAAAAACTATTCAAAGACTGGCAGAATCTAAAAAAAATAAAGAAAACAAGAAAAAACGTTCAGAAGCATTAAAGAAAAAAGAACAAAACTGGCAACAAAATTAGAAGATTTATTTGATATTGCTCATCGTGATGCTTTAAATATTATGACTGTAGGAAATGACAAGTAGTTTTTATTAGCAATGCGACAAAATCGACGCCAACTTTTAATTGGTTCAGTGGACAGAAAAAGTTTAAACAAATGTAAGAAAATAAAAGAGAAAGGAGAACGCCTTGAAAAATTGCGCGAACATGAAAACAAAGATATCTCGGCTTTAACAGAAAAGTGTTCTTTTTCTTCATTGTCGTTTCTTTCGTCGTCGTCTGCCACCACCAGTAAAGAAGCAACTTCATCTGATTCCGAATGCATATCAGAATTGTCCGAAATGCAACCACCTCAGAAACGAGCTCGAAAAGACATTATTAACAGCCAATTAGCTTCCAGTCTCGATGTCTCTAAATTGAGTGACAGAAAAGCAACTCTGGTCGTGACATCTACTTTGAAAAGTGCAGGATGTGATCCATCAGAATTTAATGTCAATAGATCTTCTATTCGTCGGCAGCGTGTGAAAAATCGCAAAGCAGTTGCAGAGTCTCTTAAAAGCGAGTTTAAACCTAATTCGTCATTAACAATCCATTGGGACGGTAAACTTATAGAAGATATTACTGGACTCTAAACTGTAGATCGGCTGCCAATTTTGGTATCAGGACATGAAGTTGATCAACTTCTAGCAGTTCCAAAATTGGAACGTGGAACGAGCGAAGCATGTGCGTCAGCTGTCTACGAAACTATAAATTCATGGAATTTGAGCGATAAGGTAAAATGTTTGTGTTTTGACACTACTGCTGTAAATACCGGCTTAAGAAGTGGAGTATGCGTTCTTTTGGAGCGAAAAATGGATAAAAATATGCTTTGGCTTGCTTGTCGTCACCACATAATGGAAATTATGTTGTCAGCTGTACTGGATCAATCGCTTGCCCCATCTAGTGGTCCTGATATACAATTATTTAAAAGATTTAAGAACAATTGGAACACTATTGATCAAAGCGACCACAAAACAATAACAGATGACGCTGAGGCAAATATTCTTGCAGAAGTGGCCGCAGACAGGATTTCTTTTTCCGAAAAACAACTACAAGTACATCAACCTCGAGATGACTACAGAGAACTGTTGCATCTCACAAAACCATTTTCTTAGGAGGTGTTCCTGAAAAAGGCGTTTTATTTAGGAGACCTGCCTGGTCTATATCGAGCTAGATGGATGGCAAGAGCCTTGTACTGTTTGAAAATTTATTTATTTTAAACATCAGTTTAAGCTAACGAAGAAGGACGAAAAGGCTGTGAGCGAAATATGCATTTTCACGGTGATGATTTATGTTAAATATTGGTTTCAAGCCTCTACCGGATCGTCAGCACCAAGAAACGACTTACAATTATTGAAAGATCTTGTAACATTCATTTTTTCCTAGATTTTAAGACCATGTAATGTTACTGATTTTTCCATTTCAAATTGTACTTATTTTCATTTTTGTTCCGAACGGTATATTAAACAGGGATTCCCAGACGTTCGGTATATACGGCGGTGCGGGTTCCTGACCGAACCTCTCGCTACGCCGCGATTGGTGGAATGTTTGATCGGCAGTTTTGATTGGAGCGTCGTGATATTACTGGCAAAAGTCGCACGATTAATTTAAGGCTCCGCAGACCGTAAATCGAGGTTGTTTTCCATCTAGCCGCAACCAGGCAGTACCATCAAGCCGCTGCCGGGCTGTTTTCCATCTAGCCGCAGCCAGGCAGTACCGTCTAGCCGAGAGGCTATTTTCCATCTAGCCGAAGTAGGCTAATTTTCATCAGAGCCGCTAAGTAAAAGCACCAGTGTCTTAAATAAAAGCCGTAGTGAGCTTTCTAAGTGTTAGTTAAGAAAAAGTGTGAAATCGGGCGTAGTCGATCACAGCAGGAATAAAAAACAGTAAGTCAACAAAACTCCCCTTCAATAGACTTATTCGAGAGTAGCGCCTTAACTGCAATGTAAAACAGACTAAAAAGTGAAGTGTAAAGCACGATTTCTCGTCTTCGGGGGTTATAATAGTCTGAAATTTTAATGTAACAACTACTAGTTAGGCTAGAATTTGTTAGGTAAAACTGTAAAGGTTAGAACTTTTCATTTTAAAAACATGAATAAATTTTCTTTTTTGATTAAAGCTAGTGTCTCACTGAATATTTATTTTTTTTTTAGGATAAGTTGTACTAGACTAATTCTTTTTAGTAATACCCATAAAACCCTTCAGCATTTTTCCATTTTTTTAGCTGAAGTTAGATCCTTTCTATTTTAAAATGGATGGTGCCAAAAATTTCGTACAGCTAAAGCCTTTTAAAAAATAGAAATGAATTCCAAAAAGACGTAAGACAATTATCTCTTACCCATATTTCTCTACCAAGGAAAACTGAGCTAGTGTGTGTTTAATTTCTTTAGTTCTTTTAAAATCAGGGTTCACTCAATTCAGTATCAGAATATTAAAGCGGGGCTGCAAGAAAATTGTGCTCAAGCTTGGGGTGTCCAAAATTCAAACGGTACAAAATGACGCAGTGTACGTGGGGCGCAATTAAACACCTTTTCACACGTTACAAAATTACGCCCAAGATGGAGGACATTTTTTCATAAGTTACAAAATGACACCACAACGTGCGGGCAAGTTCCAATGTTACAAAATTGCGCTCAAGCGTGGGACAAACAACTTCTCACAGGGTACAAAAAAAAAGATGCCTCAAACTGAGGACAGTTCACACCTTACAAAATTACGCCCAAGCTTGGGGCAACATTTTGTCACACGTTACAAAATAGCACTGTCAACGCGGGGCTTTTGGAATTTTATTTTTTAAAAAAGGGTTCAGTGTACTAGCTTTCGAACAAAATAAAAGCTCTAACTTTGCAGATATTTTTATTTCATAATATTTATTAAAAGAAACTACACTATAGCAGTAAGACAAAAGCAGGAAATTTGTAGAATTTTTTTATTTCAATTTATCTGATATAGATATTTGAATTTTGTTGTTGACTCTAAGATAAGAGATCCTGCTTTTTTCTTAAAAGCTAGCTTTATAGTTCAGATTAGCAGATGTGCTGGTTTACTTTAATTTTTTGCAGTGTTAGATTTTGCGGTTAACCGAACAAAAAACTGTTCTTTCTTCTCACCGATGTTTTGCATGAATATTAAAAATACTTAGCTGATACGAAAACGATATCTGGAGATTTTTTTGTTGGAAATTCTTAACATTTTTGGTAAAAGGATTTTAACACAAGGCAATACTTAAAAATTTTTTTTGAAATTGTCGAAGATTTTTTTAATGTTTAGTAAAGAAGTTTACATATTTTAAGTGCCTTTGCATATTTTTTATTTAGACTATTGGGAGCACAGGAGAAATATTTTTACGATTTTTTTAAACAATTCTTTTAAATTTTATTCATTTATCATGGAAGCCTTTAATTTTAAAAGTCAATCACTACTGGAGTATGAATTAGACTATGAAATGAAAATCCGTCGTATTTTCTCAGAACGTCCGGTCGCGGATAAAAGAAAGATTCCAACGAGGATCTTAAGTAAAAAATATTCCAATAGATCAGATTGGACTAAATAGTTACAAAAAGTTTCAGATTTTTTTTGTCTAATAAAAATTCTCCTTCTCAAGTTAAAACTCCTGCTTCTCCAAATGGTCACATGTCTCCTCTATTCGTGCATAAATATTTAGATAACAGACCGCATATCAAGATAAATCTATTAGGTGTCCATTTTTCGGCTTTATTTGACTCTGGTGCAAATGCCTCCGTTGTAGGTCAGAATGGTATAAAAATTTTAAGTCGTTTAAGTATAAAAATATGCCATGTCAAAAATAGAAGTGTTACCACTGCAGATGGCAGCCGTCTAAAAGTTTTAGGTACGGTTGAGTTGCCGCTAGTCTGCAATGGTCATTGTTTAGTAATCTCTGCTTTAGTAGTACCTTCTCTATCACATACTTTGGTTTTAGGATGTGATTTCGCACAAAAATTCGGAATTCTAGTAAATTTTAAAAATAATTCGTGGTATCCACAGTCCCTAGAAGTCAACTCTCAAACAAGTTTTAAAGATTGTTATTCAGAAAATTCCTTAGAAAACCTTTTCTCGCGTCTATGTACCCTAGATGATCTCTCGCGGACGGAACGCTTAAAAGCCGAAAAAATAATAAGCTCTTTCAACGAAATAAGTAGCAAAGATAGGTTAGGCCGAACGAATAAAATCACCATGTCTATAGATACGGCTGAAGCCAGTCCGGTAAAGACAAGGCCCTTCGCCATGTCTCCTTATATGTCAAAAGTACTAAATAAAGAGTTAGACGAAATGTTGAAAACTCGGAGTGATTGAAGAATCAAACAGTCCTTGGTGTTCTCCAATCTTATTGGTGAAAAAGGCCGATGGACAGTATCGTCTGTGCTTTGACGGAAGAAAGCTCAACGAGGTCAGCAAATTTGATAACTACCCATTACCGAACATCGACAGAATTTTGACATCACTCAGGAATGCTAAGTATGTATCTTCGATAGATCTTAGAAAGGCTTTCTGGCAAATTCCTTTGGACAAATCCTCTAAGGAAAAGACCGCTTTTGCAGTAGTAGGCCGAGGTCTATTTCAGTTCGTCACTATGCCGTTCGGTCTAAAGAACGCTGCTCAAACTCAGCAACGGTTAGTAGACGCTATATTTGGTCCGAAATATGAGCCACATATTTTTACCTATCTCGATGATATTTTAGTAACATCGGAAGACTTCGAATCGCATATTCGCTTACTTAAAGAAGTAAAAGATAAATTGAAAGAGGCCGGACTGACGATAAATTTGAGCAAATGTGATTTTTTAAAACTTCTCTAAAGTTTTTAGGCTATATTGTAGGCTCAAATTCCTTGCGTACCGATCCGGATAAAGTAGCAAGCATGGTTAACTATGCGAGAGACCTACTAATACTACGGAAGTTAAGCGCTTCGTAGGAATGTGTTCATGGTACAGACGTTTCATTGAGAATTTTTCTACCCTGTTGTCGCCTATTAATGACCTTTTGAAAGGACGAAAAAAAGGACAATCGATAGATTGGACAAAGGCAGCCGAAGAATCTTTTATAAAGATTAAAGAGCTATTGGTTTCAGCTCCAATTTTATCCCAACCAGATTTTTTCCCAACAGTTTTATATTTCTAGCGATGCTTCTAATACCGGTTTAGGGGGCGTCCTAACACAGAAAGTCAATGGTGAGGAAAGAGTGATAGCGTATGCCAGTAGAACTTTGTCAAAGGCTGAACGTAACTACTCGGTTGTTGAAAAAGAATGTTTAGCAGTACTCTTTAACATCGAAAAGTTTCGACCTTACATAGAAGGTGTTCCTTTCACGGTCATAACAGATCATTATAGTTTATTGTGGCTTAATTCAATTAAAAACCCTAGTGGCAAACTAGCGCGTTGGGCGATTAGGCTGAGACAACACACATTTACTTTAATTCATAGAAAAGGAGTCCACAATGTTATTCCTGACGCTTTGTCAAGAATCCCAGATCATACCGTGGACGAAAACAGTCTTAATGCACAGATTGGCGTAAGAATCGATATAGTTGACATAGATCGCATAGATCCATGGTACGACAATTTACGGCAGCAAATCAAAGAATTTCCTGAAAATTTTCCGCAGTGGAAAGTGGAAAATGATTTCGTGTACAAGTTTATCCCAAACCAGTTGCCCTTTAAAAGTTAATGTACCCGAGTGGAAAATACTAGTTCCTAAACCACAGAGAGAGGAAATTATAGACATGTGTCACACTCCTCCTACTTCTGGTCATTTTGGCTTTTATAAAACTCTTCACAGGGTTCAGGAACAGTATTATTGGCCAAAAATGCGTTTTGACATCGTAAAGTTTGTGAGGACTTGTGAAGTATGTGGAGCGCAGAAATCTCCCAAATGCACTACTATGGGACTGATGGGAAAAGAGAAAACGGTTAATTACCCCTTTCAAGTCATAGCAGCTGATCTAGTAGGCCCATTCCCCCGTTCAAAAAAGGGAAATAACTGGCTTTCTCGTGGTTGCTTGTGCTGTTTACAAAGTATACCATGCTATTTCCTTTGAAAAGCTCTAAAGCTGGACATATAGAGAGAATTTTGGAAAATAATGTCTTTTTAAATCCACGGTGTTCCATCGCTCTTAATATGCGATAACGTACTCAGTTTACCTCTAAAAGTTTTAAGAGCTTAAGTGAAACTTTATGGTTTTAACATCCGTTTTAATCCCGTGTACTCTCCCAATGTAATTTTGTGGAACGTAATAACCGAACAGTCGGGACCGCTTTTAAGAAGTTACGTGGATTCACATGACACTTGGGATGACAATATTTCCAAAATCCAACAAGCGATAAATACGGCAAGACACGAAGTAACAGGGTTCACACCGTCTTTCTTAGTTTACGGCAGACATATACCTCTATCTGGATCGTATTATAAAAATTTAGATTTGT
>CM032453.1:77794682-77843214 GCA_019049505.1 Pachyrhynchus sulphureomaculatus | reverse complement strand
AAAAGAAGAGTTCGAGCCAGAAATCCAGCAGTTGCATCGCTGAGGACTTAAAGGTTGCGATGGCAGAAGAGTGGGGAAGAATCTCACAGATAGAGGTGAGAAAGCTCACCCACCCCCTGAAAAACTAACTAGAAGCAGTAATAAGGGCTAGGAGGGTAAAACAAAATATTGATTTTGGTTCTGATACATAAATTTAATTGTTAAACTTGAAATTTGTTTAATTTTTCCTTTATCTTACCCTTATTTTTAATCCTTGTGCTCTTTGTTTTTGCCGTTTCAGTTATTTTAATCATTAAAAAGCATGAGGTGTACTATAGAATTTGGTATCATTAAAAAGAGAACAGAATGGCTTTCAAATGATAATAAAATTCGTAAAAATATTAACTCCGCTTAGAAATCATGATTTTTTTGTTTCTAGCCGCCATATTGAGCCGCAATCTTTTTTTTTTTTTTCAAAAGGGCAAAGTTGCACTTGAAACCTTACGTTTCAATGAAAAATTGACATCCTTGAATTTCTTCTCGTTAATTCTATTTTTGGGTATTGGGGAGGCCCCGTTGATGCGAAACGTCCCATATATATATATATATATATATATATAAATATATATATATATATATATATATATATATATATGTATATATATAAAATATATATATATATATATTTTCTTGGGCTTTATGGTTCTTTTTGTTTTAAGGATAGAAAAATTACATCACGTTCTAGTTAGAAGTTCATTGAAAATATTTCGCCTAATTTATAAGCTTCTTCAGTTCATCTAAAAATGGAATTTTTCAATCAATATACATTTTCCTCCCTTTTTTACTTTTTTTATGATTTTAATTTTGATTTTACAGGATTGTTTTGGATGTTCAATATGATGCACAAATTTTTTAATTATGAATATATAAAAATTCTTAAACTTATAATACAATGTAGAAGGTGAAATAATAAAAAATATACATAAAAATATGCATAAAAACTTACATGTGTGGATTGAAACGAAGGCACACTTATTATTTCGGACTCTCATAATAACTCAATAACATAATAACTCAATAAGAGTTAATAAATAAAAACACATAAACAAACCAAAGAATGACTTTCGTTCCTTATGCATGTCTAAAGTTAGTTTTAAAAAAGTGACCGTCTTAGTAATACCTTTTAAACAATGTTAAGTGTGCCTTCGTTTCAACCCACACATGTAAATTTTTATGTATATTTTTATGTGTATTTTTATTATTTCACCTTCTACATTGTATTATAAGTTTAAGAATTTTATATATTCACAATTAAAAAATTTGTGCATCCTATTGACCATCCAAAACAATCCTGTAAAATCAAAATTTAAAATCATAAAAAAAGTAAAAAAGGGAGGAAAATGTATATTGATTGAAAAATTCCATTTTTAGATGAACTGAAGAAGCCTAACAAATTAGGTGAAATGTTTTCAATGAACTTCTAACTAGAACGTGATGTAATTTCTTTATCCTTAAAACAAAAAGAACCATAAAGCCCAAGAAAAAATAAATAAATAAATATATGTATATATAAATATATATATATATATATATATATATATATATATATATATATATATATATATATATATATATATATATATATATATATATATATATATATATATATATATATATATATTATATATATATATATGGGACGTTTCGCGTCAACGGGGCCTCCCCAATACCCAAAAATAGAATTAACGAGAAGAAATTCAAGGATGTCAATTTTTTCATTGAAACGTAAGCTTTCAAATGCAACTTTGCCCTTTTGAAAAAAAAACAAGATTGCGGCTCAATATGGCGGCTAGAAACAAAAAAATCATGATTTCTAAGCGGAGTTAACTGAACTTCAACACTGAGACAAAATGCAGTATTGATGTAATAGAGTAACCAACACAATTTTATGTAATACCAACATGGCGGATCTAATATGGCGCCTAAAACCGAACATTACTCCGGTCAAAAAAAATGCTATCTCACTGCGAAATATCCATAACTACTCATTTTTTTGTCTAATTTTCGGTTTTAGGCGCCATATTGGATCCGCCATATTGGTATTACATAAAATTATGTGGGTTACTCTAACTATTACATCAATATTGCATTTTTCTCAGTTTTGAAGTTCAGTTAACTCCGTTTAGAAATCATGATTTTTTTGTTTCTAAACGCCTTCTTTTTTTTTTCAAAAGGACCAAGTTGCATTTGACAGCTTACGCTTCAACGAAAAAATTGACACTCTTGAATTTTTTTTCGTCAATTCTATTTTTGAGTATTGGGGTGGCTCCGTTGACGCGAAACGTCCCCCTATATATATATATATATATATATATATATATATATATATATATATTATATATATCTATATATATACATATATATATATATATATATATATATATATATATATATATATATATTTATATATATACATATATGGTATATATATATATATATATATATATATATATATATATATATATATATATATATATATATATACATATATATATATATATATATATATATATATATATATATATATATATACATATATATATATATATTATATATATATATATATATATATATATGTATATATATATATATATATATATATATATATATATATATATATATATAGAATAAAGAAAGGACCTTCTTCAGGGCAAGAACTGAAAAGGAGAACAAAACATATTCACTGATCGTGTTTGGGACAAATTTAAATTAATGATGTTATCATTAAGTTGTTATAATAGATAAAATTAGTGTAGAACAAGAATAAGATATTAGTCATAGTAAAGTCAAAAAACTCACATGAGTATATATATATATATATATATATATATATATATATATATATATATAATATATACATATATATATATATATATATATATATATATATATATATATATTACATATATATATATATATATATATATATATATATATATATATATATGTATATATATATATATATATATATATATATATATATAATATATATATATATATATATATATAGAATAAAGAAAGGACCTTCTTCAGGGCAAGAACTGAAAAGGAGAACAAAACATATTCACTGATCGTGTTTGGGACAAATTTAAATTAATGATGTTATCATTAAGTTGTTATAATAGATAAAATTAGTGTAGAACAAGAATAAGATATTAGTCATAGTAAAGTCAAAAAACTCACATGAGTAGTGCAAAGTCGAGTTAGCCTGAATGGTCGTAGGTAGCTTATACATAAAACGTTGGTTAATCCATAAAATATATAAAATACACACTATAACACTGTAGATAAAAATATAAAAACCAAATTTAAAACATGGATGTGATTGAGAACCTTGGATGTTGCAAACATTGTTAATTATTTCACCTGTGACAACCACACATGGCCACCGCCATATAGGAAAGATGACAAGGACGACAGGAGACAGCTGACCGACAGAGATAAGGGGGCTTATTAAGAAAACTCAATTAACCAGAAAACGGGGTCGACACCCGTAAGGAACCGATCGAAATTGGGAAGTGCATGTATTGGACCTTTAAGCAAGAAAGAGATAGCCAATTGAACGACCAAGACCGGTATGGAACCGAGGAAGGATAATTCATAACCTAATTTTAGGTAAAGGGTGAGCGAGGGAGCGAGAGAGAGAAAATAATGGGAGCAACAAAGAGGAAGATCGTCTATTATATCGGAATTATCGTGTGGTGTTGATTTATCACAAGAGAGGAGGAAACTATATATGTTACTGAGACCATCTAGGTCGGTTCTTTTATTGATATTAAGGTGATTCTCCTGGATGTAACAGGTTTTCAGTTCTTGCCCTGAAGAAGGTCCCAATCTAGGACCGAAATATTGGCTTATTGAAAATTGTATGATCTCTTATCACGCCCCTTTTTTGCCGAGTTCCCTAACTAAGATTATATATATATATATATATATATATATATATATATATATATATATATATATATATATGTATGTATATATCTGTATATATAAATTTTATTGCCTCTTCATTGATATTTTTATTTTTATTAATGTATACTAAATAAACCAAGTCTGATGTAAATCGAAATTGTATCAATAACTTGGTGTGTTAGTTTTCAAATAGTGTATTATGCCTGGTTCCCTTGAGAGAATGGAAGCGTTCTACCTAAATCTTTTGTTTGTCTTTTGTTGTATTTGTTTAGGTTTCATAATAGTAAGGTCCCTTGAAAATGCCAAAGAATTTTAGTTCCTTATTTTCGCAGTTTCATCTTCTTTGTGAAGTAATTTTCTTTCTTTTAAACGTTAGTTCAGTTAAGAAGTAGTTATATACTTATGAAAGCGTTTTTAAGCCAGTTACTCTTTTTTGTTTTTTGATAAAATTCTGTATATTTCCATTGTGCTCGCCCTTTTGTAACTAATGTTAATAATGTTTTGTTTATTTAGTTTTTCAATAGCTCCTAAATCAGATAATATACCATCAGAATTGTTAAGGAGCGGAGGTAAGGCCCAATATAGTCGATTACATGAACTAATCATTCTGATATGTAAAGAAGAGAAAAGACCAACAAGATGACAAGAAAACATTGTAGTACCCATCCACAAAAAGGAGGATAAGTCATAATGCTTGAACTACAATGAAATCTCACTCATTAATACTGCCTACAATATCCTAGGCAACATTGTACTGGATAGACTTGACTTATACTCAGAAAACAACCTAGGAGAATATCAAGCGGCATTTAGAAAGTTCAGATCTACCATCGGCTTGTTCTTCACGTTTAGAAAACTGTTGGAGAATGACTGGGAATTCAGCCACATCATCCATAATCTCTTTATAGATTTCCGTAGTGTTGAAAAAACTCATATACGAGTACATATAGTATTGCAATTTGACCATTGCAATACAATGGTGAAATTTTCTATTCTGAAACAACTTATCCAAATGAGCAAGGTACGTATGGAAGATGGAAGATCTAGAGTGCGAGTCGAATAGATAATGATATCTAAGATAATTTCAAAATACACAATGGGTGAAAACAGGGTGCTGCCTCGTCACCTCTGCTCTTTAATATCGCCATAGAGAGAGCCATAAGATCAGCAGAAATCCAAATGAAACTTCTAACTGTACGAGATCCAAAATTATCATTGGCGTATGCACATGATATTGACATTATAGAAGAGTCCATTTCGCCAGTAAAAGGTATTTTTAATGAAACAAAAAATGCTACAAAAGAAGTAGGACTAAAAATCAACGAAGGAAAACTAAAAACATGTATATAAACAGACAGCGACCCTGAGATAGAACAGATTAAAATTTTCCAATAGGCACATATATTTTTTAAAAAGGTGGATCGAGTCAAATATCTAGGAGTTACAATTATAGATAAAGACGTCCAAGGTTATAAAGGGCAGAATTCAATGCGCAATTTGATGTCCCTTCTCATTGAATCCCAAAGGTAAAAGTCTATCGAAGCATTATAAGACCTATAGTCACTTATAGGTACTAGACATGGATAGTGAACAAATTCAACCCAGAAAAATTCAGATTTTTTTTGAACCCCATCACGCTCTGAACCAATATCGCGTTTGGATCAACCCGATATACCAGCCATAGAGCGATAATGACATTGTTAAAGAAATAAAATCCCAGTGCTTAAGATGGTATGGACATATTCAAAGACTGCATAATGACAGATTGGCGTGGCTGATATAGAAGTGCATACGGTCGGCAAAAGGCCACCCCGAAGATCATATTTAAAATAGAAGGACACTGTCACGACGGATCTTTTAAGAATGAGTACCCCGCTGGATTCGAATTTAATAGAAGACCGAAAGGCCTAAAGGAATATAGTGCAGTCAGCCAAAATCGACCCTGGGTTTTAAAGTTATGTAGTGTATTTCATTTCTTGCTTTCCGAAAAAAATATTTTTTATACTAGTTCTAACTTATTACTATCAAACTATGTGGCGGCTCGTAGCTCCGTGGCGTAGTAACTGGCTTGCGGTGTAGACGGTCTCGGGTGCCAATCCCGGCAGGTCGGTATACTTTATTTATTAATTTATTTGAGTATATTTCGCCTGGCCACCTGTGTACACAGGTAGTAGTTATTTGCAGAAATGCAACAACGTCCGTGGTAGCACTAACGCGTTGTTAAAAATGTATGCCTCAGTACTTAGACAACGTTGATGGGTATTACGACATCCCCGCCGATATCCTCAGGATATGAAAAAAACGGCTACTCAGGCGGGGAGGTGAACAATAAAAAAAAATTAATTTCATAAGCAAATATGGTACCATTGCAACGTTTTCATTATTGTCAATTGTGCATAACCAACTTTGGGAAAGTCAGAAATAGAGTTTAGTCTTCCCTATTTTGCAAAATAATGCAACAAATATATATCGGCGTTTCTGGAATTAGGTGTTCATAAACCTTAAAAACACGAGGTTACATACAAATATAAAGTTTGTATCATATGACAAAACGTGTTACGCGATTGTTTCTGTTTTTACCTGCGTAAAAAAAAAAAGGTTAGAAACGTTACAACTTCTGCGTTTAATATCTTTGCCTAACCTTTTATATAAGCAACTTGGAGGGGTTGTTCACTTATAACCAATAACCTTGAACTTACATTATTTGTAAGTAATATTAACGAAATTTAATATATAGGAATTTGATATCATACTATTTTGCTGATATCCAGATTTTTATTCCAGACAAGTTGAAAATATAGTAAGTGAACCGAGTCAGGTATAAATTGAAACTATACCAATACTTTGGTGTATTAGTTTTCAGATAGTGTATGATGTCTGGGTCTCTTGAGACCTTGAAGAATTCTACCTGAATCCTGAGTATCCTGCATAATAACAGATTCTTGATAAACTTGACCAAAGTTTTCTATTTCAAATTTTTGTTGTTGAAATACATGAAAATGCTTTCAACATTACTTTAGAAGAATTATGAATCATATTTTAAACATAACGTCTTGTTATACTGAATTGGGACTTATATTACAAGATATGAAAAATTTTATTTAGTATTGCAGGAACGACTAGATGAATAATTTGTTCTTTAAGCGTTTATAAATATACTAGCCGTGACCGCGAGTCCGCTCGCGTGGACTTGATTCACTGTTATCGTCACTGATTATTGCTTATGTTACCTAACGTAATAAAATATATCCTGCTACCTAGCCAGAGGACATATGTATTTTATAAAAAAAACACGTAAATCGGCTAAGTGGTTCTCGAATGAGAGGCACATTAACGGACGGTCAGACACACAGACAGAGAGACTTCTCGTATATATAATCTATAGATTATTTTTATTATATAACCTGGCCAGAGAACATATGTATGAATTAAAAAATAACACGTAAATCGGATAAGTGGTTCTCGAGCGATAAGCGCACCAACGGACAGACAGACAGACAGAGAGACGTTGCATTTTATTTATATATATATATATATATATAATATATATATATATATATATATATATATATATATATATATATATATATTGTATTCTTTGTTACATGATATTGTTCCGTATTTAATGGTTTAGTCAGCGTATTGCAAGAGAGTGCGCTAGAGACAAATTTTTTCCGACTTGATTCACTATTATCGTCTCTGCTTATTTCTTTTTTTTTTATGAGTCTAGCACACGTGCTGCAGTGAAGTCCCTAAAGCGCTCCAGGAGCGGCACGTGTGAGGAAGAAGCGATTCACGTTCTTATATTACCTAACGTAATAAAATATATCCCATAACCTGGTCAGAGAACATATGTATAAATCTAAAAAAAAAACACGTAAATCGGATAAGTGGTTCTTGAGTGATAAGTACACTAACGGACAGACAGGCAAAGAGACGTTGCATTTTATATATATTATATTCTTTGCTACATAACATTGTTCCATATTTAATGGTTTAGACAATCTGTTGCAAGAAAACGAGCTAGCGGCAAACTTTTTTCCGACTTGATTCACTATTATCGTCACTGCTTAATCCTTATATATTATGGAAGATTATAGATAACCTGGCCAGAGAACAAATGTATGAATTAAAAAAAAACACGTAAATCGGCCAAGTAGTTCTCGAGTGCACTAATGGATAGGCAGAGAGACGTTTCATTTTATATATATATATATATATATATATATATATATATATATATATATATATATATATATATATATATATATATAATGGAAGATTATAGATAAACTTCCTAGAGAACAAATGTATAAATTAAAAACAAACACGTAAAATCTGATAAGTGGTTCTCGAGTGATAAGTGCACTAACGGACAGACAGACAGAGAGACGTTGCATTTTATATATATTATAGAATATTATAGGTAACTTGGCCCGAGAACAAATATATGAATTTAAAAAAAAACTTGTATTTCGGATAAGTGGTTCTCAAGTCATACGCTCACTAACGGACTGACCGACAGACAGAGAGACGTTGCATTTTATATATATTATATTCTTTGTTACATGATACTGTTTCATATTTAATGATTTAGGTAGTATATTGCAAGAGAACGCGCTAGCGGCAAACTTTTTTCCGACTTGATTCTCTATTATCGTCACTGCTTATTCCTTATGTTACCTAATGTAATAAAATATATTCTCTAATCTGGCCAGAGAACATATGTATGTTTTAAAAAAGAAGCACGTAAATCGGATAAGCGGTTCTCGAATGATAAGCGCACTAACGGATAGACAGCGGTTTTTCCACATTATTATAAAATTTATTAATAGATAATATATCAGTTTCTGGACTACACATTCATAGATTTTTTTAAAAATACATGTATAATTTGTAAATTATTTCGTTATGTCATACACAACAGTTCAAAATAGTATATATTTTTTTATCGTCGTGTAATTATTTTATTGTTTATTTTTCTTATTATCATGTTTTTTTTGTTCACTTTGTGTTAATATTTTATTTTCATTTTGATTTTTACTTACCCTAAACTTGACTTAATGAAGTGAAGTGATATGTGGAAATTCGACACCAGACTGTTTTCCGGATATTCAGATTTTATTGAACCGAGCCAGGTGTAAATCAAAACTGTACCAATACCTCGGTCTATTAGTTTTCAAATAGTGCATAATGTCTGGCTTGCTTAGGAGCGTGGAAAAGTTATATCTGAACCTCTGCTTGATAAACTGAATCGAAGTTTTTTTTCTTCAAGTTTTTACCAACATGAAAATTTTTTCAATATGTCAATAAAAGAATTGTGAATCATAGGTTTACACATTACGTGTTTTGTCGTAAACTGTCTGTAGTACGATAACTGTAATGATAATTTGAAAAACTAATATAAGTTAAATTGATAAAGAGTTGTCTCTTTTTCAAGTGTTCATAACTTTAATATTTTAGTTAAAAAAAACAGAATTGTAAATCATATTATATCATATTTGTGGATTATATACGTATAAATTTTACTAAAAAATATAATAATTTTTATGAATATAAATTATACTATTCTATAACGGACTTAGTTGTATATATATTTTTTTGATTTTTCCTATTAAAATTTTCATTTTAATTTCATTTCTATTTTCGCTCTTATTACATTGTTTTTTAAATGAAATAAATGAACTCAAGTTATATGTGAGAATTCGACACCTGACTATTTACTTGATATCCAAATTTTTATTCCAAGCAGGTTTAGAGCAAGTGAACCGGAGTCGGTATAGACGGGAACTATAGCAATACCTTGGTGTATTAGTTTTCGAATAGTGTGTGATATCTGGCTCCCATGAGAGTGAAAAAGAATTGGAGTTAAAGCTTTTGTGTTTTGCAGGATAATAGTTTCGGGATAAAATTGAATGCCGTTTTTTATTTAAAAATTTTATCGCTATTTAAATTGATTCTTAAACAAACTTTATTTAAGGCAACCGTATATCGAACGTAAAGAACAATTTCGGATAGTAAATGTGTTCCATAAGTTAATAGATGATGAGAAACATTATTAATTAAGGAATGTGAGACGACTGTTTTTATTTTATTAAGGGGGATATACTTAGTCATGGAGCCAAAAAAAACGTTTTTTTTTAGGAATTTTGTTTAGTGGAACTATTCATTATATAAATCAGATTTTTATTTTATATAATAATACATAGCTTAAAATACAATTTGTGACCTTTGCTCCGTAAAGCCTTACTGACAAAAGACAATTTTTCCCGCCTCGCTCAGTTTATAAACCATATCAATTAATTCATTTTTAGGAAAATCCATAACTATTACCTTTATACATCACTTACTACAACAAATTTAACTATTTTTACTTGCTTAATAGACATGTCAAAATTTGACAATGCCTACATTTTTGTTTTGTCTTGGCAACTATGATGTTATAGCGTAAGTGTATTAAAAATAAAATCGAAAACTATTAGAGATAGGTATATGACATACTTAATAAAAGTTGGAGAGTTTTGTAAAATCTATCAGAAAAAATAATAATATACAGGGTGTGCTATTTAAAAAATTTGAGATTTTTCAATTTAAATTAGTCGAAATGCATAAATTTATATTGAAGACCCTGTAGCATCTAACTCAAATTTCTTTACATATATATCTTTTTTTTCATCTCTATGGAACGCTCGTACCAATTATGAGTCTCCCACCTTCAGAAACAATAGCGCTACTGGCAATTTTTTACAAAACTGAAAACTAGTATTTTTAAAAAAAAAAATGAAATATTAGAAAAACTACTAGGTTTAGGTATATAACAATATTAATAAAAAAGTTATAAAATATTACGCAGAATTTAAAAATAAGTTAGAAAATAGGATACTCCATTTAAAAAAAAAAGATATGTTATATCGGCCACACTTTTTTGAAATATCCTGTATACTCAAAAATAATTTTAAACTATGCACCTTAATATTCCCTAAAACTGTTGTATTTAACATTTTTTCGTCATTCCCGAAACAAATGAACTAATGAACTTTACTCTATCGTTGACCCACCCTGTACAGGAGAGCATAAAATAATTGCAGATCTACTTAAGTATATACAGCCTAATGCTTTTATCTGTAAAAAAAATTATTAGAATTATATGAATTTAAATTTAAGTTCATATATTTTTTTCTAATAAAAATAATTTTTAGATCTGTATTTATTATATATGTATATTTGTATTATTTTGCACTTATAACACGTGAATTATTTAATGCCATGCAATCTTATTTAATAGTTTTATTATTCGTTTTATTGGACTTGAGATTTTAATTTTTTTTTCCTAATTAAAATTTCTCAAGAGAAATATTGACGACGACGTGTTTATATTTAGTTATTGTACTATTTTTTTTTTTGGAAAAAAACATCTTTATATCTATATATATATATATATATATATATATATATATATATATATATATATATACATATATATATATATATATATATATATATATATATATATATATATATATATATATATATACATATATATATAGATATATTTAGTGGAACTATTCATTATATAAATCAGATTTTTATTTTATATAATAATACATAGCTTAAAATACAATTTGTAACCTCTTTTTTTGTACGATTACTGGGAGCTGGATCATCTGAAATCAAAATTTGCAAAGAAATTAGTTTACTAAAGGATCAATCTTGTCTTTGAACGCAGGATTTTAAAAAATAATTTTTTTAATCAAATAGCATTGGTTTAACCAAAAAAACGAAAAAATGATGTTATCGTGGTTTGCATTTTTGCTAATTAAAGATAAAGTTTATGATAAAACCAAAATTCCTTCGTTCAAAGACATCTGTGTAGAGAAAATATGTACTAAATTTCATCAAAATCGATTCAGTGATACTTGAGATATCTTGCACACACGCCAAGCGGTTTTAAAGAAAAAGTATTTTCACGCTTAAAATTTTAGTTTGCAAAATCAGGTTAAAAAAACAGTAATAAAAAAATAAATTTTTACCTGTAAATGAATCTTAGGGCCTCCAAGGCCATATGCTGAATCTTCATCAGCTACTTGAGCTTCTAGAATACTAATTTGTTCTTGTCTATGATACATTCTAATTGCTTTTGTACTCTGTAGCAATTGTCGCTCGGCCATGTCAACTCGTTCTCTGTCCACTTTAGCTGCGTAGTCATGTGCATTTCGGCCACAGCTGTCATTATATTTAACAAAGTCAATTAAAATATACTTTAATAATTGCTACGAGTGAATTGCTACAAGCTTCACATCCGTATGAGGTTCAGCTTGTTACTCCACGTACGTACGTTATATGGAGAACATCATCCCTTTGGAATAATTTGCCCAGCGCTGTGTTTCCCACCGAGTACAGTTTACAGCGATTCAAGAAAAACGTAAATCGCTTTTTCTGCACACATGCCGCTCCTGGAGCGCTTTAGGGACTTCCCTGCAGCACGTGTGCTAGACCCATAAAAAAAAAGCGCGCTGCTACGAGTGAACTGTACAATGGTACTGAACAAACTCCCAGTTTCGAATATAGAACCTTAGAATAGCAGATGTGAATGCCTTGTCCCTTCCAAGAAGGGTAATTGAAGAATCTCTTTGTGTTATATTATAAAAGAAAAAGTTTAAAATACGTTAAAATCGAGTTAAGGTCAGCGAAGGTTGACCCGAGAGCAGCTGCTCGCTACCTGCTTCGAAAACTCTAAACGAACGTCACTTTTTTTAAACAGTTATAACTTCGTCAGTTTTTAACCGATTCCTATAAAACTTTCAGAAAATATTCTTAAGATATCATACTGAAAGACAAAGTAAAAAATCCAAAAATGGAATTTTTTGACCCAGATGACTAGGTATATACCCTTAAAAATCCATTTGCATAACTGATAATTTCATAACGAATTTAAGATTTAACTTCACTGAGGTAATCTTTTCTCCTTGCTACTATTCTAAATGAAACTGCTATTTAATTGACGTGTAGAAACTGTGACAGATATTAACTTTTATTTAAGAAATGTATAACGGCTCTCTTGAACTGACTTTAATTTAAAATTCTTGCCAATTGCAATATTATTGGTGGAAAAGGTTTGTGAAAGCATATAAAAATAAAAATAAAAAAATTTTGAAATCTTTCATCGAGCTATTTTGGATATAACGTGAAATTTAAAAAAAAAAACACCTGTCTTTTCGAATTTAATTGATTATATTGACTATTTAAAATATAATAATTCGTGTAAACGTGCTTACGTGCATGCGTTATGTATTATTCTATGTAGTGTGTGCGTGGGCATGGGTGTTTGTGTATCTGTACAGGGTGGTCCAACTTGGACAATTTTAAAGGTAAACCCCTTTATCTGAAAGAGATAGACGAAAACTGATGTCGGTGTCTTTGGCTCAATTTTTATAATAAACTCAATGGTGATAACCGCATATCGATATCTAGTACCGTTTCAGATATACAGAGTGTTTTTTCAAAAATCTGCATTTTGGAAAAATGTTTCTAATTCTTTTCCTATTAAAAATTTGTATTCCTGTAAAAACATTCTCAAAGCACTTTTTCACGTGGATTTCAACAATACAAGTTACATTTACATACTAATTTTGTACAACTTAAATGAGTTTATCCACTAAGCTAAAAGTAAACAAATATAGAAAACTCAGATCTTTGGTTTATGACTTTGTGCGGTCAAGAATCGCGATTCTTTTTATTAGCATTTTTTTATTATTATAAGTTTATTATTATAATTATTATAATTTTTTAATTACATTTGTATATAATAAGCGACACCGCTTATTACCTATAAACTATTGAATTCGCAGAATTTTTCCAAAATAAAATCTACGTATAAATTCTATATGTATAGGTAAGTATACGGTAGTGCAAATTATCGTGAGAAATTCTACTTTATGTGAGAAAAAAATATATAACATACACAAATATACAAGCTTATCGAAACATTATTAAAATTTTCGGTTTTAACTTAACTTATACTCTTTTTAAGCTTTATTAAATACTTAAATAGTACTTCGCATTCTCCAATATACTTGTAAGCTTACGCGCATATATACAGGGTGAGTCAACGATAGGGTAAAGTTCATTATCTCGTTTGTTTCGGGAATGGCGAAAAAATGATAAATACAATAGTTTTAGAGAATGTTAAAGTGCACAGTTTAAAATTTTTGAGTATACAGGGCAACTTTTTTTTATTAATAATATTATATATCTAAGCCTTCTAATATTTCAATTTTTTAAAAAAAAATACTAGTTTTCAGTTTTGTAAAAAATTGTCAGTAACGCCATTGTTTCTGAAGGTGGAATACTCATAATTGGTACGAGCGTTCTATAGAGATGAAAAAAAAATATATGTAAAGAAATTTGAGTTATATGCTACAGAGGATGTTCAAAATAAATTTTTACACTTCGACTGTGACGATTGAAAAATCTCAAATTTTTTTAAATGGCATACCCTGTATATTATTATTTTTTATGAGAGATTTTACAAAACTCTCCAACTTTTATTAAGTATGCTATATACCTATTTCTAATAGTTTTCGATTTATTTTGAATTTTTCAATTTTTACCCTTCTTTTTAATACACTTACGCTATAACTTCATAGTTGCCAAGGCAAAACAAAAATGTAGGCATTGTCAACTTTTGACGTGTCTATTAAGCAAGCAAGAATAGTCTAATTTGTTGTAGTAAGTGACGTATAAAGGTAATAGTTATGGATTTTCCTAAAAATGAAATAATTGATATGGTTTATATACTGGGCGAGGCGGGAAAAAATTGTCTTTTGGCAGTAAGGCTTTACGGAGCGAAGTACCCTAATAGACGTATACCATCTAGAAAATCTCTTCAGTGCTTAATGGTACAGTTTGATGATAGTGGTAGCGTTGAGTATACGAAACGGAAAGTAGTAAACCAGAATGAGGAATGAGAAATGGAGATTTTACTTCATGTTGAAGATAATCCCCAGATCAACAGCCGTCAACTAGCTGACTTATCTGACACATCCCAATCTACGGCTAATGGCACCACGAGAAAATATCATCCCTTTCATATGGAACTACACCAACAACTTCAAGACCGTGATTTTGTACGACGAGTAAACTTTTGTACTACCATGAATGGAGCAATAAAGGCCGATCCAAATTTTTTATCCAAAATAATGTTTTCTTATGAAGCTATTTTTCGCAGTAATGGAGCAGTTAACAGCCATAATATGCATTATTATTCAACAAAACTAAAACCATTGGTCGCTTAATATATGGTGTTTAATTTTCGAATTATTGGTCTATATTTTTTTCCGCGAACCGCTTAACGGGCCTAGATATTTAAATTTTTTGCAAAACGAATTATCCCAGCTTCTTTTTAGAAGTTGATAACTTTGAAAGGGAACAAATGTGGATTCAATAAGACGGAGCTTCTGCTCATTACCACCGGGAAGTTCGGGAATTTTTAACGATCTTTACCCACAAAAATGGATCGGTAAGGATGGATTCATTCAGTGGCTCCCTCAATCATGTGACTTAACACCTTTAGACTCCTTTTTGTGGGGCTACATTAAAGATCGTGTTTATGTGAATCCCCCTACAATATCAGTAGATATGGAAAATAGGATACGGGATGCGTGCAGGACAATAACGCCCCTTATGCTAAATAAAGTGAAGAAAAATATAGTAAAACGACTAAACATGTGTATTCAAGTAGACAGGCATATTTTTGAACATTTATTACGTCATAATAATTAATCATTAGATAAGCTAAACTATACTGAAATTATTATTAACTATTTGTTTATGCTTTCACAATAGCGTAAGTGTATTAAAAACAAGGGTAAAAATTGAATAATTCAAAATAAATCGAAAACTATTAGAAATAGGTATATGGCATACTGTGCCGTTTAAAAAAATTTGAGATTTTTCAATTTAAAATAGTTTTTTTAAAAAAAAAAATTGAAATATTAGAAATACTACAAGGTTTAGGTATATAACATTATTAATAAATTTGTAGGCAGAATTTAAAAATAAATTAATAAATTAGAAAATAGGATGTTACATTAAAAAAAACATATGTTATATCGCCCACACCTTTTTGAAATACCCTGTATACTCAAAAATAATTTTAAACTGTGCACCTTAACAAAACTATTATATTTAATATTTTTTCGTCATTCCCGAAACAAATGAGATAATAAACTTTACTCTATCGTTGACTCACCCTGTACAGACACATAAATACACGTGCCGCGTACACACTACATTGAATAATACACAACACACGCACCTAAGTACGTACACACGCATTATTTTATTTCAAATAATTATTATAATGAATTAATTTCGAAAAAACACGTTTTTTTTTAATTTCGCGCTATGTCAAAAACAGCTAGGTGAAAGATTTCAATTTTTTTTTATCTTGTATACTTTCACAAACCCTTTCCACCAATATTATTGCAATTGACAAAAACTTTAAATTAAAGTCCATTCTACGTAGCAGTGTTATTTTTTATTTAAAACTGAGTCCATGTTATTTTTTAAATTACAGTTATGATGAGAAGAACAAAATCAAAATATATATGGGAAATGATAGATTACATTTAGATCCTATTATTTTTTCTTATAAATTCAAAGGATTTACAGTTTTATAATAATAACTTAAAATTATAAAATGTAAATTACTTATTAATTTTTAAGATTTTCCACCGAAAATTAACATAGTCGTACATTTTAATTCAATTCAATATATTTATATATTACGAAATCACGTGGATTCGAATTATTGAGAAATTTTAGTGATCGTCGTCATCAAAGGAATTTTATATTTTAAGGTAGTTCACTCGTAAATCCACTTTTCTTCAGAATTTGATGAATTTGAAATACGATGTTAATCTAAATGTTTTTCATTTAATTAAAAAAAAATGACCGACTGTGAAACGAGATATTCATAATTAAAGTGCACATAATTAACATGAAATAGGCCAATGAAATATATAAAGAGGCATAGTTTCGTATATATCTTAAGAACCTTTCTTACAAATTTTTTAAAAAACTAATATTTAGTAAAAAACAATTAGAAAAAATTTGCAAATAAACTTTTTTTTTATCGATTTGTTAAAAAGATATAAATATTTTTTAAAAGAATAACCGTGTATTAAAGAACAGATATCGTAATTTGACAACGCTGTATGTCATCATATTTTACCCCCAATTTCAATTCAATTCAAGCCATAAAACGTGGTTTTTTAGAATAATTTCAAAATTAGGGCAATTTTTAATTTATTTTCGTGCCGAATCGAACTATTTTAGTGTCGCTTGGACGAACTAATCTGAAAATATAGTAAGAATACCAATGCAAGACCAGGCATTTTATTTAGGTAGAGAGAGATCATCAACAGATGAACGTCCGAAGGTGCCAAATCAAGAGAATAAGCCGGGTTTGGCAGCAATTCGAAACCACAATCATGAATTTGAGCCATAGACTCAACAGACGTGTGAACTCGAGCGTTGTCCTGATGGAACAACACATCGTGCTAATATATGATATCTACATGAGGTCACTTCTCGTATCACCACGATTAAAAACTCCTTTATATACAAAACCTCATCCCTATAAAATAAACCACCTAGGGCCGTGTTTTTTTCGATTAAATAGAATCGGCAGCGATTCAAGAACAATGTAACACGTGGGCTGAAAAGTTTTTAGTCTGGCACATAGATCCATACGATTTTTAGGAAGTACCAACCTTCAAACGATACGTGTCAAAATTTCATAACATTTCGACAATTAGTTTACAAGTTACAGTGGTTTTGTGACGCTACTTTTGATATTTTCAAAACAATGGAAAAAATCGAATTTCATGTGTTGATTAAATACTATTTTTTGATGGAAAAAAAATACCGTTCAAGCAAGGTAATTGCTTGATAAGTGTTACGGGGACTCTGCCGCTGGAAAATCACTCATTATTTTCTGGTATGCTGAATTTAAACGCGGTCGTACAGACACAAATGATGCTGATCGCTCTGGACGCCTAAATGAGGTGGTTATACCACAAAACATCAAAAAAAATCCACAAAATTGTTTTGGATGACCGTAAAGTGAAAACACATAGAGCTGAGATAGCTGATACCCCAAAAGATTTCAAAAGAACGTGTTTTGCATGAACATTTGGGCATGAGAAAGCTCTGTTCGAAATGGGTACCGCGTTTGCGCACAGTGGACTAAAAACGACGTGTTGATGATATTGAACATGTTTGGACCTGTTTAGGCATAATAAAAAGGATTTTTCCGTACGATATGTCACAATGAATGAAACATGGATCCTTCGGAAATGACGCCTCCTTGTCTGCAGGATAACTTCACAAAAAATAATCCATCGTGCAAAAATAATAACCGGCTAAGTGAAAGTCGACTTGCGCAATTAATATTCCGTACGTTGATTGCTTTTGAAATAAAAAATTTTGTTACGGAGGTATAAAATGATCAGTGACTTCACAAAATACACCCCCAATGAGTTTTCAACAAAGCTTTTTCCGATATTTACTGAAAACTGATGACCTTGAATTTTAAAATTTTTTTTTTTAATATACCATTTAAATTATTAAAGGCAAAGCACTCGTGATAACTTTCGTTCAATCTACACCCTCTGGAGAATATTCCAGAATTTTTTTAAAATTTTTTGATCAGTACTTTTCAAGATAAGAGGGGGCAGCGATTTTTTGCAATTTTTTAAAATAATTCAAAGAAAAGTGTGCGCAATTATATATATTTTTGAACTTTCATTTGACACCCCACTCGATAATCTGGTAAAGAATTTTTTTCTTTCACTTTCGATTTCACCCCCCCAAAACTAATCCCTTAAATCAAAATTTAACTTTCAGAACTACATGGCTCTGATGAGGCTATCAATTCCTATATTAGCGCCAAATTTCAGCTTTCTATGTCAAACAGTTTCTGGGAAAATCGGGTGTGACAGACGGGCAGACAGACGGACAGACACTGAAGTGATCTTATAGGTGTTCCGTATGGAATACTAAAAATTAATCTTGTAAAATAATGTAGTAGTTAAAAATTGTCGAAGATTTTTTTTTTTCAAGTGTCATATAATACAAAATTTACGGTGTTTCAAACTCTAGTATGAAATTTTCAACCAAAAAATATATTTTTAATTTTTTTTTTAAATTATCTATTAGAAAAATTAAAAAAAAAAACTCTCTTTTTGTAGAAAATGTAATTATTAAGATTTAAAAAAAAAAAATAAAAAATTTTAAAAATTGACTGGGTAATATTGCAGACAGTGTCTGAAAACGGGTAGCGGTCCCAATCAGGCGCCAGGTCCCTTTTAATGCTATGACTTTGTAATGGAATTTTCTTATTATTTTCTAATAATTCTTAGAAGTATAGAGAATAAAAATCTGTAAAAAAAGTCGAATTTTTGAAAATTCGAAGCGTATGTAATTAAGGCGGTAATGAAGAAGGTGAGAGAAAGTTACATAAAAGGTGCATTCCAGAATTCTTCTAATAAACAAATCTGAAAACCATGTTGTTTTTTCATTATTTTAGGAGATGTTCATCCTTGGCTGAACTTTTTTGTAAAAAAAATCGCTACAAATCAAATATTTTTACGTAGTATAAGTCTGACAAATGAATGATTTTTGAAGATATTTTTCTGAAATACTGCTTGATATTTTTAAATATTAATTATGTTAATTTTAATATGTAGAAATTCTTTAGAAGTGTAATTTAAAAGACGTAGAGACGCCATACTGTATCAATACTTCTAGTAATATTTTGATATTAATTAAATCCTGTAGGAACAGCAACCACTACTTCTCTATACCTTTTATATTTTAACACCTACTTATGGTCTACCCCAAATAATTTTATCCAAGATATTTGTAATTAAAAATTCTAAATAGACCTTTCCAAAACAGAATTTTAACCTCTGGCAAACCCACTAGGCTGAAATATTTAACTGTAATATATCCACGAATAGATCTCTTTATAATTCGACCTACGATTGTTTCTCTGACTAGTTTTCAATTTATCCCACTCGACAACAACCAACTAAAACTACTAAAAGCATCAAAACTTTTGAGATCGACCAAATACAGTCAAAATCTATTTTAGCGAAATAGATTACGAAAGGGATTTTCTGTCAACTATCTCTGTCTAACATTAGCAACAAGTATGGAGCATAGACCCTCTTCAAGCTGAAATATTTATAGTATTTGCGTAATAATGTCTATTTAAGGAATTAAGATAGATTTTACGGAACATGGGGTGCTTTTAATGGGATTTTTGATTATAAAACTTGGAGCGTAGAACCTTCCGATAATATTATTAGTATATTATATGTTAAACAGATATTTAAATGGAGGAGGAATTCTTAGGAGTGAGAGGTGAAAACTCAAAATTACACTAATACATAAAAAAGGCAATACCTACTCGTACAATTAAATCACCAGTAATTTCAGAAGACTCTACGAGAAAATAAAAAAAAAAAACACTTATTGAGGATGAGTATTTGAACTATAACAACAGATTGAATTTCGAGCAGGTCGTTCATTCATAGACCATATCTACATATATAGTAATTTAAAAAAATGAAAATAAAGTAGTAACAAGTACATAAGTCTACGTATAGCTTGCTGCTGCTTTTTTTGGATATGTCATAATACTGTTGTAGATTCATCATTCTATTCAACATGTTATTTTTTTCTTCATGTTTTGGAATATCACAAGGAAATATATTATTAGTATTTAATTTTTTTTCGATTTCTTGAAGATAAAGAGCTAATTAAAAATCGCTCAATTAAAATTCATTTCAACTTTACCATAATAAATGGTATTAAGGAGTATTTACCTGTTAAACTACAATTCCTGCGATTTTTTTTTTCTTTTCTTCTAACAATATTACACTCCGGTACCATTACTTAACAAACAATTTATAAAATGAAAATAAAGGAAAAATATTGTTATATGCGCAATTAATCTGGTTAAAACCACTACCTACTTTAACTAAGTTGGGAATGTGGAATCTTTGGCACAATGACACCACTCAGTATATATCACCACTACACCAAACACTTTATTTTTGCGCTTGACGCGCGTTTCGCTAACCATGTAAGCTTCATCAGGAGCGATGATTGACTAAGTTGCTCACATTGAACGTTCCATTAGTACACTTCCTGAAAATAGTAAATCATTTGTCAGGGAAGCATGTCGCAATCAAATTTCGAAAAACATGGTTAACAACAAATTCGAAAAAACAACAAAAAAAAAACAGAAAAGTAATTAAAGGACTGAGAAAGAAAGATGTCTTCTACTTAAAAACAGATAAAGGAAATAAGGAAATGTATTGGATAAGAAGGATTACTTTGAACGTGTAGATAATCTTATCGAATCTGGCCCTTATGAGTAGGTAATAAGAAATCCATTGCCGAGAATGATAACAGAGGTTAAAAATTCTTTAAAGAAATGTAAGAACCTTATCTCCGATTCGCTAAAATTTAAATTAAATGTGAGTGATCCGACCATACCAAAGTTGTATTGCTTACCCAAAATTCACAAACCTGGAAAAGCAGTGCGACGCATTGTTTCATCGGTCGGATCACCCACGTATTTAATATCCAAATGGTCATCAAAAGAACTTGAGAATTTACCATTAAATACTTTCGCAGTGAAGAATTCTTTAGAATTCATTAATAAAACAAAAAATCTAGTTCTTAATAAAGGTGAAATCTTAATTTCTTTTGATGTCAGTTCTTTGTTCCCAAGTATGCCAATACCACAAACTTTACAATATCTCGAAGAACTACTTAGGATGAATGACTTTGAGGACGAAATTATTCATGAATACTTAACATTATCTAAACTTTGTATGGATCAAAATTATTTCCAATATCGGTCAATTTTATGCTCAAAAAGAAGGAACAGGTATGGGTAATTGCCTATCACCTTTCATAGCCAATTTATTCATGAGTAAGTTTGAAACCGAAGCCAGTCAAGAATTTGAATATTTCCCAAGGGTATGGTATAGGTATGTGAATGATACGAGGCTGGTTTGAAAAGTCCGTGCAAAAATAAAAACTACTTATGTGTTTGGGGTAAACCTTTTTTATTTTTCGACATAGTCTCGTTTTAGGCTTATACACTTCGTCCAACGATGTTCTAGTTTGTTGATCCCTTCCGAATAATAGGATTTGTCCAAGTCTGCAAAATATCCATTAGTGTCTGCAATCAGCTCCTCGTTTGAATAAAATCTTTGTCCCGCCAGCCATTTCTTCAAATTGGGGAACAAATAGTAGTCCGAGGGAGCCAAGTCTGGAGAATAGGGGGGATGTGAAACGAGTTGGAATCCTATTTCCATTAATTTTGCGACCACAACTGCTGAGGTGTGTGCTGGTGCGTTGTCGTGATGGAAAAGGACTTTCTTGTGGGTCAATGGCGGGCGTTTTTCTTGCAGCTCGGTTTTCAAACGGTCCAATAACGATGAATAATATTCACCTGTAATAGTTTTACCCTTTTCCAGATAGTCGATGAGGATTATCCCTTGCGAATCCCAAAAGACAGTCGCCATAACCATCGCCTTTTTTGGTGCAGATTCCCCCTTGGTAACCCATTGTTTAGATTGTTGTTTGGTCTCAGGGGTATAGTAAGGTATCCATGTTTCATCCACAGTGACGAAACGACGCTTAAAGTCCTCCGGATTCTTCTGGAACAGCTGCAAACCATCCTTGCAACACTTCACACGATCCCGTTTTTGGTCAAGCGTGAGCAATCGCGGCACCCATCTTGAGGATAGCTTTCTCATGTCCAAATGTTTATGCAAAATATTATGTACTCGTTCAGTCGAGATGCCCACAGCACTAGCAATCTCACGCATCTTAACTCTTCTGTCATCCATCACCATATCATGGATTTGATCAATGATTTCTGGAGTCGTAACCTCCACAGGCCGTCCAGAACGTTCAGCGTCACTTGTGCCCATATGGCCAGTCCGAAAATTTTGAAACCACTTATAAACTGTTCTAATCGAAGGTGCAGAGTCACCATAAGGTTTATCAAGCTTCTCTTTAGTCTCCTGAGGCGTTTTGCCTTTCATAAAGTAATGTTTAATCACCACACGAAATTCTTTTTCGTCCATTTCTTGAAAATCACTCGACTTCCTTGATTCACACGAATGCCAAACACAAAGAAATAGACCAATATGGCTGAAACTTGGTGTGCGTTCATTCAAGAGATGCTACTAACTAAACATGACCTCGATACGCGCCGGTGGTGCCATCTCTCGGACTTTGCACGGACTTTTCAAACCAGCCTCGTATTTTCGCGATTTCCGATACAAAGAAAGCAAATATTGATAACTTTGTTTAGAAATTAAATAGCCGGTATGATTCCATTAAATTCACTTACGATGTTGAGAACAAAGGAGATATTTTAATTATTAAAAATAATAATAGATTAGAATTTGATATCTATAGGAAAGACACAGTAACAGATAGATATATTCCTAATGATACATTTCATTGCAAACAACACAAATTAGCATCATTACATTTTTTAGTTCACCGTTTGGTCACTTATTCTCTAAATAGAGTAAACTTTAATAACGAAAGGAATCGTATTAGAAATATAACTAGAGTTAATGGTTACGACGATGACTTAGTAAACAAGCTAATAAATAGACATAAGTTCAGGTTAAATATTGAGAATTCCACCTTTTTTACACCCGAAGAAAATAACACACAGTATGTCTCCATACCATATAATCCGAAATATAGCAAGAGATAAGATTCCTAATTGTGAGAAAATTGGAATTTATGAAATTAGTTGTAATGATTGTGACAAAAAGTATGTTGGGCAAACTAAAAGGTCAATTAAAACACGATTTAAAGAACATTTAGCACACTTAAAATACAGTAGAACAGAAAAGTCTAGCATTGCCGAACATGCCCTTGAAGCTGATCATATTGTAACATTAGATAATCTAAGATTAATTAAAAATTTATCTGATTGGAGATTTTTGAACGCATACGAAAATATGGAAATTATAAAATGTAAAAGTAGTTTAAATAAAGACAGAGAGCCTTGCCTATGCCATTAGTTTCGCCTGAGTAATTCAAGGGTTAGTATTCATAGGGTAGATTTGTAGTTTAGCTTTGATCAATCATCGCTCCTGATGAAGCTAACATGGTTAGCGAAACGCGCGTCGAGTGCAAAAATAAATTGTTAGGTGTAGTGGTGATATATACTGAGCCCTACCTATTTTCTCAACTTAGCTTATATTGTTTTTCTTAAGTAGTTAATCTTAATATATACTCCATGTGGGGATGTTTATACAATGTTTCAACAACTTAATTATGTAGTTGAATATGAAGTTCTCATTTTTAATAACTTACTTTTTCAATATTCTATAGCATATGATTTTAAGGCATATGACCTCAGTTTAAAAATACTTATAGGTAACTACACGACTTTCTATTTCTGTCGGTAATCATGGAAAATTACGAAATTTAGGATGTATAGGTACTCTAGACATTAAAATCTTCAAATATGCACGTAAATCGTTTTTTATTGATGTTATGAGTGAGTTGGAAATTGCGACTAGACTAGAAGGTACCACTGAGATATTTAAATTGAATATTTTACATTTCCTCACACATTTTCAGTATACCCTGGGATTTTAAAGGTGGATACTAGAGCTGCGTACGAATCTTGCTAAAAAGGATTCGGGTTAGTTTACGCTATATAGAGAGACAGGTCAGTATACAAGTGGCGACACTTGCGTATGGTTGAAAAATTAAATCTCGTAGTGGCGGGCGATCTAAATAAACGAAGGTTTATAAGGGGTTACGTACACCTAGAATTTTTAAAAATTTGATTTTTTATGGATTTTTATTCTCTATACTTCTAAGAAGTATTCAAAAAAAAATTTAAGAAAATTTCATTCCATTACAAAGTTATAGCGGTAAATGTGTCCTAGCGTCGGAACGGGACCTCTACCTGTCTTCAGACACTGTCTGCAATATTACTTTTTTAATATTTTTTAACTTTTTTTTTTAAACTTAATAATTACTTTTTCTATAAATTGTCGAGGAACTTTTAATTTTTCGAGTAAACAATTTTTATAAATAATTAAACAAACATTTTTTTGGCAAAAATTGCATACTAAAGTTTAAAATTAAATTTTTTATTTTTGAAAAAAACACTTCGACAATTTTTAACCACTACATTATTTTACAAGATTAGTTTATACTTTTGCAGACTGGTTTATTTTTTGTAAAGTTATCCTGTAGACAAGGAGGCGCCCCAGTTCTTATCAGTGGTCCATTTAACTCGACAAAAAATAATGTTAACATTTAAAACATATTTAAAAAAAAATTCTTATAATTTACCTTACTTACTTAATAGTTATTCCTTTCTACCACTTTTTTGGAAGTGTAAGGCCCGAAGAGTTTAGTTATTCTATATTTGTCTTTTCCATATTTCCTTCTATATCTTTCTATCCTGTTTAGATTGCCGATTGCCTCTTTTACTTCTTCTAGATTAGTTTCTTCTGTTTGTGTGAGTTCTGTATCTTGTTCCGGTATTATGTCTATATTGATTTTTGTATGCTACGTCATTCCTATATGATAATTCTTTATAATATTCCCTCCATCTTTCCATAATTTTGTCTTCTTCTTTTATGACATCTCCTCCCAATTTTTTGCATCCATTTCCCTGGCTTTCCGTTTCTGTGATTCCTTCATAATCCATTTGTTGTTCTTCTGTCAGTTCATCCTCTTTTCCGTTTATATCCCTAATATTCCGTGTTCTCAATCTAACAGCTCGATCATTATTTCCCATTTCTTTCTTCCTATCTATTTCTTTGATTATCTTATTATCTGAATTCCTTTCATTAGTCCTCTCTTCCGTATCGTTTTTCTTTGCCAGAGTTGTCGTCAATATACCTCTCTCTCTCTCTCCTTTTTCTCAGTTTTTTGACTTGATGGTCGTACTGTTCTTTGTTTTTCTTCCTCAATGTCCCATTTATATTCTCTTCCTTCGATTATGATTTTTTGATATCCTATTTTCACTCTTTTTCTTTTTCTTCTCTTTTTTTTTCACTCTTTCTATAATTTAAAGTACAATAAAAATATATAATCGCCATTCTTTGGTATTATTCACTTAATAACTTTTAAAGTGTTTTTTTAAATATACATACTTTTTGCAGCGCCCAGGTGTATATAACCCCAAAGGATTTACATATTTAAATTTTTGAGTTCGAAAGTTTTGGCGTCCTCTAAAAATGTTTCGGAGAGGGAAACTTTGACTCCAAATAGAGATTTTCGGGTAAAAATATATTAATTGAATTGTTTCTTATTATTGAAAAACTAACAATGTTATGCATAACAATAATTGTAATTAAAACGATAACATAACATCCTAAATAAATACTGGTATTAGAACAAATATTTATAGATCACTTAACGTCTAATATAGCTTGGTCTCCTAGAAAAGGTTTGATTATCCATAAAGAAGCGTTACAATTGCTCAATCTTACAGCCAACCACGTTTTACAACTAAATTCCACAAATTAAACTTACAATGTCGGTTAAATGTTACAACTTGTTAAATGCTCTTATACATAAGCTGAATACTATTCATAAGTAATAAGAATAAATAAGTTTTTCTTTTATTGTAAGGATATTTAATGTTAATATTATTATTATTTAATTTATAACAAACTTATAAATAAATTTGGTTCTCCTTAAATAAATTTAATATATTCTTTAGTATTTTTTTCATTCTTTTCCAATACCAAAAAAAGTACCAAAAAGAAAGCTAAAGAAATACTAGTTAGAAAATAGAACTGGGTTCTCCATAAAGTTTTGAATATTTCTGGAATATCTTTTTGGCTAACAGTTATAATGTTAAAGGTTTCAAACAGATTTGGAGTTATACTTAGGATTAAATGTTTATTAATCACTATCACCTATTTCTTCCAGATATTGTAGGCATATTGTTTATGAACTTTGGCTGCAGGGAGTCCGCAGCGCCATCTGTAGATTCTGCAACGAGGTTCTAAAATTTAATCTGTACTGAAACATTGACAATTTTGAAACAATAATAAAAACAAAAAAATGTAAAGAGCAGTAAAAAATCCACAAATTATACTTGCCCTCTCTAAAAATTGTCGGTAAAGATTTGAGGTTAGTAGTGGTAGCTGACAAGGTACAGTATGGTCAGTTGTAGTGAGAGAGTCGACAAAACTTGATTTAGTTCCTGAAATAAATGTTTCAGGTTAGTGTCATTTAGTTTTAAAATTTCAATGTTTTCATAGACACTAGCTGCAGATTTTAGCAAATATCATGTGATACAAGTCATGCATACCCAAAATAAGTAATAAATGATATCAAACTTAATTACATATCCCGATCTTGTTTGAATGAATATATCATAACCGTAAATGGAAAAAAAAAATATTTAGTGAGTAATAACAAAATTGGTCTACTAAATATACGACGAACAATTTAGGTTCCTCAAAGTTAGAGATTAAGTTCAAAATTTCAACAGCAAGTGTCGTTGAAAAATCGTTTTAGAGTATTTCCATACAAACTCTTCATAATTTAGTCAACTCTTAGGTACAACAATATTTTAACACATTGGAAAAATTATTAAAAGGTCACTAGAATATTAGGCAAGTGCTCCCAATAAAATATGCTAATCGCTAATTCAAATGATAAATTATTATTGTGTTTTCTATTATCATACTAGATATAATTTTCTATTATCATACTAGATATAAGATCTCTTCTTTAATGTGTGAAAAAGTTTATGATATTTCTCGATACTATTTGGATCTTTGTCAAGGAATAAAGGATTTTGAAGAGTATTAATACACTGTTTGGTGGAACAAAAATAAATGAGCATTTCCGTAGATTGTTAGTATGTTATCGGTCTAAAAAAGAACAGAATTTTTTTTTTAAAGTGACACTCATTAGACTCAATTTAAATAATTTCTTGGACCTTCAGAAACAATTATTCATGGCTCTACAGGATTTTTTTAGGAACCTCTTTCTTTTACAGCTCAATATGCAAATTTTTGCGGAAAAAATGGAAAAAGTAGCTAAATTGTCTTAAAAAGCGTCAAAAATCAGTATACAATGTACTGTATTATAAGTTTATCCATGCGATTTATTAAAATTATTCATTGTGAATCCTGACAACGTTTTCCCTCTTTTATATAATGGCCATTTTTTGCCTATTTTTCGCCCATTTTATATCTTTTAGTCAAATTAACGTCCAGGTATATATTCTTTGACCTGCTGGCTTCGTATTTTTATGTACCTTGTTGATATTAGGATACCGTTTCCAAGTTATGGCCAAATTTGAGTCACTTTTTGGTCAAAAATGGCCGTAAATTAAAAATGGTGTATTTATAGGTATTAATCGTACAGCCAATGTATATATACTTTGGCTGTAAGATTAATATCTTTAAATAGGAAATAAGTAGGTCAAAAGACATAAGAAAAGTGCAGTTGGACGTTAATTTGACTAAAAGATATAAAATGGGCCAAAACGGCCATTATATAAAAGAGGAAAATGTTATCAGGATTCGCGATCAATAAATCGCATGGATAAACTTATAATACAGTACACTACATATTGATTTTTGACGCTTTCTGTAGCACTTTAGCAAGTTTTTCCATTTTTTCCGCAAAAATTTGCAAATTGAGCTGTAAAAAACAAGATTCTTAAAAAAGTTGTGTTCAGCCGTGAATAATTGTTTCTGGAGGTCCAACGAACGATTTAAATCGAGTCTAATTAGTGTCACTTTCAAAAAAAATTCTTTCTTTTTTGAACCGCTGACATAACAACAATTTACGGAAATGCTCAAATACATTTCATTTCTCTCTTTTTAACGAGCCTTTAAAATAATATATTTTACATAGGTATTTGTTTTTAAAATGGAATAAGTAACTTAGTAGTAATTGTTTGCGAAATCACTCAAGGTAAAGGTTAAATTCCTCTAACTACTTATTCTTTTTTGGGCTTTATAACTCAGCACTTCGGATTTTATAATCCGGAACACTATAGTAAATCAATATTTTAATAATTCAAATTTGAACTTAAAATAGTGAAAAATCAATTTTTTTTGTAACGTCTAGAAAATAATAGTCATAGACCAGTATATCAGAAACGAACAAAAAATAACACAAATATATAAATAAATAGTTAAACTTCACGGCTTATCTTTATTGCTTTTATTCTGTCACCGTTAAAGTGAGAGGAAAATAGATACAATTGTGTAAACGGCTTTCGCTGCCATTCTCTATTAAAGTTAGAATAGCTTTCTCAATATATCCAAAAGTATTGTGGATGTTTCACATATATTAGAGAGCTTTTACCACATTTATTTTTCACATGCCTTGGAAATTATCGTTATCTCAAGCATGCGCAGCATTACCGACAAGAAATTTCACTTTCACCCTACGGCAGATTTGCAATAAAACAAACTAAAAGTAAGGTTATGTTAGTATTCATCTTCTATAAACTTAAGGGATTTTTTTTCATTATTTCATAGTTAAGCACACCAGTTATGTTAGTATCTGGTGGTCAACACAAGTTTCTAAATTAAAGTTGTGTCTAGCAGGTTTTCACTTCCTTCAATATTTCCAAGTTAATACGAATGTGCAATAAATAAAATTTTAGTTAAAATTAGCACTACACAACAGTTATCACCACAGCACCAGACAATTTATTTTTTCACTCGACACGTATTACACTAACCATGTTAGCATCGTCAGGAGCGATTAGTAAGTCGGATTCAGTCATCATCGTAATGATGCTCACATGATTTGAAAAACTCATGCAAAAATAAATTGTTTGTTTTAGTGGTGATAACTATTCTGTAATGCCATTGTGCCAAAGATTGCAAAATTCCAATATAATTGGAACACTAATAAACTATTGTCAGTGTTATTTACAGTAAAAGTTTATAATTTCCATTTTACTGTATTTTTTTAGCGGTTTGTATACCTAAGTTGGAAAAAAAACAGGCCCTACCATTATAGTGATAAGAATAATGAACTTCAATTAACCTCTCTTATAAGTTCCTGAATAAGGGAAGTCGTTAGCCTTAATAAAGCTTCCTCTTATTTTGTTTCAATATTGCGCAGGCTCTAAACGGTAGGGCACATGCTTCAAATAACGATAACAGCGCAATCCGTATATTTAATTTCTTCCCTTTACTATTAGCCCAGTCGCCAGGGGTTTTGTGCTCTCATTAAACGTCAACAGGTTGCATTTTAGCACACAGGTAGATTTTTGGACGTAGAATACGATAACAAAAGGTTTGCTAAAGTTTGATGTATGCTAAGCCCGCAACAAAGCGTTTTCAAGAGGAGACTTTAACTTTCCGATGATACTAATAGTTTTTTTTCTTGATTTATAATTTGTAAAACTTAAAACGAATTTTTTTTGCTTGATTTTAACAGGACTACAGCAAATTACAAATATTTAATAAAATATAGTATTGAAAATAAAGTTCTTGTGCATATATTATTTTTATACCTTAAGATTCAATATAAGAATAATTAAAGATATCGACAGTATCATGTTATTTAAAAATTGAGTTTTAAAATATAAAAATTTGCCCGCTCTAGTGCGCCGCCGGCAATTTTACGTTCAAAGGGGTACGAAATGGTAAAAAAAAGTCGAACATTTTTTTTGAGTTACAGTTAAAAGTATACTTAATATTAAATGATCATTAAATACTTAATAAAACTTTCTCTTTTATTGTAATTTGGCTCTTAAAAAAGTGTTCATGATAAACGTATTTTTGCTTCATCATCATCACCTATGCAGTCCATCGTCAGACATAATCCTCCCCTAAGTACGTCCATCTTCTTCGGTTTTGGGCCTCGTTTATTCAGTTGTATCCCACTAGTCTTTTGATGTCATCAGACCATCGGGTTTGCAGGTGTCCTTTACTTCTTTTCCCATTCTAGGACCTCGTTGATTACCTTATGGGCCCATCGATTATCAGAGGGTCTTGCGATATGACCTACCCATCTCCACTTAACCTGCTTACCCTCTCAGCTACATCAGTTATCTCGCACCTTCGTCGAATTTCTTCATTAGTCAGCTTATCCCTTCACGATATTCCCAACATCTTTTTTTCCATCGCCTGAGCTACTTATAGGCGATTTATAATATCTTGATTTAAAAGCCCACGTTCCATGTCAATACTGACAACATGCATTGATCAATTGTGTTCGCTTTTAGTGTATTTGGGATAATGGGAAGGAAGATGTTTCGCAATCGCGAAATGCCGACCAAGCCAATGATATTTTCCTTGATATGATGATGATCCGCTTTTAAGTTTTCCTTGGATATTTTCTTTTTTGTCCAAGGTATGAATCTGTTCTTGTGATATTCACGTTTTCCATGTTCAGTTCTGCTTCTTTATCACAGTCGTCATTTGTCATAAATATGGTTTTGGCTATGTTTATCTTCATACCAATCTCTCTGGATTTGTTGTTAAGTTCGTTCAGCATCTCTTCCAATTCTTCTTAGTTGTTAGATATAAGCACAATATCATCCGCGAATCGCAAATGATTGAGTTGCATTTTTGCTTACTATTAATCATACAATTTAAATTAAAACTAAAAAAAAATATTTAAAGGTGGGAAATGAAAGATAAAAGCCTAAGCTTTAAGGATAAAGTGTTTATATTTCATTTAAATATCCAGATACAAAGAAAACAGTTATTGAAAACACAAAAATTCTAAATATTCGAAGAAATTTTGTTAATGGCGATTGGAGAAGAAACGCGCTCGCAGCGCCACCAGACTGATCTGTTTTCTGTCATCTGTGCGACGCTCACGTAGTAGAGCAGGATTGCTATACTCTTCAGTCTGTGTCTTCTGCTTTTCTTCAGAAGATTGCACAAATTTTTACCTATTCTTCCATCATTACAAAAGGATAGTGATGACGAAAATTGTGAACAAATCGAAGAGAGGAAAATGACTAAAAAATAATATTTATTATTTTGTAAATATTTCTGTCATATATTTTTTGTAATTTATTCTTTAGTTTATTGTATCGTACTTACACAATTAGTATTAAATATATTCATTTTTTTATATAAATAAATATATTTTTATTTCCTTTTTTTATATACACTGACTGTCATTTTGGACCACCCATTCTGAATTTTTTAGATCTCTCCTCAAAAGAATCATTAGCAGACACTTTAAAAAGAAAATTTGAAAATTAAATGAATTACATACTCTCTGGCCGCTACACTGGATCCGCCATTTTGAATTTTTTAAATCTGTCATTGAATTCTTAATCAACAACCCGAGAAACTCCTTAATAGCCAATTTCAAAATATTTAGTGGTATACAAAAATGTTAATTTAATCATAAATGAGGTTGGAAGCATGATTCCAACTACAACTGAAGGGGTTAGTCCAGCCATTTTATTTTAAATATTTTTTTTAAATTACGGTTAAACTAAAAAAATAACCTTTATACTGTTTTTTTTTTGTAAAATTTTCCGTACTTTAACGTGATGGTATTAGTTTTTCGATATCTTTTTTATTTTTCGAGATATTTGCGAAAAAACGAATTTTTCATTTTATTTTCGATTTTGTTAACTTAGCGTACATTTTAGAGCATTCTACTTCCAATAAACTTCCTGTATGCCAAAAGGTAGCTTGTTTACATTTAATGAGAGCTTTTCGGTAAAATATGCCTCTGACGATTGGGCTATATTGGCATGCTTCAAATAAACAAAAAGGCAGTGGCCTGCCAAAATTAGCGTTGCAAAATCTTTTATGGTATAATTAAGATGTGGTCTTTAAATAAATCTTCATTAAGTCCATATTTTTTTATTGTTTTCAACTGGCGCATGCAGCTATAAAAGAATTATTAAGAACAATTAGTGACTAAGTTAATAAATAAATTTGAATACTTTCATTATATTTATTTGAATTATTGGCAGTATAAAGGCTGGACTGTAGGTTGGGTTTCATCTTACATTGACCGAATTTGTTTATATTAACTGATACTAAGAAGCTATATAAGGCATACTAATTAAAAAAGGAAGCAAGTAAAACCTTATAAGACAGAAAACAAATATCTTAATTAAAATATTTAATTAATTAAGACAATCGTTATAGAATTAGTACACTGTATATGAAATCTGTATCCCTAGATATAAAATATATTTAACCCTAATACATCAAAATATCAAGAAAAACTTCCCCTAAAATATTTCTCGTGGTCATCCTTTCAATATCAAGTAACCCATGTTGACAGAAGAATTACGCTGATCCAAACAACTGCCGTCCACAATGGCGCCTCGCAAACCAGACAAAAGACTGTCGGCAGCGCAATCTTTTTATTTCCGCGCTCATATATCACTATTTCCATGGCCTCCCGGGATATTTGAATGAATTTAGATTATTTTTGGATGAATGGACGGATAATCGAGAAATATGGAGAAAAGTGGTCATAGTTTCTATTATTCTGCAAATACCAGGAGAGTTTCTGCTTATCGGAGATTGGGAATTTAAAAAACTTTGTTGATTTATGGATGATTTATGAAAATTTAACTTTTAATATACCTACTCCTAAAATGGTTTGTGGTGATTGATGTTTCAGGATAGAGTTGGTTATATCACTTAGTGAAGATAAACGAATATATTTTAGTAAAGAATATCAATTCCTGTCAGAGAATAAAATTTCCAAAAAATGACTTATAAGGAAAAAAACTAATGCTATTGAAAGAAAAAAAAAAACTCTTAGTTCAAATACAGTAAAATTTTAAATCCGAAAAAATATAGATAATCCAGAAATTGTTAAAAAATGGGAAAAAAGTACATATTTCAAAATTTTGAAAATATACAGTTCGGCAATTCATTTTTCAGACTAGTCCTGTCCAAATTTACAATTTTTTTTTTATAGTTTTTTATATATATATCTGTATCTATATATATATATATATATATATATATATATATATATATATATATATATATATATATATATATATATATATATATATATATATATATATATATATATAAATATATATATATAATACATTAAAATTCCGAATGTCAACTCGTTCGTCTAATGATGGATTTGTATGACGTTTCGCCAAAATCTCATTTAACATTTTCCAGTGCTCTTGCTGCTGGTGCTACTCGATATTGTGATCTGGCTGCTGCTGCCGCTCGAAGCTAACGCGAGTTGAGATTTTGGCGAAACGTCGTGCAAATTCATCCTTAGACGAACGGATTGACACCCGAAATTTTAACGTGTTACATTTCACCATCCGTGAAAACGATTGATGTATATATATATATATATATATATATATATATATATATATATATATATATATATATATATATATATATATATAAACCTGCCTGCAATGCACAGGCATCTCGTGAATGTGATTCAAACCTTTTAACTTATTTTTAATTTTTGGGAATTGCGGATAGCTTAACATATAGATTTGATTTTGAGCAAAAAATTAGCGAACAATAAGTGCGTTATTACATAACAAGCCCCAGCCGTCTGGCTTAAATTACATGAAGCGTAATGAATTCTAGTCATCAAAGTTTCAATACTTTCGATACCGAATGAGATCGCAAAGGTACAAATCAAATATTTACAGCTAACTTCACTGAACCTTGACCCACATCAGTTGATGATTGATTTTTGGGTGTATTTCCGACATTAATTTGAGTCTTTATAGATGCTGTTGGGGTATTTATAAATTTCGATTGATTTCATAATATTTCGTTTATGGAAGTTTCAGATAGAAGCAAGAACTTTGGTTTCTCTTACATTGATTGCACGACCTATAAAGTTTTTTTTTGGGTCTAACACACAGAAAAGTCTCTAAAGTGCTACAGTAGCGACACGTGTGCGGAAAAAGCGATTCACGTTGTCCTTGAATCGCTATAAATTGTACTCGGTGGGAAACACAGTCCTGGGCAAATTATTCCAAAGGTATGATGTTCTCCATATAAAAGACTGCTTAAAAAGCATTGTACGAGGAGTAACAAACTGAACCTCATACGGATGTGAAGTATTAGCGCGACGTGTATTTCTAACATGCGCCGCTCTGGGAGGAATTAAGCGGGCTACATCCTTTGAACACTTTCCATGAAAATACTTGTAAAATAGGCTTAAGTCGCCAACCGTTCTTCGATGTTCCAGAGAATCAAAGCCGCGGTCAGTTCTGGGTCTCCAGTCAGACGAACAGCTCTTCTCTGGATAGAATCCATCAAATGCAATGTATGTTTGGGAGCGGAGCCCCAAACATGGGAGCAGTATTCCACAGTTGAACGAATTTGAGCTTTGTAAAGAATTAACAGTTGTTGTGGAGTATAAAGCTTTCTGGTTCGAAATAATATTCCTAACTTTTGAGAAGCTCTCTTTGCTATGCGTGCGACATGTTCATGCCAGGACATATTTGCTCTCAAATTAACGCCCAACCAGCACCACAGCTGATTGTGGAATTTGTTTCTTGTTGATCACTCTTTCATTTTCCACATTTATAGTTAATATTGTTCTCCCTATTTCTCGTGCATACACCGTACCACATGAAAAGAGAATTTTATAAACACTTTCAGTTTGTAAGAGAATTGTATCTTTTGCGAATCTCAAGCATTATCTAATTTTTTTACAAGTGTTGTAGATTGTACGAATGTTTATCTTCAAAGTAATTTGAACGTTTAATATCGTCAGAATAATGAATACTGGTCAGACATAAAAACCTGACTTGTGACCCTTCGAGCTTATTCCGTGTTCTCGTTCAATCGAAGGAAAAATGTCGAAAACGCACTTTAAATTCCCACGATACACATAAGGGTATTTCAGCGTATTGTGCGGCCCGAATAATTTTTTTGTTTTTAGATATTTGAAATCTGGTTTTATTTCTAAATGTAACAGTGAAAGCTTCTTGGAGTACATATTTTGAAGAAAAATGTATTTTAATATAGAAAAACAGTATATTGAGAAAAAAACCTGTTGACTTAAACAAAAATTACAAAAATAATTATTTGTGATGAAGAATTCTACGTCTCTTCGACTCTCGGCTTCCTCTACAGATTCCTCCGCGGGTTTCTCTTCTTCTTCAGAACTTTCGTCGTTAATATTGAGTTCAGCGGAAACAAGCATGTGTATTGCTTCGTTACTAAGCGACATAGATTTTTTTTAGGTTTTGACCTTATACTAGATGTTAAGGGATCTGAGCTGAGCAATAATGTGTTGAGGACATCTAAATTGCCTTCTTCTCTTGAGAATTTTTTAGTAAAATTTTGCCGGTACAGGCGAAAGTGCTTGTTTCGCGCGCCTGCTGCTGCTTCTTAGGACAATAATCCAATGTGCAAAAGTGCCTTTTCCATTACTGCTGCACACTAAATTAATATTTTGTGCATCGTAGGAGTCATGGGGTGCCAGGAATATAACTCCACATAAATTTTGGCGGTCTCATATCCATAGCCTACAAATTTTTTCAGGTCGAATTTATGACCACTCGATATTACTTCCAAAATCAATTTCAAGCGATTTATGCGGTTGAAGTCGACACCGGTAATTTCAGCGGCCACCTCTGGATTGGTAAAAAAATCTCCTACTTGTTATTGCCATCATTGGTGTTACCAAATCCAGTTTTTGGCTCAATTATGATTAAGCCCGTCAGCTCTCTGAATTGTTTCTGTATTTCTGCCTTTTTTTACTTGACAAATTCTTTATCACTGTGAAACGTCTTAAATTTCCTTACTTTTAATAAATATTTTATATATTAAATACAAGCCGTTATTTGCCCCTTACGTATATCTTAATTTCTGAGAATGGATTGAGTGGATATTAATACTGAAATAACTAAAGAAATTAGACATAAACTAGCTCAGTTTGTTTGGAGAGAATATGGATAAGAGATAATTTTTGTACGTCTTTTGAAAATAGTCTCTATAGTTGTTTAAAAATTTGTTGTACAGATTTGGGCACCATTAATTTTAAAATAAAAAGGAATATAATCTCAGCTCAAAAAATGAAAAAATACTAGAGTTATTTAGTTGTTAAAATAAGATTAATTTACGTACAGCCGTTGAGTCCTGAAAGAAAGAGCAGGTGTTTACTGAGACACTACACATTTAAATAAAAAAGGGTATATTTATTAACAAAATAAAAATTCCAAACTTTATTACTCTCCTAAAAATTACTTCTACTAAATAAAAACCTTTTAAGCTAGAAGAGTGTACACTATGGGATAGAGTCTTTAATTTATGATTATTAAATTTTCAATAAAAGGCTTGATACAACTCGATTTTAAAAGTTTTTGAAATTAACTACGCGAATTTCACGTGTAGAGTAGTCGATGGAAACGCATTTGTAGGCAGGAAGTGAGATTTTAAGACTGATGTGCTTATGACTTACGATTGGTTTCTCCTCGTCGGTTTTCCATAAGTTGCCTGACCTTTCCTGATGAGATCCTCAAAAAAATATTGTCCCAGCCATCACCATCCTAGTTTCATTTGGGCTGCTAAACACTTTTTAACCCGAAATGCCTGAGGATGAGCAGGATATTTCAAGAAAGGAAAAAGCCTTAAACTTGAGAGCTAGAAACCATTACTGCACTACTACGTCACTAAAAAACACTCTGTGCTGGAAAAGAAAGCCACTACGGTCTTATGGTCGAAAAAAAACCACTACGGCATTCTGATGGAAAAAGCCCTTATAATTGCATCTCGACCGCTTAAATATCTTCCTTAAAGTGATGTCTTTAAAATGGCTCACTTCCGGGCGAAAAATTAATGCAAACTAAATACATCAAGTCGGCAACACGCGTTACACACTCTGCCGGTTTAGATTAAACAGTTCAAAAATTTAAAACACTGTTTTAAACTACACTACTCAAAAATTGAAATTATTGCAATAAATATAAAAATGTAATAAAATATAAACTATAGGGAGAAAAAATAATGTCGTAACATGATGTTAAAATCTAGGAAAAAATGAACTGTACGATCTGAACTGCCACTTTTGCATAGGAAGTTTACAAGATACTTTCGAATAATCAGATCCTAGCGTGCAATACAGACGGGCTAAACTGTAATGCATCTATGTCGACGTTATTATTTACATTGAGGTCATTAAACTGCTTTGAACTAGCATACAAATGTAGCATCTCATTGTTGAAGTGGCAGCATTGCACATTTTCGCATCGACCAAAGTTAGCGTCATTATATGTTTCATGGAAAAATAGATGTCTCCTTGTATGAATTCGCTGCTTACCAAAGCGTTTATTGCATTTCCTATGTAAGTAACTTCAGAAATTGCAACATCTACTGTGTCTTTAACAAATCTATTCCTCATTGGCCGACAGTATCGTGACGCAGAGAGAGTTGGATTTTACCAAATAACTTCCTTGTTTGTCCCACAAATCAATTGTAGTAGAACAAAGCTGTCAATTGGATCTTCTTGCATTTTTTGCTTAAATTGTGCTTGTTGCGATCCGTCACATCCCCATTTCGAAATGGGTATCAATAATTAAAGCTCTTCTAGATCTAATTCTTTTAATACATCTTCCATGGGTAAACGTTTAGCTGTGTGATCCAATAAATGCCTAAAGTTAATTTCCGCACATGTTTTAGTTACCCGATAAGCCTCTTTTGCCGGATAACAAGTCCTTTTTGCTTGCTGTAACACGGTGTAACTCGGACTTCTTGTTACTATTCCTTATTATTTCATACTGTCTCCTTAAGAGATTAGCTTCTACAAACATTAAGATGGCGGCTATTGGATTTAGTTCTGACTGTTTTTCATCTTGCCTTGACATTTTGTATGCTTTCTGGTATGCTTGGACTGTCTGGGGAGAGTTAATTATGTCTTTTAGCACATATTATTACTTCTTTATCTACAGCATTGCGTACTTCCTTTTTTTTTTTTCTTCATATGCTCTTTTCATTTGACTCTTTAAATGACTTTGTTGGTCGGCTAGAAGAACGGCGTTTACCTTAGGTATTTCAAATGTACCTTGTAGCCATTCGTCATTCTTTTTAAGAAAAACCGGCTTTTCTATGCCCTTCTGTACACTTTTTCTGTTTCTTTTTTGTCAATTTAAATAGGAAAACTTATGTTTTACTTCCTTCCTTTGCTGATCACAGTATTCATCTTACGATAAAATATAACTCCCAAGATATATCAATTTTTTTAAGTTTTGTTCCTGCATTTTGTCAAAAAGTAGTCTACGCGGTACTACTCGAGCACCTGAAGTACCCTCGGATCCTAGAACAAAATAAAAACTGTTTAAATTAAATAAATAAATATAAAATTCCACGTGGTTTTCGCTGTTTGATTTACAGACTTCATTCGAAATCACTGCTAATATTGATTTATTTGTTTAGTGCAAATACTCTTTTTTCTGGGACTGGGACGCACACTGAAGTACAACTACCTTTTGAAATACCGAAACACGAATTTTCGTACAACAATTTCTAGTAACATTTTCTACCTTCAAAACATTACTAATTATTTTTAAAAAAAGTGATCAATATGTACGCGCTCTTACCTGTAATATTCAAATCCATCACAATATTCTTTAAGATGATCTCCAAAAATCACTTTTCTAAATAACTGTTTTGTAACGAATTCTGAGAAGAGAAACGAACACTCAGAGCGAAGATCAAATTCCGACTGAGACTCCGGCGCGCTCGCTTTCAAATAGGTAACGCGAGTGGTCGCCTATTGTTCTATACCTATTCAACATTGTTAGGTAGCAAATTTTTTCTACCTGGGACACATTTTAGGAAATCGATTTATAGCTGCCTAAAACGCTGATATACCCCTAGGCGCTACGTAGCGATCCAAGAAAACTAGTTTGAAGAGGATAACAGCGATTTAATAAAAAGAATATTACTGGTAAAAAAAAGCTAGTCTCATTAATATTCCACCACGCCAAGTAAATTATAATATGTGCAGGTTAAACGATCTATTATTTATTACTTTTAATCATATCCTTTAGGCGCGATATATTCCACATGAACACGAAACTAATCTAAAAACCTCTTTTTCCCCCATCACAAAATTAATTCTGTCGAAGGACACCGTTGCCACTCTGATCGCCTATTACACCAGCTTCCCTACCCTATAAGCAGAGTTAAATGCGGCCCTACGCTCCATTTGGCCCTTTAAAAGGCCGGAATCGTTCAATTAAATTTTACGGTAATGAAGGTCATAGTAGGCTTTGCGGATTTTCGTTATTGAGTCGCTGCGCGAGAGGGATAAAAGGGTCTTTCTCGTAATAGTTTTTAAAGTGTCAGGTTTATATTTTTTTCTTTTGAAGCTTATTGTAAAGGAAAAAAATATAGGGTATTTAAATAAATTATTATTCTCCATACAAATATAGAATCGTAACTGAGGCTGGGCCTATACAGTGAAAAACGTAACTGGCAGGCTTCACTCAAAGTGTATAGAGATGAAAAAACTAATTGGAAAAATGTTTCTTTGTTTGTCTTCTCTAGTATCATACAAAAATAATTGTATCTCTTTTTGAGTGAAAGTAAAGAAAGGCACTAGTCAGATTATAAGCTAAATTTATCAAACATACTTTAGATGTCATGAAAATATGTAAAGAGGTGACTTGACTTTGTTTTTAACAGTGCATTATGTGCATTCTTCCAACTCAATTTTCACATCGGGCTGTACTTCAGCAGTAACACCAACACTGTCTATTTACAATATTTCAACAGCTGATGGCTTGATTAAAAATCATCTTAAATTTACATGGAAGCTTAGCTTATATAGCCAATCTCTTAACTTCAATCTATTTTGGTATGTAGACAGACATACCGATTACTTCGAGAAGCTTATGGTGAACATGCTCCTTCGCAAGATACGTGTGAACTATGGTTTCGGCGTTTCAAAAGTGGTGACTTCGATGTTGCAGGCAAGGGACGTAGAAAACCGCCAAAAAAATACGAAGATGTGGAATTGCAAGCATTGTTGGACGAAGATCATTCGCAAACACAAAAACAACTCGCCGAGCAATTGGCGTTAGTCAGCAAGCTGTTTCCAATCGGCTACGAGAGATGGGAAAGATTCAGAAGACCGGTAGATGGGTACCACATGAGTTGAACGACAGGTAAATGGAAAAAAAAAAAAAAAAAGCGCAAAAACACGTGTGACATTTTGCTCGCTCGGTACAAAAGGAAGTCGTTTTTGCATCGTATAGTTACAGGGGATGAAAAGTGGATTTATTTAGAGAATCCCAAGCGCAAAAAATCATGGGTAGACCTAGGCGCACCATCCACATCGACCGCAAGATCGAATCGCTTTGGCAGAAAGACAATGCTCTGTGTTTGGTGGGACCAGAGGGGCGTGGTCGTTATGAGCTGTTAAAACCTGGGGAAACGGTTAATACTAGACGTTACCAATAACAATTGACCGATTTAAACCATTCGCTGCTTGAAAAAAGGCCGGAATACCGAAAGACGCAACACAAAGTCATTTTTCTTCATGACAATGCTCCATCACATACGGCAAAACCAGTTCGCGACACGTTGGAAGCACTCAGCTGGGAAGTACTACCCCATGCGGCTTCCTCACCAGACTTGGCTCCTTCCGATTACCACTTTTGCATCGATGGGTCACGCACTTGCTGAGCAGCGCTTTGGTTCGCACGAAGATGTGAAAAAATGGCTCGATGAATGGTTCGCAGCAAAAGGGGAAGATTTTTACTGGCGTGGAATTCACAAATTGCCCGAAAGTTGGGAAAAATGTATAACAAGCGATGGAGCATACTTTGAATAAAGCACTTTTTATCATTCTTCCGAATTTAAGATGTTTTATTTAGAAAAAAATCCGCATTTCATACTTGTACACCTGGTATATATATATATATATATATATATATATATATATATATATATATATATATATATATATATATATATGCATATATATATATATATATATATATATATATATATATATATATATATAATAAAGTGTATATAATCCATCTGAAATACCAAAATAATATAGTTAGAAATTCCCATTTCGTTTAGAATTGACGAATGTTGCCACTTTTGTGCTGGAATAGCCCCCATACCCTATAAGTATAAACATTTTAGTATTCCCTTCTCCTGCAAAGCTATTGCTATTCCTGCAACGTGGCGGTGGCATTTGTTCGTGACGTGATTCCTACCACGGCGAAGTTTTCCTGCAGGTCTGTCTGGTGTCATAGAGGCGTTTGATATTTCCTTTTTATACAGGATTCAGTACAAATGTATTTATTTTTTAAACGCAATAACGCTGGAGTTATTAGATATGTTATTATTACAAGTATAATGCGTATTTTAAAACACGAAACATATTTATGTACATATATATATATATATATATATATATATATATATATATATATATATATATATATATATATATATATATATATATTTATATTCATAGAGCCCAAAAAGTCTCCATACACCATCTGTTTTCTATACTGTTTTTCTGTTATGTTTAACTAATAATTGGAGCTATGAGAAAACATGTTTAAATTAATATTTGAAACTTAACCAACGAGGATTAGTTTTAAAAACAACTACGGAACATTTTATTTAGAAGTTACATCATGAAAATGTAAGCAAAATTAATGTCAAAAAAGTCTTCATACACTCAAAAACTGCATTGAAAAAAACACGTTATAATCAGCGGCATTTTATCAAGATATCTGTTGCTCGTTAAACTGAAAAATAATTAATAATTTTCGGCCATACTTTATAATCTGTCACTTGTTGCTAGTAATTTTGCAGTGGATTTTCCAAGTAGTATTAAAAATGAACGAGAGAAATTGTGAAATTCTATTTCAAGTTCAAAAGATCATAACTGATTTGTGGAAAGATAGAAAAAGCGTACAGAAATATAGGAACAATTGTTAAAAAGTCTCATGCTTCTGTTCAGTACATTGTACACCAGTATAAATCAACGGGTTCTTACAAAATTCGAACAAGCTCCGATTATCCAAAGAAACTGACTCCACGTGAAGAGGCCAGTATTGTTAGACAAATAATTATAGATTCGAGGAAAGATGCACTAAAATTTAAAGAAGTACGGGAACTATTTTCGAAAAATGTCTATGCTTGAACAGTGAGAAATTTATTACACAGGGCAGGCTTTAAGGGGTGTGCAGCTAGGAAGAAGCCGTTAATTTCGGAAGCTAATCGCAAAAGGCGGTTAGCTTTTGCTGAGGAATACGTTACTAAACCTCCTGAATTTTGGGAACCCGTACTCTTGTGTGTGTGATGAAAGTAAAATTAACCTTTTTGGGTCTGATGGCAGAACTAAAGTTTGGAGAAAGAAGAATATCGCATTCGATATTAAAAACATTTGTTCCACGGTGAGATAATGGGATGGCAGTGTTCTGCTTTGGGGATGCATGTCCGCTGAAGGGATTTGAAATTTATATTTTATTAATGGTACCATGGATCATCATGTTTATCTAAACATTTTGAGAGATAATTTTTATTCGAAATTAAATGTTTTAAATAATTTGTCCAAAATTGAACCAATGAATGTCGCAAGAAAGGCTATGTGGAAGCTCCTGTACAGGAGACAATGGGTCGTAAAGGAATATCGGGTTTATGAACCTTAAGTAGACCATAGATTTAGGGCAAGCCCCATTATAAGTGGTAACCTTTTTTGCTGTTATCTCATCCATGTAATTCTTATCCTTTAAGAATTTACTCAGTATATATCACCACTACACCAAACACACTTTATTTTTGCGCTCGACGCGGGTTTCGCTAATCATGTTAGCTTCATCAGGAGCGATGATTGACTCATCGCTCTTGATGAAGTTCATATGGTTAGCGAAACGCGCATCGAGTGCAAAAATAAAGTGTTTGGTGTAGTGGTGATGTATACTGAGTAAAACTTACTTTAAGAATTTGACAAGTTTATTACAATTATTCTCGATTTTACTAACAGGATTAGAGTTAAATTATTTCACAAGTTTCTGCATCATTTTAAGAATGCAAGAGATTTTTCGAGAAAAGAATTTGAAGACATGACAACTTTAACACTACCCTTGTCAGAGTGGGTAACTAGCAAGTCAGCATGTTCTTTGAGAAAAGTCTTTGTTTCTTTTTTTCTAATTTATAGAATTTTGCATTCACATTTTTGTTTTTAGTTATAAAATTTATAACTAAGTTTGTGGCCCTGGTTCTAATGTAGACTTGTTGTTTTATAGAAGTATAATGTATTAGTTGTTCAATTTCAGACAAGAGGCTGTAAATATTAATAGCTTTGTTTGACACTGAAAGACTAAATTTTGGACCAAGGGCCAAGGACTTACTAATATGATTAGGTATATTAATTTCTGATATGTTCTTTATCCAAGCCTCATTTTCAGTAAGGAATATGTCTATTGAATTTCTAAGAAGTTTCAATTTTTCAAAGTTATTTCTTTTTATTTTATTTTATTAATAAAATCATCCAAAATGTGAAAAGGCCGCTTAAATTTCAAAAATTCTAAAAGGCTGCTTCGTGTCATTTCGAGTGTTTTTTATGTAAAAATTAGTGTCAGAAATGTTAACTTTAAGTAAGTTAGTTGTTACCTGTTTTATGAATGATTCTATTTTAGTAATATTCCTTGGAGTGAAATTCTGTGGTATCCTCCATAATTTGTTGAGGTGTTGTTCAAGAAATTTAGGGTTTAGTTGTTGTCGGCGTCATTTAAATAAAAATATCAACAGGTTTTTGTTGGATGCCAATTTTTTTTTAGTATTAATATCATGTTTCATGCTTACAACCACATCAATTCCATACGAATTTCTCGTTCTTTCGAAAAAAGATCACGTTATTATGCTATAAATAGGAGAGAAAGATAAGTACTCTTTCTATTTCAATAAATCTGTCTTTTATAAATATTAAAAATTATGATAGGGCCTTTTCCTTTTTTTCATGTTGAAATATGACGTATTCTTTCAATTGATACGCTACCTGATGAGTTTTTTCTCTGTGTCTCTTAGGCCCTGAAGATGATGTATGATTTGGCATCGAAAGCTCCATATTAGAATAAAACTACAGTTACTAAGAACATTAAGATCTTTTTGTTCAATCTGTAATCCTAAGGGCTATCCCTAAATTAAAAACTCTCTTGTTTGATACCAGTAAGCCCTTTTACTGACTCTCCTCCTCTATATATAAATATATATATATATATATATATATATATATATATATATATATATATATATATATATATAAATATATATATATATATATATATATATATATATATATATATATATATATATATATAACAATCCTAAGTTTAACTACTGGGAAACGCCCTTATAAGGAGAAGAGATGAGCAATCAAAGATCTAAAGGCTCTAGTATCTGCTTTTTATTTTTATTGTCGAGCTTTCGCTGCCTAATGGTAGCTTCTTCTGGATTCTAAAAATGCAAACCAGGTACAGAAAATAAACCAAAACGTTCGTTTTTTAAAATGTGATTAAATGATTGCACGACTGTATGTGAAAATTACTTACAAAAAAATGTCAGCAGTTAGTTCAACTCTGGTGAAGACAATGAAATTTGCATTTTTGTTGGCCAGGTAGTATGAATGATTACACAAACATGATTAAAAGACATTTAGAGAGTTACACAAATATTAAAAATAAAACTTTGTCAATAAACATTAGTTAAAAACACTTTTTGAAGACCGAAATATAACTGCAAGAAACACCATGATGTTGAAACGGTACTCCATTTTAAAATTTTTGACGTCGAGTTTAGTAACTATTTAGTGATATTTAAGTCCGAACCGGATATTGTTGGTAGTCTATGTCGTCATCAGGTCGACAAAAAACCATAAAAAGCATTGAAGTTAGGGATGTGGTAAATTTTTTAGGTGGATGCTAATTTCAGATAAATTATTAATTATTAATGATATCTATTTTTTTAGTATTAATTTTATAAAAAAGGGGGGGGACTTAAATTTGATGAATGTTACTCTTCGACGAGTTATTTATTATTAGATCTTTGATTGCTCATCTCTTCTCCTTATAAGGGCGTTTCCCTATTTACAATTCATTTGCCCAATGTTGTACTGTTTGCCTAAGGTGCATAAACCAGGTAACCCACTTAGACCTATTGTTAGTTCTGTCAATGCCACTACATACAATATCCCTAAATTTCTATCCAATATTTTGAGCTGCGCATTTAAAGATAACACAGTTTTTAATATCGAGGACACCTTTTCTTTTGTAAATGCAATACAAGGCTTACAGCTACCAACTAACTATGTTCTTGTATCGCTGGATGTTGTGTCCTTGTTTACTAATATACCTTTGGAGTTAATGATTGATGTTATTAGTAGTGATTGGAATCAGATAGCTGAATATACCACTATATCAAAAAATAATTTTATAAATCTAATTACATTCATTTTCCAACATACATATTTCGGTTTTAATGATAAGTATTATCATTCCCGGTGGTTCAGCTCAATTTGTGTTGGATATGTTTAATTCATTTCATGATAGATTACAGTTCACTATTGAAATAGAACGTGATTCAGGTGTTTCCTTTCTTGAAACCAAGAGATAGACAGAAGAGAATTATATTAGATTGGTACCAAAAACCCACAGCAACTAACAGATATCTGAACTTTTCGTCAAATCATTCGACGAGTCATAAATATAATACAGTGCTTGCCATGAAGAATAGAATAACTCATATAAGTGATGATAGATTCCTTCAAACTAATCTAAACAAACTCTATAACAATGGTTCCCCAAAACGTACACTGAAAAAAATCATTTTTAATTCTATTTTTTATGATTGTGCTTTGGATGAAAAGAATCTTGAAATGAAGCATGTCAGGTTGCAATCTGTTCCGAACCTAACTGATGGAATAGTCAAGATTTTCAACAAGTTTTCAAATTTGAAGATAGTTAAGACCAATTATTTATGTAATGGCAAGTTGTTTATCAAGACCAAGCAAAGAACTCCTCTGATGTTCAACAGTAGTGTTGTTTATAGATCGTCTTGTGTGGTGTTTATATAGGGTTCAATGGTTGAAAAATAGCTCAGCACAGGAGTGATTGCGTGATTGGGAAAAACTCGTGTGCTGTGGCGTGCTACCATTTGAATACGGGACATGTTTTTGACTATGCGAATACTAAGATACTTGAATTTGAGAACGTATATAATAAACGGTTATTCCTTGAGATGTGTCATATTATTAGGGATGATAAGACAATTAATTATAAAACGGATATTAATAGCATAAGCAATATCTATTGTAACATTTTAAGTTTGTAGATTCACAGTATAATCTGCTAGGCTACTAAGAATTAGGCATAGGATACTACTACTCACACAGTCAAACCACTGTTCAAACAAATTACCTTCATAATTAATTATCAGTTAATTTATAGTGATCGGGACAGAAGGTTTTGTATTGTTCCTTGTCATGTTGTTTGTGTTTTAAATTGTTAGTACTGTGTGGCAAATGTTAACATCACCTTTAATTTTGTTATACTCTGTATTGGTGAGTCTCCTTTTGCTTATTCTTGTTTATTACATACAGTTTTTTTTCTTCTACTTTCAGTTTTTACATTCCTGATGAAGTTGGAAATTACCAACGAAATACAGAATTTAACAACATATGAGTTTCCTCTTACTGACCGATTTCCCAGAAAAAAAAACTTTAACTATTTTTTACAATAACTACTATCAACGAGAATTGAAATTATATATATATATATATATATATATATATATATATATATATATATATATATATATATATATATATATATATATATATATGTATATATATATATATATATATATATATATATATATATATATATATATATATATATATATATGTGTGTTTTAGTAAGAAGCTTGCACAAATACGACAACAAGCTGATGAGACGATAGTTCTCAAGGTTTTCGCGATCGCCTTTCTTAAATAAATGTATGACCTTACTGTTTTACTAATGCACAGGTATTCTCTGTTGAAAAATATTCGTATCGCTTTAAAAAGTTCATTTCTTCCTATTTTCAATATTTCAGATGTTATTCTATCGTCACCAGGATTCTTCATCTGTTTTAGAGCAGTTTCCAATTCATTTATATCTATAATATATATAAAATGCAACGTCTGTCTGTCTGTCTGTCTGTCCGTCCGTTAGTGCGCCTATCACTGAAGAACCACTTATCCGATTTACATACTTTTTTTTTTAAAACAGTCATATGTTCTCTGGCTAGGTTATAGGCTATATTTTATTACGATAGGTAGCATAAGGAATGAGCAGTGACGTAAAATAGTGAATGATGTCGGAAATAAGTTTGCCGCTAGCGCGTGCCTTTGCAATACACAGCCTAAACCATTAAATATGGAACAATATTATGTAGCAAAGAATATCTGTAATGTATAATCTATAATATATAAAATGCAATGTCTCTCTGTCTGTCCATTAGTGCGTTTATCACGCGGGAACCACTTA
>CM032453.1:77769941-77794582 GCA_019049505.1 Pachyrhynchus sulphureomaculatus | reverse complement strand
TCAAAAATCGAAGAAGATGGACGTACTTAGGGGAGGCTTATGTCCGACGATGGACTGCATAGCTGATGATGATGATGATGATAATCAAGCAAAAATACGTTTATCATGAACACTTTTTTAAGAGCAAAATTACAATAAAATGAGAAAGTTTTATTAAGTGTTTAATGATCTTTTAATATCAACTATACTTTTAACTGTAACTAAAAAAAAAAATATCCGATTTTTTTTTTACCATTTCGTACACCTTTGAATGTAAAATTGCCGGCAACGCACTACAGCGGGCAAATTTTCATATTTTAAAATTCAATTTTTAAATAACACAGATATTGTCGTTATTTTTAATTATTCTTATATTGAATCTTAAAGTATAATGGTATAGGCACCAGGACTTTTTTCAATACTATATTTTATTAAATATTTGTAATTTACTGTAGGCCTGTTAAAATCATGCAAAAAAAAAATTCGTTTTAAGTTTTACAAATTATAAAGCTGCAAAAATAAAATCTATTAGTATCATCGGAAAGCTGAAAGTCTCCTCTTCAAAAAGCTGTTTTTACTTTTTTTACACTCTGAAATAAGTAATATCGATCAACTTTCCAGCGATGCGCGCGTAGACTTTCAAATTAACCTGTTTGGCTGGTTTTGAATCACCTATCCGAATTATTAATAAATTTTCACGCTAATAAAAAAAATCTGGAAAAAAAGCTATATACTGTTTTTTTGTAAGGTTTCCCGCTCTTTCACGTAGTGCTATTAGTTTTTCGATATCTTTTTTATTTTTTCGAGATATTGCCGAAAAACAGAATTTTTTATTTTATTTTGGATTTTGTGGGCTTAGCATACATCAAACTTTAGCAAAAATTTTTTTATCGTATTCTACGTCTAAAAAACTACCTGTGCAGCCTGTTAACGTTTAATGAGAGCTCAAAACACTTGGCGACTGGACTAATCGTAAAGGGAAGAAATTAAATATACGGATTCAGCTGTTACTGTTATTTGAAGCATGTGCCCACCGTTTGGAGTTTGCGCAATATTGAAACAAAATAAGAGGAACCTTTATTAAGGATAACGATTTCCCTTATTCAGGAACTTATAAGAAGAGTTATTCGAAGTTCGTTATTCTTATCACTATTATGGTAGGGCCTGTTTTTTTTTTCGAACTAACGGTATACAAACCGCTAAAAAAATACAGTAAAATGGAAATTACAATCTTTTGCTGCAAATAACACTGACAATAGTTAATTAGTGTTCCGATTATGTTGGGATTTTGCAATCTTTGGTACAATGGCATTACAGAATAGTTATCACTACTCAAACAAACATTTATTTTTGCAACTGACACGAGTTTCTCAAACAATGTGAGCATCATTACGAGTAATGACTGAATCTCGACTTACTAATCGCTCCTGAAGTTGCTAACATGGTTAGTGTAACACGTGTCGAGTGAAGAAACAAAGTGGTGCTGTGGTGATATCTATTGTGTAGTGCTAATTTCAAATGAAATTTTTTTTACTACACATTCGCATTAACTTGGAAATATTGAAGGAAGTGATAGAAACCTAGATACAAGTTTAATTTAGAAACTTGTCTTGATCCATCAAATACTCATAAGCGGTGTTTTTAACCATGAAATTAATGAAAAAAAATCCCCTAAGTTTATAGAAGATGAATACTAACATAATCTAACTTTTAGTTTGTTTTATTGCAAATCTGCCGTAGTGTGAAAGTACAATTCCTTCGTGGTAAGGTTGCACATGCTCGAAATAACGATATGCATGTGAAAAATAAGCGTTGTAAAATTTCTCTAATATATGTGAAAGATTCACAATACTTTTGGATATATTGAGTAAGCTATTCTAACCTCAATAGAGAATGGCAGCGAAAGGAGAGGCTATTTATATTTACTGTTTACACAATTGTATCTATTTCCCTCTCACTTTAACGATGACAGAATAAGAGCAATAAAGATAAGGCGAGAAGTTTAACTATTTATTTGTTGATTTATGATATTTGCGTTATTTTCTGTTCGTTTGTGCTATACTAGTCTATGGTTACCATTTTCTAGACAGTCGAATACAGTGCGTTACAAAAAAAAATTGATTTTTCACTATTTTAAGTTCAAATTTGAATTATTAAAATATTGATTTACTATAGTGTTCCAGATTATAAAATCCTAAGTTCTGAGTTATAAAGCCCAAAAAAGAGCAAGTAGTTAAGAGGAATTTAACCTTTACCTTGAGCGAGTTCCCAAAGAATTACTACTAAGTTACTTATTCCAATTTAAAAATAAATACCTATTTAAAATATATTATTTTAAAGGCTCGTTAAAAAGAGAGAAATGAAATGAATTTGAGTATTTCCGTAAATTGTTGGTATGTCAGCGGTTCAAAAAGAGATAATTTTTTTTGAAAGTGTTACTAATTCGACTCAATTCAAATGGTTTGTTGGACCTCCAGAAACAATGATTTCCGTCTGAATACGACTTTTTTTAAGAACCTTTTTTACAACTCAATATGCAAATTTTGGCGGAAAAAATGGAAAAACTTTATCCATGCAATTTATTGACTGTGAATCCTGATAACGTTTTCTTCTTTTATATAATGGCCATTTTATATCGTTTAGTCAAATTGATGTCCAGGTACACTGTTCTTATGTCCTTTGACCTACTGACTTCGTATTTAAAAATATTATTTTTACAACCAACGTATATATATATATATATATATATATATATATATATATATATATATATATATATATATATATATATATATATATATATTGGCTGTAGGATTAATATCTTTAAATACACTATTTTTAGTTTACGGCCATTTTTGACCAAAAAGTGACTAAAATTTGACCATAACTTGGAAACGGTATCCTAATATTAACAAGGTACATAAAAATTCGAAGTCAGCTGGTCTAAGAACATAAGAAAACTGTACCTGGACGTTAATTTGACTAAAAGATATAAAATGGGCAAAAAATAGGCAAAAATAGCCGTTATACAAAAGAAGAAAATCTTATCAGGATTCGCATTGAATAATTTCAATAAATTGCATGGACAAACTTATAATACGGTACATTATACGACTACATTGATTTTTGACACTTTTTAGGGCAATTCAACAAGATTCTCTATTTTTTCTGCAAAAATCTGCATATTGAGCTATAACAAAAAAGGTTCTTAAAAAAGTCGTGTTTAGTCGCGAATTATTGTTTCTGGGGATCCAAGAAACGATTTAAATCGAATCTAATGAGTGTTAATTTCAAAAAAAAATTTTCCCTTTTTTGAAACGCTAACATACCAACTATTTACGGAAATGTTTATTTATTTCAAATCTACTAAAGAGTGAATTAATACTCTTCAAAATCCTTTATTCTTTGGCAAAGATCCAAATAGTATCGAGAAATATAAACTTTTTCACACGTTAAAGAAGAGAGTGGGGGCTTATACCTAGTAAGATAAGAGAAAACACAATAATAGTTTATCATTTCAATTAGCAATTAGCATATTTTATTGGGAGCACTTACCTAATATTCTAGTGACAGTTCAATAATTTTGCCAATGTTTTAAGATATTGTTGTACCTAAGAGTTGACTAAATTATGAAAAGTTTGTATGGAAATACTCTAAAACGATTTTCCAACGACACTTGCTGTTGAAATTTTGAACTTAATCTCTAACCTGAAAAACCTAAATTGTTCGTCATATATTTAGTAGACTAATTTTTTTATTACTCACTAGACAAAGTTTTTTCAGTTACGGTTATGATACATTCATTCAAAAAAGATCGGGATATGTAATTAAGTTTGATATCGTTTATTACTTATGTTGGGTATGCATGACTTGTATCACATGATATTTGCTAAAATCTGCAGCTAGTGTCTATGAAAACATTGAAATTTTAAAAATAAATGACACTAACCAGAAACATTTATTTCAGGCACTCAAGTTTTGTCGACTCTCTCACTATAACTGACAATACTGTATTCAGCTACCACTACTAACCTCAAATCTTGACATACCTACAATTTTTAGAAAGGGCAAGTATAATTTGTAAATTTTTTACTGCTCTTTACATTTTTTGTTTTTATTATTGTTTCAAAATTGTAAATGTTTCAGTACAGATCAAATTTTAGAACTCTGTTGCAGAATCTACAGATGACTCTGCAGACTCCCGGCAGCCAAAATTCATAAACAATATACCTACAATATCTGGAAGAAATAGGTGATAGTTACTAATAAATATTTAATCCTAACTGTAACTGCAAATATGTTTGAAACCTATTAACTATAAATTTTTGGCTAACATTATAACTGTTAGCCAAAAATATATTCCAGAAATATTCAAAACATTATGGAGAACCCAGTTCTAGTATTTCCTTAGCTTTTTTTTGATACTTTTTTTGGTATTGAAAAAGAATGAAAAAATACTAAGGAATATACTAAATTTATTAAAGGAGAACCAAATTTATTTATAAGTTTGTTATAAATTAAATAATAATAATATTAACATTAAATATCCTTACAATAAAAGAAAAACTTATTTATTCTTATTTCTTATGAATAGTATTCAACTTACGTATAAGAGCATTTAACAAGTTGTAACATTTAACCGACATTGTAAGTTTAATTTGTGGAATTTAGTTGTAAAACGTGGTTGGCTGTAATATGGAGCAATTGTAACGCTTCTTTATGGATAATCAAACCTTTTCTAGGAGACCAAGCTATATTAGATGTTAAGTGATCTATAAATACCAGTACTTATTTAGGATGTTATGCTATTGTTTTAATTACAATTATTGTTATGCATAACATTGTTAGTTTTTAAATAATAAGAAACAATTTAATTAATATATTTTTACCCGAACATCTCTATTTGGAGTCAAAGTTTCCCTCTCCGAAACATTTTTTGAAAACGCGAAAACTTTCGAACTACAAAATTTAAATATGTAAATCCCTTGGGGTTATATACACCTGGGCGCTACAAAAATTATGTCTATTTAAAAAAAATACTTTAAAATAGGATATCAAAAAATCATAATCGAAGGAAGAGAAGATAAATGGGACATTGAGAAGAAAAACTAAAAAAACAAACAAAGAACACTACGACCATCAAGTCAAAAAAACTGAGAAAAAGGAGAGAGAGAGGTAGATTGACGACAACTCTGGCAAAGAAAAAGGATATGGAAGAGAGGACTAATAAATGGAATTCAGATAATAAGATAATCAAAGAAATAGATAGGAAGAAAGAAATGGGAAATAATTATCGAGTTGTTAGATTGAGAACACGGAATATTAGGGATATAAACGGAAAAGAGGATGAACTGACAGAAGAAAACAACAAATGTATTATGAAGGAATAACAGAAACTGAAAGGAAGGGAAATGGATGAAAAAAATTGGGAGGAGATGTCATAAAAGAAGAAGACAAAATTATGGAAAGATGGAGGGAATATTATAAAGAATTATCATAGCATACAAAAATCAACAGAGTCGTAATACCGAAACAAGATACAGAACTCACACAAACAGAAGAAACTAATATAGAAGAAGTAAAAGAGGCAATCGGCAATCTAAACAGGATAGAAAGATATAGAAGGAAATATGGAAAAGACAAATATAGAATAACTAAACTTTACGGGCCTTACACTTCCAAAAAAAGTGGTAGAAAGGAATAACTATTAAGTAAGTAAGGTAAATTATAAGAATGTTTTTTTTTAAATATGTTTTTAAATGTTAAACATTATTTTTCGTCGAGTTAAATGGACCACTGATGAGAACTGGGGCGCCTCCTTGTCTACAGGATAACTTTACAAAAAATAATCCAGTCTGCAAAAATAAAAACTAATCTTGTAAAATAATGTAGTGGTTAAAAATTGTCGAAGTATTTTTTTCAAAAATAAAAAAATTAATTTCAAACTTTAGTATGCAATTTTTGACCAAAAAATGTTTAATTATTTATAAAAATTGTTTACTCGAAAAATTAAAAAGTTTCTCGACAATTTATAGAAAAAGTAATTATTATGTTTAAAAAAAAAGTTAAAAAATACTAAAAAAGTAATATTGCAGACAGTGTCTGAAGACAGGTAGAGGTCCCATTCCGACGCTAGGACACATTTACCGCTATAAACGTTGTAATGGAATGAAATTTTCTTAATTTTTTTTTTGAATACTTCTTAGAAGTATAGAGAATAAAAATCCATAAAAAAATCGAATTTTTAAAAACTCTAGGTGTACGTAACCCCTTATGAACCTTCGTTTATTCAGATCGCCCGCCACTACGAGATTTAGTTTTTCATCTATACGGAAGTGTCGCCACTTGTATACTGAGCTGTCTCTCTATATAGCGTAAACTAACCCGAATCCTTTTTAGCAAGATTCGTACGCAGCTCTGGTATACGCCTTTAAAATCCAGGGTATACTGAAAATGTGTGAGGAAATGTAAAATATTCAATTTGGAAATACCTCAGTGGTATCTTCTAGTCTAGTCGCAATTTCCAACTCACTCATAACATCAATAACAAACGATTTACGAACATATTTGAAGATTTTAATGTCTATACATCTTAAATTTCGTAATTTTCCATGATTACCGACAGAAATAGAAAGTCGTGTAGTTACTTATAGGTATTTTTAAACTGAAGTCATATGCCTTAATATCATATGGTATAGAATATTGAAAAAGTAAGTTATTAAAAATGAGAACTTCATATTCAACTACATAATTAAGTTGTTGAAACATTGTATAAACATCCCCACATGGAGTATATATTAAGATTAACTACTTAAGAAAAACAATATAAGCTAAGTTGAGAAAGTAGGTAGTGCTCAGTATATATCACCACTACACCAAACACTTTATTTTTGCACTCGACGCGCGTTTCATCAGGAGCGATGATTGATTAAAGCTAAACTACAAATCTACCCTAGGAATACTAACCCTTGAATTACTCAGGCGAAACTAATGGCATAGGCAAGGCCATCAGTTCCGGTCAAGTAACCAGTAGAGAGAACTATAAGGAATAGACCCTCTGTCTTTATCTAAACTACTTTTACATTCTATAATTCTCATACTTTCGTATGCGTTCAACAATCTCCTATAAGATACATTTTTAATTAATCTTAGATTATCTAATGTTACAATTTGATCAGCTTCAAGGGAATGTTCGGCAATGCTAGACTTTTCTGTTCTACTGTATTTTAAGTGTGCTAAATATTCTTTAAATCGTGTTTTAATTGACCTTTTAGTTTGCCCAACATACTTTTTGTCACAATCATTACAACTAATTTCATAAATTCCAATTTTCGCACAATCTTATCTTTGGGATTTCCTAAGATATTCCTCAGATTGTCTGATGACTTATAGACTAAGGCCTACCTTATTAAATACCTTATTAAGTCCCTTGCTATATTTCGGATTATATGGTATGGAGACATACTTGGTGTTATTTTCCTCGCTTGTAAAAAAGGTGGAATTCTGAATATTTAACCCGAACTTATGTCTATTTATTAGCTTGTTTACTAAGTCATCGTCATAACCATTAACTCTAGTTATATTTCTAATACGATTCCTTTCGTTATTAAAGTTTACTCTATTCAGAGGAAAAGTGACCAAACGATGAACTAAAAAATGTAATGAGGCTAATTTATGTTGTTTGCAATGAAATAAATCATTAGGAATATATCTATCTATTACTGTGTCTTTCCTATAGATATCAAATTCTAGTGTATTATTATTTTTAATAATTAAAATATCTAGAAAAGGCAGTTGTCCTTTGTTCTCAACATCGTAAGTGAATTTAATGGAATCATACCGGCTATTTAATTTGGAAACAAAGTTATCAATATTTGCTTTCTTTGTATCGAAAATCGCGAAAATATCATTCACATACCTATACCATACCCTTGGGAAATATTCAAATTCTGGACTAGCTTCGGTTTCAAACTTACTCATGAATAAATTGGCTATGAAAGGTGATAAGCAATTACCCATACCTGTTCCTTCTTTCTGAGCATAAAATTAGCGGATATTGGAAATAATTTTGATCCATACAAAGTTTAGATAATGTTAAGTATTCATGAATAATTTCGTCCTCAAAGTCATTCATCCTAAGTAATTCTTCGAGATATTGTAAAGTTTGTGGTATTGGCACACTTGGGAATAAAGAAATGACATCAAAAGAAATTAATATTTCACCCTCATTAAGAACTAGATTTTTTGTTTTATTAATGAATTCTAAAGAATTCTTCACTGCGAAAGTATTTAATGGTAAATTCTCAAGTTCTTTTGATAACCGTTTGGATATTAAATACGTGGGTGATCCGACCGATGAAACAATGGGTCACATTGCTTTTCCAGGTTTGTGAATTTTGGGTAAGCAATACAACTTTGGTATGGTTGGATCAGTCACATTTAATTTAAATTTTAGCGAATCGGAGATAAGGTACTTACATTTCTTTAAAGAATTTTTAACCTCTGTTATCATTCTCGACAATGGATTTCTTATTACCTACTCATAAGGGCCAGATTCGATAAGATTATCTACACGTTCAAAGTAATCTTTCTTATCCAATATAACAACCTTATTTTCTTTATCTGCTTTTAAGTAGAAGACATCTTTCTTTCTCAGTCCTTTAACTACTTTCATGTTTTTTTTTGTTGTTTTTTCGAATTTGTGTTGTTACCCATGTTTTTCGAAATTTGATTGCGACATGCTTCCCTGACAAATGATTTACTATTTTCTGGAAGTGTACTAATGGAACTTTCAATGTGAGCAATTTAGTCAATCATCGCTCCTGATGAAGCTAACATGGTTAGCGAAACGCGCGTCGAGCGCAAAAATAAAGTGTTTGGTGTAATGGTGATATATACTGAGTAGTGTCATTGTCCCAAAGTTTCCACATTCTCAACTTAGTTAAAGTAGGTAGTGGTTTTAACCAGAGTAATTGCGCATATAACAATATTTTTTCCTTTATTTTCATTTAATAAATTGTTTGTTAAGTAATGGTACCGGAGTGTAATATTGTTAGAAGAAAAGAAAAAAAAATCGCAGGAATTGTAGTTTAACAGGTAAATACTCCTTAACACCATTTATTATGGTAAAGTTGAAATGCATTTTAATTGTGCGATTTTTAGTTAGCTCTTTATCTTCAAGAAATCGAAAAAAAAAATTAAATACTAATAATATATTTCCTTGTGATATTCCAAAACATGAAGAAAAAAATAACATGTTGAATAGAACGATGGATCTACAACAGTATTATGACATATCTAAAAAAGCAGCAGCAAGCTATACGTAGAGTTATGTACTTGTTACTACTTTATTTTCATTTTTTTAAATTACTGTATAGATATGGTCTATGAATGAACGACCTGCTCGAAATTGAATCTGTTATAGTTCAAATACTCATCCTCAATAAGTGTTTTTTTTTATTTTCTCGTAGAGTCTCCTGAAATTACTGGTGATTTAATTGTACGAGTAGGTATTGCCTTTTTTATGTATTAGTATAATTTTGAGTTTTCACCTCTCACTCCTAAGAATTACTCCTCCATTTAAATATCTGTTTAACATATAATATACTAATAATATTATCGGAAGGTTCTACGCTCCAAGTTTTATAATCAAAAATCCCATTAAAAGCACCCTATGTTCCGTAAAATCTATCTTAATTCCTTAAATAGACATTATTACGCAAATACTATAAATATTTCAGCTTGAAGAGGGTCTATGCTCCATACTTGTTGCTAATGTTAGACAGAGATAGTTGACAGAAAATCCCTTTCGTAATCTATTTCGCTAAAATAGATTTTGACTGTATTTGGTCGATCTCAAAAGTTTTGATGCTTTTAGTAGTTTTAGTTGGTTGTTGTCGAGTGGGATAAATTGAAAACTAGTCAGAGAAACAATCGTAGGTCGAATTATAAACAGATCTATTCGTGGATATATTACGGTTAAATATTTCAGCCTACTGGGTTTGCCAGAGGTTAAAATTCTGTTTTGGAAAGGTCTATTTAGAATTTTTAATTACAAATATCTTGGATAAAATTATTTGGGATAGACCGCAAGTAGGTGTTAAAATAGAAAAGGTATAGAAAAGTAGTGGTTGCTGTTCCTAGAGGATTTAATTAATGTCAAAATATTACTAGAAGTATTGATACGGCATGGCTTCTGTACGTCTTTTAAATTACTCTTCTGAAGATTCTCTACATATTAAAATTAATATAATTAATACTTAAAAAAATCAAGCAATGTTTCAGGAAAATATCTTCAAAAAACCTTCATTTTGTCAGACTTATACTACGTAAAAATATTTGATTTGTAGCGATTTTTTTTCACAAAAAAGTTCAGCCGAAGATGAACATCTCCTAACATAATGAAAAAAACAACATAGTTTTCAGATTTGTTTATTAGAAGAATTCTGGAATGCACCTTTTATGTAACTTTCTCTCATCTTCTTCATTACCGCTTTAATTACATACGCTTCGAATTTTCAAAAATTCGACTTTTTTTACGGAGTTTTATTCTCTATACTTCTAAGAATTATTAGAAAATAATAAGAAAATTCCATTGCAAAGTCATAGCATTAAAAGGGACCTGGCGCTTGATTGGGACCGCTACCCGTTTTCAGACACTGTCTGCAATATTACCTAGTCAATTTTTAATATTTTTTATTATAATAAAAAATATATTTTTTAGTTGAAAATTGCATACTATAGTTTGAAACACCGTTAAATTTGTATTTTTGAAAAAAAAAAATCTTCGACAATTTTTAGCTACTACATTATTTTACAAGATTAATTTTTTAGTATTCCGTACGGAACATCTATAAGATCATTTCAGTGTCTGTCCATCTGTCTGCCCGTCTGTCCGACCCGATTTTCCCCGAAACTGTTTGACATAGAAAGCTGAAATTTGGCGCTAATATAGGAATTGATAGCCTCATCAGAGCCATGTAGTTTTGGAGTTTAATTTTGATTTAAGGGATTAGTTTTGGGGGGTGAAATTGAAAGTGAAAGAAAAAAATTCTTTACCAGGTTATCGAGTGGGGTGTCAAATGAAAGTTCCAAAATATATATAATATAATCCTTGCGCACACTTTTCTTTGAATTATTTTTAAAAAATTGCCAAAAATCGCTGCCCCCCTGTTATCTCGAAAAGTACTGATCAAAAAATTTTGAAAACTCTGGAATATTCTCCACAGGGTGTAGATTGAACGAAAGTTATCACGAGTGCATTGGGTTTAATAATTTATCTGGTATATTAAAAAATTTTTTTTTTTAAATTCAAGGTCATCAGTTTTCAGTAAAGACTGGAAAAAACTTTGTTGAAAACTCATTGGGGGTGTATTTTGTGAAGTCACTGATCATTTTATACCTCCGTAACAAAAATTTTTATTTTAAAAGCAATCAACGTACGGAATACTAATGCGCAAGTCGAGTTTCACTTAACCGGTTATTATTTTTGCACAATGGATTATTTTTTTGTGAAGTTATCCTGCAGACAAGGAGGCGTCATTCCGAAGGATCCATGTTTCATTCATTGTGACATATCGTATGGAAAAATCCTTTTTATTGTGCCTAAACAGGTCCAAACATGTTCAAAAATCATCAACACGTCGTTTTTAGTCCACTGTGCGCAAACGCGGTACCCATTTCGAATAGAGCTTTCTCATGCCCAAATGTTCATGCAAAACACGTTCTTTTTTGAAATCTTTTGGGGTATCAGCTATCTCAGCTCTATGTGTTTTCACTTTACGGTCATCCAAAACAATTTTGTGGATTTTTTTGATGTTTTGCGGTATAACCACCTCATTTAGGCGTCCAGAGCGATCAGCATCATTTGTGTCTGTACGACCGCGTTTAAATTCAGCATACCAGAAAATAATGAGTGATTTTCCAGCGGCAGAGTCCCCGTAACACTTATCAAGCAATTACCTTGCTTGAACGGTATTTTTTTTCCATCAAAAAATAGTATTTAATCAACACATGAAATTCGATTTTTTTCCATTGTTTTGAAAATATCAAAAGTAGCGTCACAAAACCACTGCAACTTGTAAACTAATTGTCGAAATGTTATGAAATTTTGACACGTATCGTTTGAAGGTTGGTACTTCCTAAAAATCATATGGATCTATGTGCCAGACTAAAAACTTTTTCAGCCCACGTGTTACATTGTTCTTGAATCGCTGCCGATTCTATTTAATCGAAAACACGGCCCTAGGTGGTTTATTTTTATAGGGATGAGGTTTTGTATATAAAGGAGTTTTTAATCATGGTGATACGAGAAGTGACCTCATGTAGATATCATATATTAGCACGATGTGTTGTTCCATCAGGACAAAGCTCGAGTTCACACGTCTGTTGAGTCTATGGCTCAAATTCATGATTGTGGTTTCGAATTGCTGCCAAATCCGGCTTATTCTCTTGATTTGGCACCTTCGAACGTTCATCTGTTGATGAAGAAGTCGAAGCTTTGGAAAGCAGGTAGAAGAAGTGCATAGAGCTCGGTGGAGATTACATAATAAATAATAATATTTTTGTACGTATTTTATTTTGTTTTCTTGAATAGGCTGCAAACTTTTCAATCCATCCTCGTATTATTGGTAATTTTTTATGTAGTTTAAATCCCAAATTTTCCTACCTCGAAGAGTTTTTTCCAATAGAATTCACAGAAAAATAAAAACGGCCCCCAGATGTCGCTCGAACCAGGGACCACCTTTTACACACGATTTTTGTATGGAAATATTTCTTAGAGATAGGGGAAGGGAAACTAGTTTTTCAATGGTTTTTATTCTTCAAGGAACTCGTCAAAATTAAACAATCATATAGCGGCAAAGTTAAATTTCGAATTCGGCACCCCAAAAAAAAACATAAAGAACAGTTGAGAAAAAACTTCTATTTCCTGAAATGTCCACTTTTTATCCCCTGTGTACGGGACTATCAACAGAAATCACATTCGGTGATATTCGGTGGCGTTCTTTGCGGGAAATCGAACCTCAGAGTACCTACTGTCTAAGCAGGAGGTTCTTTGAAGGCGAGTGGAGCTAGTCTTCAAAATAGAAGGAAAACAAAAGCTATCATCATTTTCGTGGAAGTAAAATACGGTAATGAACTCATGTTCGCTGCATGACTGCTTAATTTTGACGAGTTCCTTGAAGAATAAAAACCGCTGAAAAATTTTATAAGCAGTTTAGTTAGTAGTTAGTTTACTATCTCTAAAGAATATTTTCATACAAAAGTCGTGTGTGATCTCTCTTTACCTAAATAAAATGCCTGGTCTTGCATTGGTTTTCTTACTATATTTTCAGATTAGTTCGTCTAAGCGACACTAAAATAGTTCGATTCGGCACGAAAATAAATTAAAAATTGCCCTAATTTTGAAATTATTCTAAAAAACCACGTTTTATGGCTTGAATTGAATTGAAATTGGGGGTAAAATATGACGACATACAGCGTTGTCAAATTACGATATCTGTTCTTCACTACACCGTTATTCTTTTAAAAAATATTTATATCTTTTTAACAAATCGATAAAAAAAAAAGTTTATTTCCAAATTTTTCTAATTGTTTTTTTACTAAATATTAGTTTTTTAAAAAAATTGTAAGAAAGGTTCTTAAGATATATACGAAACTATGCCTCTTTATATATTTCATTGGCCTATTTCATGTTAATTATGTGCACTTTAATTATGAATATCTCGCTTCACAATCGGTCATTTTTTTTTAATTAAATGAAAAACATTTAGATTAACATCGTATTTCAAATTCATCAAATTCTGAAGAAAAGTGGATTTACGAGTGAACTACCTTAAAATATAAAATTCCTTTGATGACGACGGTCACTAAAATTTCTCAATAATTCGAATCCACGTGATTTCGTAATATATAAATATATTGAATTGAATTAAAATGTACGACTATGTTAATTTTCGGTGGAAAATCTTAAAAATTAATAAGTAATTTACATTTTATAATTTTAAGTTATTATTATAAAACTGTAAATCCTTTGAATTTATAAGAAAAAATAATAAGATCTAAATGTAATCTATCATTTCCCATATATATTTTGATTTTGTTATTCTCATCATAAATGTAATTCAAAAAATAACATGGACTCAGTTTTAAATAAAAAATAACACTGCTACCTAGAATGCTATTTTTGATATGGCGCGAAATTAAAAAAAAAAACGTGTTTTTTTTTCGAAAATTAATTCATTATAATAATTATTTAAAATAAAATAATGCGTGTGTACGTACTTAGGTGCGTGTGTTGTGTATTATTCAATGTAGTGTGTACGCGGCACGTGTATATATGCGTCTGTACAGGGTGAGTCAACGATAGAGTAAAGTTCATTATCTCATTTGTTTCGGGAATGACGAAAAAAATATTAAATACAGTTTTGTTAAGGTGCATAGTTTAAAATTATTTTTGAGTATACAGGGTATTTCAAAAAGGTATGGCCGATATAACATTTGTTTTTTTAATGTAACATCCTATTTTCTAATTTATTTTTAAATTCTGCGTAAAATTTTATTAATAATGTTATATACCTAAACCTTGTAGTATTTCTAATATTTCAATTTTTTTGTTTTAAATACTATTTTAAATAGAAAAAATCTCAAATTTTTTTAAACGGCACACCCTGTATATCACTATTTTTTATGATAGACTTTACAAAACCCTCCAACTTTTATTAAGTATGCCATATACCTATTTCTAATAGTTTTCGATTTATTTTGAATTTTTCAATTTTTGCCCTTACGCTAGTGTGAAAACATAAACAAATAGGTAATAATAATTTCAATATAGTTTAGCTTATCTAATGATTAATTATTATGACGTAATAAATGTTCAAAAATATGCCTGTCTACTTGAATATACATGTTTAGTCGTTTTACTATATTTTTCTTCACTTTATTTAGCAAAAGGGGCGTTATTGTCCTGCACGCATCCCGTATTCTATTTTCCATATCTACTGGTATTGTAGGGGGATTCACATATACACGATGTTTATTGTAGCCCCACAAAAAGAAGTCTAAAGTTATTAAGTCACATGGTTTTAGTTTTGAACTCCCCAGACCCAAAATGGATTAACTGTAGAATAATAATGCATATTATGGCTGTTAACTGCTCCATTACTGCGAAAAGTAGCTTCATCAGAAAACATTATTTTGGATAAAAAATTTGTATCGGCCTTTATTGCTCCATTCATGGTAGTACAAAAGTTTACTCGTCGTTCAAAATAACGGTCTTGAAGTTCTTGGCGTAGTTCCATATGAAAGGGATGTATTTTCTCGTGGTGGCATTAGCCGTAGATTGGGATGTGTCAGATAAGTCAGCTAGTTGACGGCTGTTGGACTGGGGATTATCTTCAACATGAAGTAAAATCACCATTTCTCATTCCTCATTGGTAGCATTCTGGTTTACTACTTTCCGTTTCGTATACTCAACGCTACCACTACCATCAAACTGTTTCATTAAGCACTGAAGAGATTTTCTAGATGGTATACGTCTATTAGGGTACTTCGCTCCGTAAAGCCTTACTGCTAAAAGACAATTTTTTCCCGCCTCGCCCCAGTATATAAACCATATCAATTAATTCATTTTTAGGAAAATCCATAACTATTGCCTTTATACGTCACTTACTACAACAAATTAGACTATTTTTGCTTGCTTAATAGACACGTCAAAAGTTGACAATGCCTACATTTTTGTTTTATCTTGGCAACTATGATGTTATAGCGTAAGTGTATTAAAAAGAAGGGTAAAAATTGAAAAATTCAAAATAAATCGAAAACTATTAGAAATAGGTATATGACGTACTTAATAAAAGTTGGAGGGTTTTGTAAAATCTCTCAGAAGTGTAAAAATTTATTTTGAACACCCTGTAGTATATAACTCAAATTTCTTTACATATATCTTTTTTTTTCATCTCTATAGAACGCTCGTACCAATTATGAGTCTTCCACCTTCAGAAACAATGGCGCTACTGGCAATTTTTTACAAAAAACTGAACTAGTATTTTTTTTAAAAAAATTGAAATATTAGAAGAACTACTAGGCTTAGATATATAATATTATTGATAAAAAAGTTGCCCTGTATACTCAAAAATAATTTTAAACTGTGCACTTTAACATTCTCTAAAAACTATTGTATTTAACATTTTTTCGTCATTCCCGAAACAAATGAGATAATGAACTTTACCCTATCGTTGACTCACCCTGTATATATGCGCGTGAGCGTACAAGTGTATTGGAGAATGCGAAGTATTATTTAAGTATTTAATAAAGCTTAAAATGAGTAAAACCGAAAATTTTAATAATGTTTAGATGAGCTTGTATATTTGTGTATGTTATATATTTTTTTCTCACATAAAGTAGAATTTCTCACGATAATTTGCACTACCGTATACTTACCTATACATATAGAATTTATACGTAGATTTTATTTTGGGAAAATTCTGCGAAATCAATAGTTTATAGGTAATTAGCGATATCGCTTATTATATACAAATGTAATTAAAAAATTATAATAATTATAATAATAAACTTATAATAATAAAAAAATGCTAATAAAAAGAATCGCGATTCTTGACCTCACAAAGTCATAAACCAAAGATCTGAGTTTTTTCTATTTGTTTACTTTTAGCTTAGTGGATAAACTCATTTAAGTTGTACAAAATTAGTATGTAAATGTAACTTGTACTGTTGAAATCCACGTGAAAAAGTGCTTTGAGATTGTTCTTACAGGAATAAAAATTTTTAATAGGAAAAGAATTAGAAACATTTTTCCAAAATGCAGATTTTTGAAAAACACCCTGTATATCTGAAAAGGTACTAGATATCGATATGCGGTTATCACCATTGAGTTTATTATAAAAATTGAGCCAAAGACACCGACATCAGTTTTCGTCTATCTCTTTCAAATAAAGGGGTTTACCTTTAAAATTGTCCAATTTGGACCACCCTGTACAGATACACAAACACCCATGCCCACGCACACTACATAGAATAATACATAACGCATGCACGTAAGCACGTTCACACGAATTATTATATTTTAAATAGTCAATATAATCAATTAAATTCGAAAAGACAGGTGTTTTTTTTTTTTAAATTTCACGCTATATCCAAAATAGCTCGATGAAAGATTTCAAAATTTGTTTATTTTTATTTTATATGCTTTCACAAACCTTCTCCACCAATAATATTGCAATTGGCAAGAATTTTAAATTAAAGTCAGTTCAAGAGAGCCGTTATACATTTCTTAAATAAAAGTTAATATCTGTCACAGTTTCTACACGTCAATTAAATAGCAGTTTCGTTTAGAATAGTAGCAAGGAGACAAGACTACCTCAGTGAAGTGAAATCTTAAATTCGTTATGAAATTATCAGTTATGCAAATGGATTTTTAAGGGTATATACCTAGTCATCTGGGTCAAAAAATTCCATTTTTGGATTTTTACTTTGTCTTTCAGTATGATATCTTAAGAATATTTTCTGAAAGTTTTATAGGAATCGGTTAAAAACTGACGAAGTTATAACTGTTTAAAAGAAGTGCCGTTCGTAGAGTTTTCGAAGCAGGTAGCGAGCAGCTGCTCTCGGGTCAACCTACGCTGACCTTAACTCGACTTTAACGTATTTTAAACTTTTTCTTTTATAATATAACACAAAGAGATTCTTCAATTACCCTTCTTAGAAGGGAAAAGGCATTCACATCTGCTATTCTAAGGTTCTATATTCGAAACTGGGAGTTTGTTCAGTACCATTGTACAGTTCACTCGTAGCAGCGCGCTTTTTTTTATGGGTCTAGCACACGTGCTGGAGGGAAGTCCCTAAAGCGCTCCAGGAGCGGCATGTGTGCAGAAAAAGCGATTCACGTTTTTCTTGAATCGCTGTAAACTGTACTCGGTGGGAAACACAGCGCCGAACAAATTATTCCAAAGGGATGATGTTCTCCATATAAAAGACTGCTTGAAAAGCGTTGTACGTGGAGTAACAAGCTGAACCTCATACGGATGTGAAGCTTGTAGCAATTCACTCGTAGCAATTATTAAAGTATATTTTAATTGACTTTGTTAAATATAATGACAGCTATGGGAGTTCACTGTGGCCGAAATGCACATGACTACGCAGCTAAAGTGGACGGAGAACGAGTTGACATGGCCGAGCGACAATTGCTACAGAGTACAAAAGCAATTAAAATGTATCATAGACAAGAACAAATTAGTATTCTAGAAGCTCAAGTAGCTGATGAAGATTCAGCATATGGCCTTGGAGGCCCTAAGATTCATTTACAGGTAAGACTTTATTTTTTTATTACTGTTTTTTAACCTGATTTTGCAAACTAAAATTTTAAGCGTGAAAATACTTTTTCTTTAAAACCGCTTGGCGGTGTGCAAGATATCTCAAGTATCACTGAATCGATTTTGATGAAATTTAGTACATATTTTCTCTACACAGATGTCTTTGAACGAAGGAATTTTGGTTTTATCATAAACTTTATGTTTAATTAGTAAAAATGCAAACCACGATAACATAATTTTTTCGTTTTTTTTTTTTGGTTAAACCAATGCCATTTGATTAAAAAAATTATTTTTTAAAATCCTGCGTTCAAAGACAAGATTGATCCTTTAGTAAACTAATTTCTTTGCAAATTTTGATTTCAGATGATCCAGCTCCCAGTAATCGTACAAAAAAAGAGATTACAAATTGTATTTTAAGCTATGTATTATTATATAAAATAAAAATCTGATTTATATAATGAATAGTTGCACTAAATATATCTATATATATATATATATATATATATATATATATTTATATATATATATATATATATATATATATATATATATATATATATATATATATGTATATATATATATATATATATATATATATATATATATATATATAGATATAAAGATGTTTTTTTTCCAAAAAAAAAAAATAGTACAATAACTAAATATAAACACGTCGTCGTCAATATTTCTCTTGAGAAATTTTAATTAGGAAAAAAAAAATTAAAATCTCAAGTCCAATAAAACGAATAATAAAACTATTAAATAAGATTGCATGGCATTAAATAATTCACGTGTTATAAGTGTAAAATAATACAAATATACATATATATTAAATACAGATCTAAAAATTATTTTTATTAGAAAAAAATATATGAACTTAAATTTAAATTCATATAATTCTAATAATTTTTTTTTACAGATAAAAGCATTAGGCTGTATATACTTAAGTAGATCTGCAATTATTTTATGCTCTCCTGTACAGGGTGGGACAACGATAGAGTAAAGTTCATTATTTCATTTGTTTCGGGAATGACGAAAAAATGTTAAATACAACAGTTTTAGGGAATATTAAGGTGCATAGTTTAAAATTATTTTTGAGTATACAGGATATTTCAAAAAAGTGTGGCCGATATAACATATCTTTTTTTTTTAAATGGAGTATCCTATTTTCTAACTTATTTTTAAATTCTGCGTAATATTTTATAACTTTTTTATTAATAATGTTATATACCTAAACCTAGTAGTTTTTCTAATATTTCATTTTTTTAAAAAAAAAAACTAGTTTTCAGTTTTGTAAAAAATTGCCAGTAGCGCTATTGTTTTTCTGAAGGTGGGAGACTCATAATTGGTACGAGCGTTCCATAGAGATGAAAAAAAAGATATATATGTAAAGAAATTTGAGTTAGATGCTACAGGGTCTTCAATATAAATTTATGCATTTCGACTAATTTAAATTGAAAAATCTCAAATTTTTTAAATAGCACACCCTGTATATTATTATTTTTTCTGATAGATTTTACAAAACTCTCCAACTTTTATTAAGTATGTCATATACCTATCTCTAATAGTTTTCGATTTATTTTGAATTTTTCAATTCTTTTCTTTATTTTTAATACACTTACGCTATAACATCATAGTTGCCAAGACAAAACAAAAATGTAGGCATTGTCAAATTTTGACATGTCTATTAAGCAAGTAAAAATAATTAAATTTGTTGTAGTAAGTGATGTATAAAGGTAATAGTTATGGGTTTTCCTAAAAATGAATTAATTGATATGGTTTATAAACTGAGCGAGGCGGGAAAAATTGTCTTTTGTCAGTAAGGCTTTACGGAGCAAAGGTCACAAATTGTATTTTAAGCTATGTATTATTATATAAAATAAAAATCTGATTTATATAATGAATAGTTCCACTAAATAAAATTCCTAAAAAAAAAAAAAATAACGCTTTTTTTGGCTCCATGACTAAGTATATCCCCTTAATAAAATAAAACAGTCGTCTAACATTCCTTAATTAATAATGTTTCTCATCATCTATTAACTTATGGAACACATTTACTATCCGAAATTGTTCTTTACGTTCGATATACGGTTGCCTTAAATAAAGTTTGTTTAAGAATCAATTTAAATAGCGATAAAATTTTCAAATAAAAAACGGCATTCAATTTTATCACGAAACTATTATCCTGCAAAACACAAAAGCTTTAACTTCAATTCTTTTTCACTCTCATGGGAGCCAGATATCACACACTATTCGAAAACTAATACACCAAGGTATTGCTATAGTTCCCGTCTATACCGACTCCCGGTTCACTTGCTCTAAACCTGCTTGGAATAAAAATTTGGATATCAAGTAAATAGTCAGGTGTCGAATTCTCACATATAACTTGAGTTCATTTATTTCATTTAAAAAACAATGTAATAAGAACGAAAATAGAAATGAAATTAAAATGAAAATTTTAATAGGAAAAATCAAAAAAAATATATATACAACTAAGTCCGTTATAGAATAGTATAATTATATTCATAAAAATTATTATATTTTTTAGTAAAATTTATACGTATATAATCCACAAATATGATATAATATGATTTACAATTCTGTTTTTTTTAACTAAAATATTAAAGTTATGAACACTTGAAAAAGAGACAACTCTTTATCAATTTAACTTATATTAGTTTTTCAATTTATCATTACAGTTATCGTACTACAGACAGTTTACGACAAAACACGTAATGTGTAAACCTATGATTCACAATTCTTTTATTGACATATTGAAAAAATTTTCATGTTGGTAAAAACTTGAAGAAAAAAAACTTCGATTCAGTTTATCAAGCAGAGGTTCAGATATAACTTTTCCACGCTCCTAAGCAAGCCAGACATTATGCACTATTTGAAAACTAATAGACCGAGGTATTGGTACAGTTTTGATTTACACCTGGCTCGGTTCAATAAAAATCTGAATATCCCGAAAACAGTCTGATGTCGAATTTCCACATATCACTTCACTTCATTAAGTCAAGTTTAGGGTAAGTAAAAAATCAAAATGAAAATAAACTATTAACACAAAGTTAACAAAAAAACATGATAATAAGAAAAATAAACAATAAAATAATTACACGACGATAAAAAAATATATACTATTTTGAACTGTTGTGTATGACATAACGAAATAATTTACAAATTATACATGTATTTTTTAAAAAATCTATGAATGTGTAGTCCAGAAACTGATATATTATCTATTAATAAATTTTATAATAATGTGGAAAAACCGCTGTCTATCCGTTAGTGCGCTTATCATTCGAGAACCGCTTATCCGATTTACGTGCTTCTTTTTTAAAACATACATATGTTCTCTGGCCAGATTAGAGAATATATTTTATTACATTAGGTAACATAAGGAATAAGCAGTGACGATAATAGAGAATCAAGTCGGACAAAAGTTTGCCGCTAGCGCGTTCTCTTGCAATACACTGCCTAAATCATTAAATATGGAACAGTATCATGTAACAAAGAATATAATATATATAAAATGCAACGTCTCTCTGTCTGTCGGTCAGTCCGTTAGTGAGCGTATGACTTGAGAACCACTTATCCGAAATACAAGTTTTTTTTTAAATTCATATATTTGTTCTCGGGCCAAGTTACCTATAATATTCTATAATATATATAAAATGCAACGTCTCTCTGTCTGTCTGTCTGTCTGTCCGTTAGTGCACTTATCACTCGAGAACCACTTATCAGATTTTTACGTGTTTGTTTTTACATTTACATTTGTTCTCTAGGAAGTTTATCTATAATCTTCCATTATATATATATATATATATATATATATATATATATATATATATATATATATATATATATATATATATATAATGAAACGTCTCTCTGCCTGTCCATTAGGGCACTCGAGAACTACTTGGTCGATTTACGTGTTTTTTTTTTAATTCATACATTTGTTCTCTGGCCAGGTTATCTATAATCTTCCATAATATATAAGGATTAAGCAGTGACGAAAAAGTTTGCCGCTAGCTCGTTTTCTTGCAACAGATTGTCTAAACCATTAAATATGGAACAATGTTATGTAGCAAAGAATATAATATATATAAAATGCAACGTCTCTTTGCCTGTCTGTCCGTTAGTGTGCTTATCACTCAAGAACCACTTATCCGATTTACGTGTTTTTTTTTTAGATTTATACATATGTTCTCTGACCAGGTTATGGGATATATTTTATTACGTTAGGTAATATAAGATCGTGAATCGCTTCTTCCTCACACGTGCCGCTCCTGGAGCGCTTTAGGGACTTCACTGCAGCACGTGTGCTAGACTCATAAAAAAAAAGAAATAAGCAGAGACGATAATAGTGAATCAAGTCGGAAAAAATTTGTCTCTAGCGCACTCTCTTGCAATACGCTGACTAAACCATTAAATATGGAACAATATCATGTAACAAAGAATACAATATATATATATATATATATATATATATATATATATATATATATATATATATATATATAAAATGCAACGTCTCTCTGTCTGTCTGTCTGTCCGTTGGTGCGCTTATCGCTCGAGAACCACTTATCCGATTTACGTGTAATTTTTTAATTCATACATATGTTCTCTGGCCAGGTTATATAATAAAAATAATCTATAGATTATATATACGAGAAGTCTCTCTGTCTGTCTGTCTGACCGTCCGTTAATGTGCCTCTCATTCGAGAACCACTTAGCCGATTTACGTGTTTTTTTATAAAATACATATGTCCTCTGGCCAGGTAGCAGGATATATTTTATTACGTTAGGTAACATAAGCAATAATCAGTGACGATAACAGTGAATCAAGTCCACGCGAGCGGACTCGCGGTCACGGCTAGTATATTTATAAACGCTTAAAGAACAAATTATTCGTCTAGTCGTTCCTGCAATATTAAATAAAATTTTTCATATCTTGTAATATAAGTCCCAATTCAGTATAACAAGACGTTATGTTTAAAATATGATTCATAATTCTTCTAAAGTAATGTTGAAAGCATTTTCATGTATTTCAACAACAAAAATTTGAAATAGAAAACTTTGGTCAAGTTTATCAAGAATCTGTTATTATGCAGGATACTCAGGATTCAGGTAGAATTCTTCAAGGTCTCAAGAGAGCCAGGCATCATACACTATCTGAAAACTAATACACCAAAGTATTGGTATAGTTTCAATTTATACCTGACTCGGTTCACTTACTATATTTTCAACTTGTCTGGAATAAAAATCTGGATATCAGCAAAATAGTATGGTATCAAATTCCTATATATTAAATTTCGTTAATATTACTTACAAATAATGTAAGTTCAAGGTTATTGGTTATAAGTGAACAACCCCTCCAAGTTGCTTATATAAAAGGTTAGGCAAAGATATTAAACGCAGAAGTTGTAACGTTTCTAACCTTTTTTTTTACGCAGGTAAAACAGAAACAATCGCGTAACACGTTTTGTCATATGATACAAACTTTATATTTGTATGTAACCTCGTGTTTTTAAGGTTTATGAACACCTAATTCCAGAAACGCCGATATATATTTGTTGCATTATTTTGCAAAATAGGGAAGACTAAACTCTATTTCTGACTTTCCCAAAGTTGGTTATGCACAATTGACAATAATGAAAACGTGCAATGGTACCATATTTGCTTATGAAATTAATTTTTTTTTATTGTTCACCTCCCCGCCTGAGTAGCCGTTTTTTCATATCCTGAGGATATCGGCGGGGATGTCGTAATACCCATCAACGTTGTCTAAGTACTGAGGCATACATTTTTAACAACGCGTTAGTGCTACCACGGACGTCGTTGCATTTCTGCAAATAACTACTACCTGTGTACACAGGTGGCCAGGCGAAATATACTCAAATAAATTAATAAATAAAGTATACCGACCTGCCGGGATTGGCACCCGAGACCGTTACTACGCCACGGAGCTACGAGCCGCCACATAGTTTGATAGTAATAAGTTAGAACTAGTATAAAAATATTTTTTTCGGAAAGCAAGAAATGAAATACTCTACATAACTTTAAAACCCAGGGTCGATTTTGGCTGACTGCACTATATTCCTTTAGGCCTTTCGGTCTTCTATTAAATTCGAATCCAGCGGGGTACTCCTTCTTAAAAGATCCGTCGTGACAGTGTCCTTCTATTTTAAATATGATCTTCGGGGTGGCCTTTTGCCGACCGTATGCACTTCTATATCAGCCACGCCAATCTGTCATTATGCAGTCTTTGAATATGTCCATACCATCTTAAGCGCTGGGATTTTTATTTCTTTAACAATGTCA
>CM032453.1:77744941-77764941 GCA_019049505.1 Pachyrhynchus sulphureomaculatus | reverse complement strand
TCTTTTTTGGAATTCATTTCTATTTTTTTTAAAAGGCTTTAGCTGTACGAAATTTTGGGCACCATCCATTTTAAAATAGAAAGGATCTAACTTCAGCTAAAAAAATGGAAAAATGCTGAAGGGTTTTATGGGTATTACTAAAAAGAATTAGTCTAGTACAACTTATCCTAAAAAAAAATAAATATTCAGTGAGACACTAGCTTTAATCAAAAAAGAAAATTTATTCATGTTTTTTTAAAATGAAAAGTTCTAACCTTTACAGTTTTACCTAACAAATTCTAGCCTAACTAGTAGTTGTTACATTAAAATTTCAGACTATTATAACCCCCGAAGACGAGAAATCGTGCTTTACACTTCACTTTTTAGTCTGTTTTACATTGCAGTTAAGGCGCTACTCTCGAATAAGTCTATTGAAGGGAGTTTTGTTGACTTACTGTTTTTTATTCCTGCTGTGATCGACTACGCCCGATTTCACACTTTTTCTTAACTAACACTTAGAAAGCTCACTACGGCTTTTATTTAAGACACTGGTGCTTTTACTTAGCGGCTCTGATGAAAATTAGCCTACTTCGGCTAGATGGAAAATAGCCTCTCGGCTAGACGGTACTGCCTGGCTGCGGCTAGATGGAAAACAGCCCGGCAGCGGCTTAATGGTACTGCCTGGTTGCGGCTAGATGGAAAACAACCTCGATTTACGGTCTGCGGAGCCTTAAATAATCGTGCGACTTTTGCCAGTAATATCACGACGCTCCAATCAAAACTGCCGATCAAACATTCCACCAATCGCGGCGTAGCGAGAGGTTCGGTCAGGAACCCGCACCACCGTATATACCGAACGTCTGGGAATCCCTGTTTAATATACCGTTCGGAACAAAAATGAAAATAAGTACAATTTGAAATGGAAAAATCAGTAACATTACATGGTCTTAAAATCTAGGAAAAAATGAATGTTACATTTACCCCCTTCCAAAAAGAAATAGACTACACTAGTCTATTAAACTTAGGCTACTTATGAAAAGGTACAAAGTGGTACACTATCACTTAATACTAAGGTCAGAACTTAAAACAAAATTACAAACTTCGGACCTTACTACTAGACTTAATTCAATTAAGCACTAATATTAAGTACAATGGAAACCAAATGAAAATCTTTGCAAGTACACAAGAATCTTATAACTAGACCTAACTTAATTAAGCACTAAGGTTAAGTACATCAAAAAGTAAATAAAAATCCTTGCATGAACATAAGAAATACCTGTTCAAAGTAACAATCGCGGTCTTCTTATATAAAAGAATCAGCTCTGTTATCGTTACCAAAACAAAAAATAATTTAACTTTGTCTAGACTCTTGTCTAAATCAAAAAAATGAACTGAAATAAAATATGAACACCCCCCTTAAAACATTTTAAGGATTGTCTGAAAATTTTCTATTTCAGCAAAAGAAATTTATAAAAATTCTTAAATAAAGAAAAAAAATAAAAAAATGATTCTAGTGCAAACACTTACACTAAAAAGAAAAAAAGTCTTGTCAGACCATTTAGCACAAGGCCAAAAAAAAAAAAAAAATATATCTGGATAAATATCCAGACAAACGCTCGGGAGAAAATCGCCATCCATGCTCTAGCTCATCACTAAGAGAACATTCTAAATCTAGTATCACTACTAGTCGCACTCGGAAAATAATCGCACTCTATCGCGCAATGTCGGCGTCCTAAGACATCTAGACATGCTAAAATCGCTAGGGAAAACTCTACATCGCGCAATGTCGACGTCCTGAGACATCCAGACATGCAAAAATCGCCAGGGAACACGTCAGCTTATCGCCAACTAAACACTCTGGTATATCGCCAGAAAAAAACCTCGGCTCCTCGCCAAGAAAACATTCTGGTATATCGCCAGAAAAAACCTCGGCTCCTCGCCAAGAAAACACTCTGGTATATCGCCAGAAAAAGCCTCGGCTCCTCGCCAAGAAAACATTCTGGTACATCGCCAGAAAAAAAAGCTCGGCTCCTCGCCAAGAAAAACACTCTGTAAGCAGTCCTCGACTACACAAAGCCTGCGTTCTAAAAGAACAATCTCGCCATCAACATAGTGAGCAGCTATAAAAGCCAACAATATCACTATAGGCACAGTGAATAGCTATAAAAGCTAAAATTCACTCTAAACACAGTGAATAGCTATAAAAGCTAAAATTCACCAAACTGAATGATCCTGCTTCAAAAAGCAACGTTCACTAAGAACAGAATGATTAGTCTGCGCACAACTAACATTCAAGGAAACATTCCCAATATAACTATATGAGACAGCAAGTCTCGAAATAGGACCTCCCCTAAAGTCATAATCCTATATAGGAGTCCATAAGCAAAACGACTCAAAATCTCGCATTTTGAGCACATGCCCTCAGGCAACCAACATACACTGAAATATATACAGAAATATATACAGAAATATATACAGACATATATACAGGAGTTCAAATCCCAAACTCTTGGTTATGATAACTCCATACTGAGCTTGGTGAAAGCTCTTAGCAAAAGCTAATCAAATATTCGGCACATCGCACCAAAGTGACAAATCTGCCTAGAAACATGAGCCAGAAGAAACGCCCTCCGTCATTCTTCAGGGTGGCTACACAGAGATATAAAACTTAACCAGCATTGCGCCTCTTCAAGTTGCATGAAGAAACCTCGTGTACTGGTCTCGCCCTAGAACAACAACGAAAAACATTCAATCCATCCCACATAACAGGAGACAAACACCTCACCACGATATACTGAATGGTGGAGACAATAAAATACAGAATTGGTGACCCTGGTGTCCACCAACAAAAGGGAGTAGATTATAGCATCCACTAAACTGAAACGGTGTCTACCACACCACCATAAGTCAAAAAAATTTAATCAATAGGGTGTTCCGAAACACACTACTGCCAACAGCCTGTCACCACTAATAGGCTAATTGGAGCTGAGGTCGACTACAGTAGCTATGCTCTCCTTTGGCTCAAATAGAAATAACCATTGGGTAACAAAACCCCTAAAGGTCCCAAAGGTCAAACGTTCACCCCCCATAGACTACCCTTCCAATCAGTCTGTTCCTCAGGAAGACTAACTCCCTGCCAAACGTCGAAACGGCATCTGTTAGCACCCGGTGCATCACAGCCTGTAAAAACAAATAACTCATGGGATACAACCTAAAAGGTTTACAAGGTTGACTTAACCAAGCTTCTAACGAAATTTTTAAAAAAACGAAAATGAGCTTAAAAAGCTACATGAAGCAAAAAATTTCTCAAATTTTTGGTGGCAACGCAACAAAACTTTTGAAGACGACAAGAGCTTTTCCAGCTTAATCAGAAACAAGAAGAAAACATCGTTGACAGCTAAAATATTCGATCATGGTGTTAATCGTCTCCCTAGACAATAGCCTCTAGAAGAAACTGCTACAGGTATCAGGCATAACCGTTTTCTGTCAGCCCAAACTTCTAGATTACCCCTTGGAAATCTAAAAATTCGGTTAGGAATCTTCCTTCACTGCGCTTAGCCTCTCTTAACAAGGTTCTCATCTCGGTATCAGATTTTGATCATTTCTTTGTGAAACTACTGTCTTACTCTGCTCTCATCTCTTGGAAATGATCAGCCTTTAGTTCTCCTGCAGAACTTCAATTTTCTATCAATCGGATAGTATACCGAAAAAACTCAACATACGCCTATGAGTCTATGCAAAAAAAATTTTAAAAAAATTAGTGACTCAAAGGTAACGTTTAAACGGCTCTGAAAAAAAAATAGAAAATACCCTCAGTTTGTCAATTCAGAAGAAGATCTAAACCAAAATAATCCAAGTCTTAGACTTACTGGATAAACCAAAATCAATTTACTCTTAATTGCACCCAAAATATACCATTAAGGTAATAAAAATACACCCACTCGGGTAACGAACTTTGAAATTGCTCTTAAAAATTTTGACTCTACATCACACTACACGAGCTACCTCTTGCGCTTGTCCTAACTCAAGATCACCTTGGATTGCCTCTAATCAAAATTTCGCTTCCAAGTGTCAAGAACTGGATATTATTTGGGGTCATAAGCAAATCAAATCCCGCGACCACCGACATACCAGTCTTATGATATATCCTGAGTGTGACTCTTTCGCAAGCTCGCAAAAGCTGAGTCGATGCTAAACATCAACCACAATCAACCTAAGTTTGGGATATGGCCAATACCCAAAACCTTAGCATTAAACAATAAAAGTAAGCTATTCTCTGCTCAACTTTTATAACAGTCAAAAAAAACGAGGTCGTCACCTCTACAGAGCAACATCAAAAAAAATAAAGTAAAGCAATTAAGATAATGTAAATATAAATTATTCTTCTTCTGACAAACTTTCATTAGGGTTAGGTTCATTGAATGGTTTTAAGTCTTTAATATGCCATCGTCCTATTTTTAGTCCCATCTAAATTAACTAAACCATAAACTAAATCTGAAATCTTTTCTCTAATCACGCAATGCACATACTTAGGTACTAACTTAGATGTGAATTTATCAGCTGCACTGGAAAGAATTTTATTTTTTCGCCAAACGTGATCACCTATCTTAAAGGCAAAATCCCTTTTTCCTAAGGTTGTAAGACTTACTGTTCCGTTCATAAGCCTTATGTATCCTACTACGCACGTCGGTGAAAATATCTTTTAAACCCTTTAAATTTTCGGCGTACGCACCCCTGTTACCCGGAATTATTTCGCTGTCAACATTGACATCCAAATCTAAATTTTTATAATACGATCCAGATAGAGGTATATGTCTGCCGTAAACTAAGAAAGACGGTGTGAACCCTGTTACTTCATGTCTTGCGGTATTTATTGCTTGTTGGATTTTGGAAATATTGCCATCCCAAGTGTCATGTGAATCCACGTAACTTCTTAAAGCGGTCCCGACTGTTCGGTTATTACGTTCCACAAAATTACATTGGGGAGAGTACACGGGATTAAAACGGATGTTAAAACCATAAGTTTCACTTAAGCTCTTAAAACTTTTTAGAGGTAAACTGAGTACCGTTATCGCATATTAAGAGCGATGGAACACCGTGGATTAGAAAAGACATTATTTTCCAAAATTCTCTCTATATGTCCAGCTTTAGAGCTTTTCAAAGGAAATAGCATGGTATACTTTGTAAACCAGCAAGAAACCACGAGAAGCCATTTATTTCCCTTTTTTGAACGTGGGAATGGGCCTACTAGATCAGCTGCTATGACTTGAAAAGGGTAATTAACCGTTTTCTCTTTTCCCATCAGTCCCATAGGTAGTGCATTTGGAGATTTCTGCGCTCCACATACTTCACAAGTCCTCACAAACTTTAAGATGTCAAAACGCATTTTTGGCCAATAATACTGTTCCTGAACCCTGTGAAGAGTTTTATAAAAGCCAAAATGACCAGAAGTAGGAGGAGTGTGACACATGTCTATAATTTCCTCTCTCTGTGGTTTAGGAACTAGTATTTTCCACTCGGGTACATTAACTTTTAAAGGCAACTGGTTTGGGATAAACTTGTACACGAAATCATTTTCCACTTTCCACTGCGGAAAATTTTCAGGAAATTCTTTTATTTGCTGCCGTAAATTGTCGTACCATGGATCTATGCGATCTATGTCAACTGTATCAATTTTTACGCCAATCTCTGCATTAAGACTGTTTTCGTCCGCTGTATGATCTGGGATTCTTGACAAAGCGTCAGGAATAACATTGTGGACTCCTTTTCTATGAATTAAAGTAAATGTGTGTTGTCTCAGCCTAATCGCCCAACGCGCTAGTTTGCCACTAGGGTTTTTAATAGAATTAAGCCACAATAAACTATAATGATCTGTTATGACCGTGAAAGGAACACCTTCTATGTAAGGTCGAAACTTTTCGATGTTAAAGAGTACTGCTAAACATTCTTTTTCAACAACCGAATAGTTACGTTCAGCCTTTGATAAAGTTCTACTGGCATACGCTATCACTCTTTCCTCACCATTGATTTTCTGTGTTAGGACGCCCCCTAAACCGGTATTAGAAGCATCGCTAGAAATATAAAACTGTTGGGAAAAATCTGGTTGGGATAAAATTGGGAGCTGAAACCAATAGCTCTTTAATCTTTATAAAGATTCTTCGGCTGCCTTTGTCCAATCTATCGATTGTCCTTTTTTTCGTCCTTTCAAAAGATCATTAATAGGCGACAACAGGGTAGAAAAATTCTCAATAAAACGTCTGTACCATGAACACATTCCTACGAAGCGCTTAACTTCCGTAGTATTAGTAGGTCTCGCATAATTAACCATGCTTGCTACTTTATCCGGGTCGGTACGCAAGGAATTTGAGCCTACAATATAGCCTAAAAACTTTAGAGAAGTTTTGAAAAAATCACATTTGCTCAAATTTATCGTCAGTCCGGCCTCTTTCAATTTATTTTTACTTCTTTAAGTAAGCGAATATGCGATTCGAAGTCTTCCGATGTTACTAAAATATCATCGAGATAGGTAAAAATATGTGGCTCATATTTCGGACCAAATATAGCGTCTACTAACCGTTGCTGAGTTTGAGCAGCGTTCTTTAGACCAAACGGCATAGTGACGAACTGAAATAGACCTCGGCCTACTACTGCAAAAGCGGTCTTTTCCTTAGAGGATTTGTCCAAAGGAATTTGCCAGAAAGCCTTTCTAAGATCTATCGAGGATACATACTTAGCATTCCTGAGTGATGTCAAAATTCTGTCGATGTTCGGTAATGGGTAGTTATCAAATTTGCTGACCTCGTTGAGCTTTCTTCCGTCAAAGCATAGACGACACTGTCCATCGGCCTTTTTCACCAATAAGATTGGAGAACACCAAGGACTGTTTGATTCTTCAATCACTCCGAGTTTCAACATTTCGTCTAACTCTTTATTTAATACTTTTGACATATACGGAGACATGGCGAAGGGCCTTGTCTTTACAGGACTGGCATCAGCCGTATCTATAGACATGGTGATTTTATTCGTTCGGCCTAACCTATCTTTGCTACTTATTTCATTGAAAGAGCTTATTATTTTTTCGCTTTTAAGCGTTCCGTCCGCGAGAGATCATCTAGGGTACATAGACGCGAGAAAAGGTTTTCTAAAGAATTTTCTGAATAACAATCTTTAAAACTTGTTTGAGAGTTGACTTCTAGGGACTGTGGATACCACGAATTATCTTTTAAAATTTACTAAAATTCCGAATTTTTGTGCAAAATCACATCCTAAAACCAAAGTATGTGATAGAGAAGGTACTACTAAAGCAGAGATTACTAAACAATGACCATTGCAGACTAGCGGCAACTCAACCGTACCTAAAACTTTTAGACGGTTGCCATCTGCAGTGGTAACACTTCTATTTTTGACGTGGCATATTTTTATACTTAAACGACTTAAAATTTTAATACCATTCTGACCTAAAACGGAGGCATTTGCACCAGAGTCAAATAAAGCCGAGAAATGGACACCTAATAATTTTATATGCGGTCCATTATCTAAATATTTATGCACGAATAAAGGAGACATGTGACCATTTGGAGAAGCAGGAGTTTTAATTTGAGAAGGAGAATTTTTATTAGACTAAAAAAATCAGAAACTTTTTGTAACCATTTAGTCCAATCTGATTTATTGGAATATTTCTTTACTTAAGATCCTCGTTAGAATCTTTCTTTTATCCGCGACCGGACGTTCTGAGAAAGTACGACGGATTTTCAGTTCATAGTCTAACTCATATTCCAGTAGTGATTGACTTTTAAAATTAAAGGCTTCCATAATAAATGAATAAAATTTAAAAGAATTGTTTAAAAAAATCGTAAAAATATTTCTCCTGTGCTCCCTATAGTCTAAATAAAAAATATGCAAAGGCACTTAAAATATGTAAACTTCTTTACTAAACATAAAAAAAAATCTTCGACAATTTCAAAAAAAAAATTTTAAGTATTGCCTTGTGTTAAAATAAAATCCTTTTACCAAAAATGTTAAGAATTTCCAACAAAAAAATCTCCAGATATCGTTTTTCGTATCAGCTAAGTATTTTTAATATTCATGCAAAACATCGGTGAGAAGAAAGAACAGTTTTTTGTTCGGTTAACCGCAAAATCTAACACTGCAAAAAATTAAAGTAAACCAGCACATCTGCTAATCTGAACTATAAAGCTAGCTTTTAAGAAAAAAGTAGGAATCTCTTATCTTAGAGTCAACAACAAAATTCAAATATCTATATCAGATAAATTGAAATAAAAAAATTCTACAAATTTCCTGCTTTTGTCTTACTGCTATAGTGTAGTTTCGTTTAATAAATATTATGAAATAAAAATATCTGCAAAGTTAGAGCTTTTACTTTGTTCGAAAGCTAGTACACTGAACCCTTTTTAAAAAAATAAAATTCCAAAAGCCCCGCGTTGACAGCGCTATTTTGTAACGTGTGAAAAATGTTGCCCCAAGCTTGGGCGTAATTTTGTAAGGTGTGAACTGTCCTCAGTTTGAGGCATCTTTTTTTTTGTCCCCTGTGAGAAGTTGTTTGTCCCACGCTTGAGCGCAATTTTGTAACATTGGAACTTGCCCGCACGTTGTGGTGTCATTTTGTAACTTATGAAAAGGTGTTTAAAAGTTGCGCCCCACGTACACTGCGTCATTTTGTACCGTTTGAATATTGGACACCCCAAGCTTGAGCACAATTTTCTTGCCGCCCCGCTTTAATTTCTGATAATGAATTGAGTGACTACCCTGATTTTAAAAAGAACTAAAGAAATTAAAGAAACACACTAGCTCAGTTTTCCTTGGTAGAGAGATATGGGTAAGAGATAATTTTTGTACGTCTTTTTTGGAATTAATTTCTATTTTTTTTTAAAAGGCTTTAGCTGTACGAAATTTTTGGGCACCATCCATTTTAAAATAGAAAGGATCTAACTTCAGCTAAAAAAATGGAAAAATGCTGAAGGGTTTTATGGGTATTACTAAAAAGAATTAGTCTAGTACAACTTATCCTGAAAAGAAAAATAAATATTCAGTGAGACACTAGCTTTAATCAAAAAAGAAAATTTATTCATGTTTTTAAAATGAAAAGTTCTAACCTTTACAGTTTTACCTAACAAATTCTAGCCTAACTAGTAGTTGTTACATTAAAAATTTTAGACTATTATAACCCCCGAAGACGAGAAATCGTGCTTTACACTTCACTTTTTAGTCTGTTTTACATTGCAGTTAAGGCGCTACTCTCGAATAAGTCTATTGAAGGGAGTTTTGTTGACTTACTGTTTTTATTCCTGCTGTGATCGACTACGCCCGATTTCACACTTTTTCTTAACAAACACTTAGAAAGCTCACTACGGCTTTTATTTAAGACACTGGTGCTTTTACTTAGCGACTCTGATGAAAATTAGCCTACTTCGGCTAGGTGGAAAATAGCCTCTCGGCTAGACGGTACTGCCTGATGGAAAAACAGCCCGCAGCGCTAGGTATGGAAAAAACAGCCTCGATTTACGGTCTGCGGAGCCTTAAATAATCGTGCGACTTTTGCCAGTAATATCACGACGCTCCAATCAAAACTGCCGATCAAACATTCCACCAATCGCGGCGTAGCGAGAGGTTCGGTCAGGAACCCGCACCACTCACCGTATATACCGAACGTCTGGGAATCCCTGTTTAATATACCGTTCGGAACAAAAATGAAAATAAGTACAATTTGAAATGGAAAAATCAGTAACATTACATGGTCTTAAAATCTAGGAAAAAATGAATGTTACAATATATATATATATATATATATATATATATATATATATATATATATATATATATATATATATATATATATATATATCTATGTATGATTATCTGGAATCGATCTGGACTGTAAAGCTCTTTTCCTTCTTTAAAACTCAATATTTCGTTATCGTTTGATAACTTCTTCAGGAGTAACTAAAAAATTAATACACCTATATTAAAACACTATTCTTTTTCGTTAAGGTATTAAAATATTGAAATATCACAAACAATTATGAAACAAACTAACAATCAATTAAAACACGTACGAAAATGCGAGTTTGTCCTCGAAAACCAACACTCAACATGAACAAAACTGAGAGTAAACAGCCTCGGTACATAAGCACTGCTGCCGTAAATTCCAAACGAACGGAAAAACGGCAACATAAAAACGTCTTTACTTTACTTTATACTAAGAGGTGGCAAAACTTTAATTGTTATTAATGCTGTAATTGTAAATGATTAATACCTATTGATTATGTTGCTATAAATAATACTGAGTTGGTTCGTGTCTGATTTACAGTTAATTGACTTTGGGTCCCAGTTGATACGGTACATTTTCTTAAAAAGTCTCCCTTTATAGTTATTGTCATGAGCTCAGATTTTAACGTTGTTATAGTCAAAAATATGACCTGTTTTCAAATGATGTTGCACCACAGCACACGAATTCGTTCCAAATAGGCAGTCACTCCTGTGCTGTGTGAGTCTCTGTTTTCAACACACTGAGTATGTCTGTCCAATATAACACGCCTCACTTTGCAGTCAGCCTATAAACTTCGTTTGGAATTTACGATAGTGCATATGTACCGAGGCTGTTTACTACTCTCAGTTCGTTGTAGTAAATCGAGATGTTGAGTGTTGGTTTCGAGGACAAACTCGCATTTTTCGTACTTGTTTTAATCGATTGTTCGTTTTGTTTTCATAATTTTTTGTTATATTTCAATATTTTAATACCTTGACGAAAAAGAATAGTGTTTTAATATAGTTGTATTAATTTTGTAGTTACTCCTGAAGAAGTTATCAAACGATAACGAAATATTGAGTTTTAAAGAAGAAAAGAGTTTTTATTTACAGTTCAGATCGATTCCCGATAAGAATACATATATCTGACTGACACATGGTCAATAACATATAACCAAAATCTTTATATATATATATATATATATAGAGGATAGCTCATAAAAACTCGTTAAAATTTAATTACACTGTCGTTTAAAAAATAATCATTTAGTTACTGTGCACACAACAATAATTTACAGTAATAAAATATGTGCTCAGAAATAAAGTAACTAGTTATTACAGAAAACAAAATTTTCGATTTGAATTAGGGACCAGACGAGACAAAGGCTTGCTGAGAGATTACAAGTGCGGATTTTTACCTTACTATTAAAATACATGTCACTCAAAGGATTTGCTAGAAAATAATCTAAAGCAAACGAAAGGATAAGTTAAGTTTAAAAAGTAGAGTTTTAATTTTCACCTAAAAATGGCGAATCCAAATTAATTTCTTGTTTTTTTTTCCTTTTAGAAAGTTATATGACGTTTATAAACTCCAAAGGTTTAACCGGCATTGGCGTTGATTAACACCGTGTTAATTAGATTTTGACACGAAACCTCTCATTTTATTTTACACAAACGTATTTTGCTTTCTTTCATTTTCTTTGGGGTGGTTTTTAACATCCTTTTTTAGATTATTTTTGCGTGCTTTTGGGTATAACGGCATGTTTATTCACAATTAAGTATGAAAATTCAGAAAAAAATATTTGAAAGAAAATTCCCAAATTGTTCCTGTTTTATTCATAAGCACGTAATTACACTGGATAAAAGAATCAATTAACCTTTGTAATTAATTATAAAGTTCCTAAAATAAAGAACATTAAAATGAAAAAAAAGCCTTAATCGTAAGGTAATTGTCTTTATATTAATGTGCCAATTTTTCAAACATTCCTTTCATTCCTTAATTTTTATATATTTATATATATATATATATATATATATATATAATATATATATATATATATATATATATATATATATATATATATATATATATATCTATATATATATATATATATATATATATATATATATATATATATATATCTATATATATATATATATATATATATATATATATAATATATATATATATATATATATATATATATATCATTCTTCGTCAACCGGACCCCCCAATACGCAATTTATGACGACGCAATCTGGTCCAGATTAAATTTTATAATACGTAGTTTTGAATTTTGAATAACATATTAAGAAATTATGCTGATTTGGGCTCAATACCGACCCAAACCTTAAAATGAATTTCAAAAAATATCAGAAAAACTAAAGTAAAAATGTAATTCCCTAATATTACCAAATGTTTTCTTTGATAATCCTATTTTACAGCAAAAACCTACAACCTTTGGAGGAAAAGTTTTTTTTTATAGCCTCAATTTTGGGAGATATCTGTCAAAGCGTATTTGTCATATTTTGGATATTCAACAAATTTTTACTCGAAAACTAAAACTTTTGGAGAAATCATGTAAAAGACAAAAAATACTAGAATTACCATGAATTTTTTCAGGATTTTTGAGGTACTTTTTAACAATTCGTTATTTTTTTTACGATTTTTTCGTTCTAAAACAATTTGCCGGTGCATACAGGTCAAAATTGTTAAAAAAGTGCTTTAAAAATTCCGAAAGAAATCATGGTAATTCTACGAATAAAAACAATTATTTTTTATCTATTACATAAATTGTCTAAAAGTTTTAGTTTTCGAATAAAAAAATTGTTGAATATCCAAAATATGGCAAATGGGCTATAACAAATATCTCAGAAAATTAAGGCCATAAAAAAAACTTTTTCCTACAAAAGTTGTAGATTTTTTTGGGATAGAATAAGATTATGAGAGAAAACTTTTGGTTATATTAGGAAATTACATCTTTACTTTAGTTTTTCTGAAATTTTTTAAAATCCATTTTCAGATTTCGGTCTGTATTTAATCCAAATCACCACAGTTTCTTAATATGCCACTCAAAATTCAAAACTAAATACCACAAGCTTTAATCTGAACCAGAATGTGTCCTCATAAATTGCGTCAATTTATGGACTAATGGGTGAGTCCGGTTGACGAAGAATGATACCTGTACGTTACGAATACATTTTTCCAAAAGCCAGAACATATATGATGGACAAGCAAAGCCCAGATGGTATAATAAGAAACGAAATTGATTATGTTTTATCATATATTGTAATCGACACGACAGTCCTTAACACACGATAAACACTGACAGCGACCATTGGATGCCCAGAACAAAAATAAGAATAAATCTGAAGCAGAAGAGACATAGATTGATAACGCATACAAAGATTAAGTTGGGAATGTGGAATCTTTGGCACAATGATACTACTCAGTATATATCACCACTACACCAAACACTTTATTTTGCACTCGACGCGTGTTTCGTCGCTAACCATGTTAGCTTCATCAGGAGCGATGATTAAGTTAATCATCGCTCCTGATGAAGCTAACATGGTTAGCGAAACGCGCGTCGAGTGCAAAAATAAAGTGTTTGGTGTAGTGGTGATATATACTGAGTAGCATACAAAGATGACGACACCAACGGAAATAATATAGCAAAATACAGACGAATATCGACAAGCACTGGAGAATCATATAAAATACATAAGCTACCAAACATAACTTGATGAACTAATCGCCCAATCGCCCTTGTCGTGACTACAAAAGACAAAACACAAAAATTAAGTAGAGACACAAAATCTCATGAAACAGAGAATACTATTAAGAAATGTTCCTACAAATGGCAGGTTAAAATTGGCAGAAACAGACAAAAAAATAAAGAAAAAGATCAGCGAAGACGTCAAACAATACAGAAACTCGAAAATAGAAGAAACTCAATCAACAAATCAGTCAAAGGAGATATCAAATAATAAAAGTTGTAAATAACGATCGCACAAATCAAAGAGATAAAGGAAGCTACAGAGAAATATTATCAAACACTATATGACACGAAAATGTCGCCACCGCCCGGCAAAAAAAAAGAAAATAGAGTGATAGTAAGAAACGTGGTATCTGAAGAAATTCCCGATGTGACGACGGATGAAATACTGAACACCCTACAACATGTGTATAACAACAAAGATCCAAGAGGCGGTAAAATAACTATAGAAATGATAAGGTATGGAGGGGCATCGATAATATAATCTCTTTAAGTTCTATTTAACCGGTGCCTTATAGACAGTAAAATACCAACACATTGAGTAAACGCCTTGATTGTGCTTACTTTTAAACAAATTTAAATTAGAAAATTACAGACCCATCAGCTCGTTATCACATATATATCAACGAACAAATTAGATAGTTATCAACCGCAGTCCTTAACGCCTTAAGTAACAGCAGGGTCGATAAAAGATACACAACTCTTCTTGAATACCTATATGAAAATGCCACTTCACAATTAATACTTGAAGAAAAAACAAATATGATCAAAATTAAAATAGAAATTAGTAAAGGCTACTCGATAATCCTAAAGCTCACACTGACTCTAGAAGACATGTTCAAATCGTTAAAGTGGGAAAATAAAACCAAATATTTGAACAACGAAAGTGAAGACAACAGCCAGGAACTCTAAATAGAAGGTTAAAGAATAGGAAAGGTACAAACATTCAATCAATCAATATATACTGCCGGTGTTAACTTATGGCACTGAAACGTGGGCTTTAAATAAAAGTATAATAAATAAACTCCAGGTAACCCAAAGAGCAATGGAGAGGAGAATGCTAAATATTAAGCTACAAGATCGTATTCCTAACATGGAGATTCAAAGAAGGTAAAAAGTGACAGATGTAATACAATGAATATGTATATTAAGGTGAAATTGGGCGGGGCATATCGCAAGAATAAATGATAAGAGTCGTATAGTTAAACGGAAGCCTAGAGAACGCAAACGATGCTGAGGTAGACCAGAGAAAAGATGGGCGTTCGTCATGGATGGAATAAACTGATGATGATGACATATATATATATATATATATATATATATATATATATATATATATATATATATATATATATATATATATATATATATATATATATATATATATATATATATATAGATTTTCCCGGCCCCTATTAGATAAGAAATCGTATTTTTTTGAGACTGGCATCTTCAGGTATCTTTCCTAAAAATTCTTGAATAAGCCCAGTGGACACAACTCCAATTTGCCAGAGTTTAATCCTTAAAACCGCGTAAAGTAATTTCTTTAGGCAATTTTGTAAGATAGTTACATCTGTAAAAAAGAACTATTAAGTCCTCGGACATTTTAGTATCTGTTTAATTGTAGCTAAAACTCATGATTTTTAGTTACTCGTAGCATTAAAATAGATTTTTCTATATTTCTTAATATATTTCCCTTATTTCTCTTTGTTATTAGTTACTTCATCACGTACCACGTTTCATAGAGTTCAGTCAATGATTGACGTCACCAGTTTTTTCCTGAATTCAGTAATTTTATACCGAATTTTAGTTACGAGCATGTCAGTCTGTGTCTGTATTGCTTTCAAACGCTAGCATATTTACTGCGGTATTCAACTATCTAGGTATTTTTAATATTTCTTTAAACCGTTCCAAAATACCTAGTACTGAAGCAGAGGTGGTTTACAATGTAGACAAATATCGAACATTTCAATATTTTTTCATTTACAAAGAAGGTGCTCGTAGTTATGTTTGTCCCTAAAATTCATTATTACTCTCTATATATTGATCTTTATAATACGTAGGATGAAAAGTTTTTGGTCTTTTTGAAAAGGAATACGTGTCAAAATTTCATGACGTTTAGATGATTAGTTACACTGGTTTTAGTGATGCTACTTTCGATATTATCGAAACAATGGAAAAAAATCGACTTACACGTGTTGATTAAACACTGTTTTTTGATGGAAAAAATACCGTGCAAGCAATGCAATGGCTAGATAAATGTTACGGGGACTCCGCCCCTGGAAAATCACTGATCATTTACTGGTATGCTGAATTTAGATGCGGTCGTATATATACAAATGATGCTAAAAGCTCTGGACGCCCAAATGAGGTGGTTACAGCCGAAAACATCAAAAAGTTCCACAAAATTGTTTTTGATGACCGTAAAGTGAAATTGCGTGATATAACTGACACCCTAAAGATATTAAAAGAACGTGTTGATCATATTTGGCATGAACATTTGGGCATGATAAAGCTCTGTTCGAAATGGATACCACGTTTGCTCACAGTGGAAAAAAACAACAATGCGTTGATGATTCTGAGCGCTGCTTGGACTTGTTTAAGTGCATTAAAAAGAATTTTTTCATGTGATATGTTACAATGGATGAAACATGGATCCACTACTACACATCGGAATCAAATCGGCAGTTAACTGAGTGGACAATAGCCGGTGAAAGCCGCCCGAAGCGACCAAAGACACAACAGTCGGCTGAAGAATGTTTTGGCCTCTGTACTTTTGGAGCCGCGTGGGAATAATTTTCATCGACTATGCTGAGAAGGGAAAAATCATCAATATCGAATATTATGTAGAGTTATTGGTGCGTTTCGAATGCAGAAATCCCAAAGAAACAACCCCAAATTAACAAGAAAAATGTAATCGTTCATCAAGACAACGCACCGTGTCACAAGTCAATGGTTACGATGACAAAATTGCATGAATTGAAGTTCGAATTGTTTCCTCATCCAGCGTATTCTTTTAGATTTAGCCCCAGCAACTATTATCTATTCGCACACCTCAAAAAAAAATGCTCACGGGAAAGAGATTGGGCTCCAGTGAAGAAGTTATCGTCGAAACTGTGGCCTATTTTGAAGGTAAATCCTTCTACAAGAAAGGTAAATAAAATATTAGAAAAGCGTTGGACTGATTGTATGGCTCTTGAAGGAGACTATATTGTTGAATAAAGTCGAATTTTGCAAAAAAATGTGTTTTAAGTAGCTAGACCAAAATCTTTTCAACCTGCGTGATAGTTTATAATTTCTTATTTAGGTTAATGAAACGACATTTGTTTAGTAATAATTAAAACGAACATTTAAATGCCAATTTTATCTTACTCTGTTTGATACTTCATCCCATCATCATCCCCTGCCTAAATCTAGCTGTCACTAACTTGCCGATTTTTTTAATACAAATAGCATACTTACAGTCGACGTTCGATTCATTAATTTTATTTTCGTGAATTCGTAATACCGTTCGTAATTCAGGTGTAATAATGCCGTTACTATATGTGTCAACATTAATCACAGACGTTAGATAGGGGTAATAAATGGACTTTTACCAAATTTTAAGTATGTTCAAATTGAGAAAAAAATGAGTGAACGTTGGTCTACGTGATCCGAAGAACTACTCATTTAAATATATTAAACTATTTTCATAACACCCTATATATAAATATATATCTATCTATATATTTAATAAGCCTTCTTGCATTAAATGTCGGACATAGGCCTCCCCGTTCTTTTTCCATCCCTCTCGCCTCTGCGTCTTTCTGATCCATCCTAAACCAGGCCGTTTTTTTAGGTCATCTTTCCATGTTGTTTGGGGGCTTTCCTCTGAATCTTTGCCTTAACCATGGCTTCCATGCTTGTATTCTTTTATCTCATCTCTCTAATCTTGTTGTCTCAATGTGAGACCTGCCCATCTCCATTTCAAACCTGCACTTGTTCTCTACGTCTATCACTTTCGTCTTATACTTTCATTTTTGTTTCTCTTATATTTAGCATTTGGCGTTCCATTGCTGTCTCTATTGTACTCAGTTGGTCTATCATCTTCTTACTTAGTGTTCATGTCCGGGTAGCGTAAGGTGAGAACCAGTAGAATGCATTGATCAAATACATCTTTCTTGGTTTCAGAGGAATTGTTTTGTTGGTTAGTATTTTCCTTTGTTTGCCAAATGCTGCCAATATTAGTCTAATTCTTCACTGTACTTTTTATTTTGTAGTTCAGTAATCATTTTCTGTATGTCTTCAAAATTATCTGATATTGGCACTACATCATCAGTATAACGCAGATGATTTAACTTTGCTCTATTTATATTGATCCTCTTTTTTTCCCGTTCGAGTTCCTTGAAAACTTTTTCTAATGCTGCTATAAATAGTTTTGGGCTCATGGAATCTCCACGTTTGATAGGTATAGGATTTGCTTTACTATCCGTTTCCACTAACATTTGAGCCTTGTTATAAATTGTTCTTATGAGCTGAGTATAACTATAGTCTATTCTGCTATTATACAAGGCTCTTTAGACAGCCCAGCTGTCGATACCATCAAAAGTCTTTTGATAGTCTATAAATACCAGGTACAATAGTAAGTTATATTCGTTGCTGTCTCTATTAAAGTTCTGATAGTTAAGAGATGATCAAAAGTACTAAAATTCTTCCTGAAGCCAGCCTGTTCTACCGATTAGTTTAGCTTGTTCTCCGATTAGTAATTATTATTTTTTGAATTGTTGTGGCTGTTACTTGATGGAAATTCATAACGAATGTAATGAAAGACTTGTTTTTGTCAAATTTCCACTTTATTTAGTTTCACTGAAACTGTATGACGCGTTTCGCTATACTATAGCTTCGTCTGATACAAAATGATATTAGAATATTAGTGTTGTTACAATTTATACAAATACCCTAAGGTAGGTAGGTAATAAAATTAATACTATATGCTAATGAATATTGCTGGGAAATCCATTCTGAATAATTAATTGTATAAATTGAGTAAAGGTGAGTTACCATGGGCCAGACAGGTATCTTTTTGTTCGTTTAAGATTATGTCTGAATTTTTTAATTCTATTTATTTCTAAATTTTCTAATAGGTTTAATTTTACGCCTTTGTTTTGTATGTGTAGAATTTTAAATTTATCGTCAAAAAGACGATATTGATTCTGTTAAATGATTACTGTACGCTGAGTCGTTTTTGTTTTTTAAATAGCTTCTTTTATGTTCTGAAATCTGAGTTTTCGAATGAGCGACCTATCTGACCTATGTAACTTTTATGACAAGAATCACAATCAACTGATACACTCCAGATTTTTTTGATCTATTTTGTTTTTCCTTTGCGTTTTTAATGAATTTTCCTAACGAGTTGTTTGTTCTAAAAGCTATGTTGATATTATGATTTGTTTAAGTGGTTTTTTAATTTTCTCTGATGTGTTACCAAAAATAGGTTAAAACATTATATTTTTTCCCTGTGTTTTCTTTCCTTGGGGTATACTAAAGAAATAGCTTTATTTTTAAACCTTTTTTGTTTAGAATTGAGTCTAAGGTGTCAGGAGAATATCCGTTGTTAACAGCAGTTTGTTTTATTAGATTTAATTTCTTTATTAAAATCATCTACAGATAAGGGGACACTTACAAGTCTATGCAACATACTGTGGTAAGCTGCCAATTTGTGTTGTAGGAGGTGAGCTGATTTTATATTTATTGTAGTATCTGTATGTGAGGGGTTTGTGAAAAATAGAGAATTTGTGTTTTTGTTGTAATGTCTGGTTTATCGATTAAGTCAAGAAAATTAATTTTATTGTCGACTTCTAGTTTCCATAGTGAATTTAATATTTTTATGTATTGAGTTTATATAGTTAAAAAAAACATTGTCAAGTTGACGCTCTGTACCATTAAAACAAGCAAAGATGTCGTCTACATATTGGTACCAATACAAAAATGATTTGCTAAATTATTGTCGATGTATTTGTTTTCTAGGTTATCCATGAATATATTCTGCTAAAAGCGGGCTAAGTGGACTACCCATTATGAGACCCTCAGAACTATTATAAAACGTATTATTAAAGTAAAAATAATTTTGATTGAGGCTCGTGTTTAATAGATTTAGTATGTCTTTTTGTATAACGATATTAACTTTATTCTTGATTAGGAATGTTTTTATGGGAACTAGAAGTCGACAATAAAATTAATTTTCTTGACTTAACGATAACCAGACATTACAAACAAACACAAATTCTCTATTTTTCACAAACCCTCACATACAGATACTACAATAAATATAAAATCAGCTCACCCCCTACAACACAAATTGGCAGCTTACCACAGTATGTATATACTTGTAAGTGTCCCCTTATCTGTAGATGATTTTAAATAAAGAATTAAATCTAATAAAACAAATTGCTGTTAACAACGGATATTCTTCTGACACCTTAGACTCAATTCTAAACA
>CM032453.1:77677777-77744841 GCA_019049505.1 Pachyrhynchus sulphureomaculatus | reverse complement strand
ATATATATATAATATATATATATATATATATATATATATACATATATATATATATATATATATATATATATATATATATATATAGGTAGTCCAAAAAGTCTCCATACACCACCTGCTTTTTCTATAATATTTTTCTGTTCTAATTAATTGGAACTATGAGAAAAACAGGTTTAAAATTAATATTTGAAACTTAACCAACGAGATTGGTATTAAAAACAACTATGAAAACATTTTATTTAGAAGTTACATCATTATTATAGAAATGTAAATAAAATTAATGACAAAAAGTTTCCATACACTCAAGAACTGCACTGAAAAAAACACGTTATAATCAGCCGCATTTTATCATACTTGCTAAGTGAAATGAATAATTTTCAGCCATACTTTATAATATGTCACTTGTTGCTAGTAATTTTGGCAGTGGGTTTTCAAAATAGTATTAAAAATGAGCCAGAGAAATTGTGAAATTCCAATTCAAGTTCGAAAGATCGCAATTGATTGATGGAAATTGATGAATCACAATTGATTGATGGATTGATTGAAAGATGGAAAATCCTACAGAAATATAGGAAAAATTGTTAAAAAGTCGCATGCTGTTCAATACATTGTCAACCAGTATAAATCTACGGGTTCCTATAAGATTCGACCACGCTCCGGTCGTCCCAAGAAATTGACCCCACGTGAATAGACCAGTATTGTTAGACAAATAATTATAGATCCCAAGAAAAGTGCACACAAATTAAAGGAAGAAGTACGGGAACTATTTTTGAAAAATGTTTGTTCACAAACGATGAGAAATTGTTTTACACAGGGCAGGCTATAAAGGGTGTGCAGCCACGAAGAAGGCGTTTATTTCGGAAACTAACCGCAAAAAGCTGTTAGCTTCTGCTAGGAATGCATTACTAAACCTCCTGAATTTTGGGAATCCGTAATCTTTACGGATACTTTAAATATATATATATATATATATATATATATATATAATATATATATATATATATATATATATATATATATATATATATATATAATATATATATATATATATATATATATATATATATATAGATATATATATACATATACATATATATATATATATATATATATATATATATATATATATATATATATATATATCTCCAGCAATCAGCATGTGCTAAAATATCTTGAAAGATTAAATGTTATAAGCGACAGTTGATATGGCTTTCGTAAGCAAAGATCAACAGGAGACCTTCTAACTTATGTAACACATATAGTAGAACGCAATCGAACAGGATCTCACTTGGTATATCCACGGCATTCAAAAGTGGTTGATTTACTAAGCTACGCCCTTGTGATATCTCTGAAAAGTTCTGTTTATTGCGTGTTTCCTTAGAGAACGTTCCTTACGACTGGCAGTTTTTTTATGGGCCTAGCACAAGTGCTGCAGGGACATCTCTAAAGCGCTATAAGGGCGACATGGGTACAGAAAAAGCGATTCTCGTTGGTCTTGAATCGCTGTAAATTGTACTCGGTCGGAAACACAATCCTGAGCAAATTATTCCAATAGAATAAGGTTCTCCATATAAAAGACCGCTTGAAAAGTTGTACGAAGGGTAACAAGCTGAACCAGATACGGATGTGAAGTATTAGCGCTCTGGGAAGAATTAAGCGGGTTTCATCCATCGAACACTTTCCGTGAAATTACTTGTAGAAATAGTATTTCAAGTCGCCACCCCGCTCTTCGATATTCCAATGAATCAAGGTTGCAGGCCAATTCAGAGTCTCTAATCAGGCGAACAGTACTCTTCTGAATAGAATCCGACAACTGCTGTGTATGTTTGGGAGCAGAGCTCCAAACATGGAAGTAGTATTCCATCGATGGTCGAATTGGAGTTTTGTACAAATTAACAGTTGTTGAATGTTCTAAATAATATTCCTAGCTTTTGAGAATCTCTCTTTGCTATGCTTGCAACATGTTCATGCCAAGACATATTTGCTTCCAAATTAATTGAGCGATGATGCTAGAGGAATGGAATGCCCCGACGTCACAATGTCGGGTTCAGCAACTTTAACTTTTTAGAAAAAACTGTCGCCTGTGTTCTTGTAGCGTTAACTTCTACCGGGTTACTCTCCTTCAAGATAGAATTTCTTCCAGGTCTTTGTTAAGTTAAACGACCTCCTGCTAGTCAAATTTAAAAAATGTGTTTATCATTGCGTAATTTTGCTTAGACCATCCAACAGGTAAATAATGTTCTTTCTAATTTTACGACCTTACTAAACATTTTTTCTAAGACTCTTGATGAAAAAATTTTCCCTAATATAAAATATAAAATGTTTGCCAACATTTTATGTGCAGGAGATTAAAACAATAGAAACCAAGTTCCATTATTTAAATATTTCAAAATTTTTTATTACATAATAATATCTGGGAGCACGGCAGTGCCACCGCCAAGTCGAGCAGAAAGCACAGCCGTACCATCCTTTTCTCGAAGCCACTCACGGCACTTTCGACCCCCCTGTAACTTCGTTGTGGATAAAGCTAGACGCCTGAATTTTCAGTGACCAAGAGGACATACTATACTAGCTATATTCCTAAATTACCTACTATTTATACATTATAGTTTACGAACTATCGCCAGTCGAAATTCTTTAATTTTGTCACTGACACACTCACCGATCAGGAAAATTCTAAGGTACTTCTAGCAGACACACAAACTTCAAATTTTAAATTTAGTTAGTGTTTAGCCTATAAAGGAGGGAAAAACTGAAAACAACTCGAAATTTCAGTCCCGTTTTCTAAATTGTACACTCACTTAAGCCAAAAAGAGAGTCAACCTCGGAATGAGAGAGAATAAGCTGTATAAACCTTTATTTTGGCATTCTAAAAGTTGTCTTAAAAGTCGCATAAAATCTCATGTCCGCGTCTTAAGATATTCAAGGTCAAAGGTCACAAAAATCTTTTTTTGCAATTATCTCACTTCCTATGGTTTCAATGATATTTGCATCTATTATAAAAATTGGAGAGCATAAAATTCTCTACAAATTTTGTTCTAAATATTTTTTTATACGTTTAACTGTTTTTGAGATAGAGCGCGGAGAGCGCGCAGCGCTCAGCCATACATAGCATAATGCAAAGTCATCCGTGAGTCCCGGTAAATAATACGTCGTATAAAGTTAATTAATCATTAAAAAATCCATAATTATGAATAATTTGTATTATTTATTAATTAATATATTATATTTAATAATATTTTTCATTTATCAATTATATACATTTAAAAATACTTACCTACTTCGTTTAATTAAATGAAATACTTTAAGTATATTTTAATTATAAAAAAGTATGAAGATGATGCTTCCATGACAGCAGGGCTAGAAGAGAATATAGTTATTAAAATAGGAGCAAAAGTCGTGTTAAGACAATATATTGACGTGAGTCTTGTCTTAGTCAACAGTTCTATCGGTATAGTACAAGGAGTAAAGGTTGATCCTGAAAATACAAATAAAATAAAAAAAATACATATTACATTTAATAATGAACATCTTTACGAGTTTGGTCCAGTCAAAACTAAATTTTAAATTATTAATAGAGCTTATGTTCATCGCGAACAGTTTCCGATATGTATAGCCTATGCTATGACCATACACAAAAGTCAGGGGCTAAGTCTAAACAGTGCACTAATGGCCATCGGTTCTTCAGTATTCACATGAGGTCCAGCATACGTGGCACTTTCGAGAGTGACAAGTCTGGGCGGATTACATCTAATTAATATCGACTTCGCTAGTATCAAAGCTCAGGAGTCCGCAATCGTTGAATATAATCGACTTAGAAGCACTTATCGTCCAGACTTGTCAAAATTGTTACATCATAGCCTTTGAGAAAAACCAATAGAGACAGGAAGTGGGCTTTAAGAAAATCCATAGCTGACGTACAAGAAATATTACCCGAGAAGAAAAAAAAAGAGGACTACCTACAAAACGAAATGAGGTCCCATCAAAAACATAAAATGTAAAAAAGTCTCGCAACGCAGTCCTTCCACCACAAAAAGTTGTGAGATCTCGGGTAAAACGAAGTCAGTTATTTTAGTTAGTATCTATGGAAGCACCTGTTCAAAAACTTTGTCATATGGCAACATAATCACATAAGAATAAACTACTATTTCGATTACTAAGTAAGTCTAAACAGTACACTTAAGAATAAAGTATTTTAAATAGTAGATTATTTTATAAGTGATTATATTGCCGTGCGATTGCCAAGTCATTATATTTATTATAGAAGTAAAGACGTCTAATATTGATACGGTCTCTATACATGTTGGTAGGTAACTAATTAGATAACAATTTATGACAAAGTTGTTGAACAGGTGCTTCCATAGATACTAACTAAAATAACTGACTCGGTTTTACATGAGATCTCACAACTTTTCGTGGTGGAAGGACTGCGTTGCGAGACATTTTTTTACATTTTATGTTTTTCACGGGATTTAGTTCTATGGCTCAGAAAGTATTCTAAATATAAGAAAACAGTTTAGAAAAGTTCAAGTGTGAAATAGTAGATGGACAGTAAGAAGAACATAAATTAAGAAAAAAGAAATATACATTAAATGAATAACCATATGAATATGACACAGAATGAAAATCATATAATTTTTTTAAGTTCAGAAATTGAAACCTATTTAAAAAAAATGCAATCCAATCAACCGTCCAAATAAGGTGCATCGATATGAGGAATACTAAATATGTTTGGGATCGTTTTTGTATTTTAATATTATTTATATAACGAATATATTTAGTACTCCAAATCAAGGAAGATATTCAAATTCTGAGCCCGTGTGGCTAAAGAACAGATTTTTTATATTCAGAAGTTCCTAAAACTTCTATAAGTACGCACAAGGAAACCAAATGTATGACTCATCTCCAAAGTTTTATAATTAATGTTCAGTACAAAAGTTGATGTTGGATGGAAAATAACAGAAAGATCCTTTTCTATATTAGTGTAGCGACTCTAGCTCCTTGGTCTCCTTCTTCTTCTTCTCCTTTTTAGAGATCTGACGATCTGTTTTTCCTGAAGTTCTATCTATGTGCCTTCTGTAGAGGATAATTGGCTATCCCTCCATCTCTTCGGTGGTTTTCCGGGTAGTCGATTTCCTGCCGGTCTTCCCTCAATTGTGATTCGAGGCTGCCTCTCCTCCTCCAGTCTCCTTACGTGAGCGTAACATTCTCTTCTTCTCTCTCTTCCTCACTTAACTATGTCTTAGACGTTGCATTGTTTCCTTATGTCTGTGTTCCTCATGTGGTCTCTCCTGGTCTTATGAAGGATTGCTCTCAGTAGGTTTTTTTGTTTTATTGGTGTTCTCTCTTGCTTCTATCCTATATGTCATGACAGGTCTAATGCATGTTTTATAGATTTTTACGTTATTGTCTATTCTCATGTATTTGTTGGCCCAGACTACATCCCTCACGCATCCTGATATTACTGATGCCTTGTTGATTTGAGTTCTTAGGTCCTTCGCTGAGTTGTGGTTACTTAATATTTCTATTGCGAGATATTTAAACTGGGAGACCTGCTCTATGGGTTTGTCATCTTCGTTACAAGTTTGCATCTTATTGGTTCCCTCGCAAAAGTAATGCTTTTAATTTTTGTGTTGAGCTGCTGACTGACCAGATGAAATTTATCTAGCTGTCTTTGTAAGTCATTTTCGGTTTCTGTAACTATAGCAGCATCGTCTCCATAACACACCATGTTTGTCCTTTTGTTGTTCATTCTGTATCCCAAGTTGAGGGATGATACCTCTTCTATGATTTTCTCCATAAGTATGTTGAATAGCAAGGGGCTGAAGCTATCTCCCTGCCTAATTCCTCCGGGCATTGGTATGCTTTTGGTGGTTTGCGCGTCCACTTTTACTTTTGTTGTGTTTTTGGTGTTAAGAGTACATATTATTTGTACTATATCAGCTGTTACATCTCTATTTGTTAGTGTTTCAATTATGTCTTCAAGTTTAGCCTGTCGAAGGCTTTCGTCAGGTCCATGAAACAAATGCACGGGGGCGTGCTGTATTCTATTGCCTTTTCTTTGAATTGTTTTATAATGAATATTACATCTATTGTAGACCTTCCCCTTCTGAAGCCTTGTTGTTCCTCTCTTTGGGTAATTTGCGCTTCCAGCTTCTCTTTTAGTAGGCTCGTGAATAGCTCCATTGAGATGCACAAGAGAGACACTCCTCTATAGTTTTCTGGTTGAGTTTTTTGGCCTTTCTTAGAGGTGGGAATGGTTATGCTTGTATGCCATTCCTCTGGTATCTCGTAACTTGAGAGAATTTTATTAAAAAGTGTCGTTAGGTTACGTGCTAGTTCTCTACCGCCGTACTTGACCAATTCGTTAAATATTTCGTCCGGCCCTGGTGCTTTTCGGTTCTTCAGTTTTCTCAATCTTTTTGTTATTACGTCCTCCGCCATGATACTATTTACTGTTCGATACCCCTTGATTTTTTGCATTTCCTGTGCATCGTAGAGCCTCCAAAAGTAATCTTTCCATATCTCCAAAGTCACTCCTTTAGTCTGCAAGAGATCGTTCACCAGTTTCTTCCTATTCTTGAACATCCTCCATACTTTTTTCTGTGCTCATATATGTCATGGTCCATATCGCTGGTGAATTTAGCCCAGTGTTCCCGTTTAATTATCCTAATTCTCGCGTTTATCCTGTTCCTTGTAGCGTTGTACTTGTCATATTGCTCTTGTGTCGGGAAGCTTTTGTATGTTAAATAGCTTTTCTTTTTTAATTCAGCTAGTTCCTTGATTTCTAGGCAGAACCATGTTTTGGTGGTGTTTCTTGCATTTATATTTATTTATCCTTTTCCCTATTGCCTCTGTGGCCGCTCCATGTATACTCTCTTTGATTCCCTCCTAACCCTTCTCCACATCACAGTCGGTCAGATTTATTTCTTTCAGCTTATTCGTCAGTCTTCTCTGGTACAGGTCTCTAACACTCTCCATTTATAGGTATTCTATGTTGTTTTTTTTTTCGCGTCGATAACTAGAACATTTAGCGCCCAATTTGAATTTATATATTATTTTGGAGTGTGATTTCCTTTAGAAAATTAATTAGATTATTGATTCCGTCATGTTTCGGTCTTAAAATTTGGTGGTGGTGGTCCTCTGATGTTATATTTTAATTCCTTGCCAAGGAAGTCGTTAGGTTCCAAAATGTGCTTAATAGTCAGTGGGTTATTGCATTTAGGACATACTGGGTGGGGCTTACCTTTTAATAGGTGAGAATGTGTGTAAGTGTGGCCTATGGCAATTCTCCTAATAACATTTTCCTTGCGAGATAAAGAAGGGAGGAGCAGTGGAGGAATAACCAGAGGTTTCACCTCCAATAGTTTATTCGTACCCTCTTGCAAGTCCCAGTCTAGTTGGAATAGATTTGCTATAGTGGTTCTAAAATGGTTTGGAAGGTCTTTAGAGAAGAAAATGAATTTTGTGGGAGTTCCAGTGGAAATAGCAGATTTTGCATTCAGGTCAGCTGTCTCATCTCCTTTTATTGACTTGTGACTTGGGACCCACAGGAATACAAATGATAAGCCTCTATTATGTCCAATCTGAAGGAGGTCAATAATGTTCAGGACCAGAGGGTAAGAAATTTTGAGAGGAAATTGCCCGAAGTGAGGAGAGGGAGCCCGTAATAAGTATGTATTTCTTACTCGATTTTGAAGTGATTGCCCATCTTAGGGAGGATGATCTCGCCCCATCCATGTAGATTTGGAAAAAGTCTCTATACTTTTCATTTATTGTTGTGAACAAGCAATTCCGTATAAGTCGGTCAGGAACTTGTTTTCTATCGTATTTGAGAAGAGAGAGGTCAATGGATGGGGGTGTGGAGGTCCGTGGAGGAAACATTGGAAATTTAGAAGCTTCGTGGAATTAAAAGGAAGATTGTGAGTATCGAAGAATGATTTTATTCTGGCTGCTATGGAATCAGGAGGAAGAACATGGGTGAATCGATTTAAAAGTAATGAGCGGCTTAATGAAGGTTTAAATGAAGCCTTGGCATAGAAGAGTAAAAGAGAGCGCAATCTAGAAAGAAAACGAGGGGGCGTAGATGAAATACACTGAAGGCTAGGGATAGGAGAGGTGCGAAAGGCACTGGTAGCGATTCTAATCGCCTGATTTTGAATAGTGTCAAGCTTATTCTTATAGGATTTATTAGCAGAGTCATAAATGAAACTTCCGTAATTTAGTTTAGAAAGGATCAGAGAGATTTCTTATAGCCAAAACATCGTGTAAAATGTGGTGGACACGGCCTACTGGGATATTTACTATGTCAGCGAGCTCGCGTACCTTTTGTCGGTGATCACTTAGTATGCTATTGCGAAATTTTGTCACAATCTCGTCGGTCGTAGAGGTTTTCGGGCGTCCTGAGTACTCATCATGTTTAATACGAAAACGAAGAGGAAGAATCATTTAATATGACATAGAAGTTAAATCTTATAAATCAAAGTACTTTATAGGAGCTCACAATTCAATTTCATCCATTTTTTAGAAGAAAATGTTAAAACTTGCTTATTTACACTATATCGCTGAGCTATATATTTCCATCAAGTCCTTTGAGGTTTTCTCCTTCAAGTAGTTGATGTGATTTTTCCAGTTTAAATTGGAGTCAAATTTCAACCCCAATATCTTTAAGCAGTTCTGAGAAGGAATGGTACCAGTTGATAGATTTATAGTATCGAATCTGGGACAATTCCTGATTTTACAAAAGTGACTGGAAGCAGATTTACTAGGAGCGAAGGGTAAACCTGAATTTGAGGCCCATTCTTGGATATGTGAAAGACCTAGTGAGTGCTTGGGAGTCATTTAAGGATATGTATACTAAGATGTCATCCGCAAAATATTTTACCTTAATACTGGGTGGAATGTAATCGTCAAGCGATTGAATTGCTAGAAGGAAAAGCGTAGGACTTAGTATAGAACCCTGTGGAATGCCAGTGATCGGCGTGTATGAGTCTGACAGAGAGCTGTTTACTTTGACATTAAAAGAGCGAGGTTGTATGAAATTTAGAATAAATTTTGGAAGATTGCCTTTGAATTTCATCTTTTTTAATTGGATTTGAACTATGGATGTATTTGTCAGGTCAAAAGCATTTTGGAGGTCAAGGGACACTGCTAAGAGATGGTTTCTATGTTGTACTTTTGAATATACCCAGGCTTCTTCTTCGGTTTACTTAGGTGTCCTAGTATCACTTTGCATAATACGAGGTTATGGTCTCTACCCATGTTAGCTGAGGTTAAGATTCGAACATCCAGGATTTGTGATGGGGTGATTGCTCTGTTGCTTATGTGATTGTCGATTTTTGTCCTCTTGTGTTGTTGAATGTAAATTTGTGCTACTGATTATGAGGGAAAAAGGAATTGTTCATTCTCATTTCGTTTTTGGCGCAGAAGTCAATTAAGAGCTCCTTGGTATAGTTCCAGATTACTGTGCTCAGAATCCCTGGCAAGTCAGCCACACGGTTGGACACATTCATAGCTAGTAGCCGCTGTAAAAATGCAATGACGTTCGATTATCGCTATCTCCATCCCATTGAAGCAATGAGGTGAATAAGATAAACTAAACACTCCAATATATTACCAAGAGTGAAATAGAGAACAGCAAAATATTGGTTTCAGCAATTATTGATATTTCTTAAATCATTATTAAAGATCAATAACAACAATTAGCTTAGATGACTACTGATATTGCCGTGTATCGCATTGAAGTGATACCATTACCGTTCATGGAATGATTTAGTCGGCCATAATTTCATAAAATTAATGTATTTTAATTAAACAACAATCACTTTATTTAGCACTTCTTGATCCATCAGTATCATCGATTGATAGGGATAGTTTAGCTCCCCTTTAGATCTAGAACTGAAGAAATTTGACTCAAATCACTATACATTAAAATAGATAGCTTCATAGATCAATATGAAAAATTCCATGTAAAGTCAATGACTTTTATTATTATAGTATTTGTTAACCGATACTCTCTTAAGAGGACAAAAAGTACAACACTTAATTGTCCTAAATCAGAAATATATCTTATAACCAGTTATTCTCTAACTTATTTATTAAACTTTTTATTAAAAAAAGAGTATAGTAAAGTACTGATCAATATTCTATGTATAATCCAAACAATTCTCTATTTCATGTTTCAGATACATATTCAGATCTTCATAAATATGCTCATTCAAATCTCATATTTTAAATTTCAGCGATTGCTCTGTCAATATTAGCAAATAGCTTTGATAGCAAGGGTAAATACGTACAGCTTTGATATTTTCCTAGAAAACGAACGAGGACATAATTTTGTATAGTTTCATTTTAAACTCATTTATCTGATAGTTAGGGTTGAAGCTATTACTATAAATTTATTTTTACTTAGAAACTTGTTGAAAAGCAGCTCTAAATTCATTAAATTCTTTATTAAAAACTAAACTTCTTGTAAAGTAAATTCCCATAGCAGCACGTTTATAACGGAAAACAAGACATTACCTTGCACCGTCACAATCTCGCTACTTATCATTAAATTTAGGACCTTAATATCCTGAGTTTTATCGCGCAGCACTTCATAAATTTTTAAGGTAATTCTCCTCAAAATTTTAGAGAGTTATGTTAGCCATTACCGTCTTCTTTAAATGAATATGTAGGATAATTAAATATCTATTGCGTTCGATAACATCAAAATTATTTTTGGTACATTCGTTTGGAAAGTTCATTACCATTAACCAAAATACATGAATCTAGTGCATTTTTCGACGCTGAATTCGAATCCGGAGTTAAAAAAAATTATACTGTCATTTTTTCTTTTTGACCAAAAACATCTCTTGATATGGTATAAAACTATACTAATTATGTAATGAATCTTAATGAAGTGTGAAAAATGGTAGATATTTCATATAGTCTAGAGAAGAGAATATGCATTCAAACCACAGCAAGCTATTTCTATTAATTAAACCAAAATCTGCTGAAATAACGAACGCGAGTTTAAATAACATGTACAGAATCTGAAGTGACAACCAGACATTACTCTTAAAGGGTTGAGACTTACCCCTATAGGGTGTAAAGACCACCCCTACCTATGGAGGTATCGCATAAGTTTCAATTGAAATTCGGAAAGGATCAAGTACTTTTATCTCATTATGCCAAACATTCAACACAACTAGATCATTTTCCCAATAAAGTCAAAAATCATACCTAGGAGAGGAGGGGGGAACTACCCCCTGGGATTGATGGATTTTAGAAGTTCTAACATCTGAGAAAAAAAATACTGGCTTTCGTAGTCTCAGGCAGGATTGACAAATACAGAGTTAATTCGTTCCAGTCGCCAACACCAAATTAAAGTCTACCACTAGAGGGTCGTAAAAACTACCCCTACGCTCAAATCGTTGTTCTATTTGAATTCAGAAAGAAAACCACATTTTAGAAGTTCATTGTGCCAAGTATATCTCTGATACGATGCGACAACGAGTCAATCCTCTTAATGACGTTAAAACTCACCCCTATGCAGAGTAAAACCTACCCCCTTTGATGAAGGGATCTCATAACATCTAATAACTGAAAACAATCAGGCTTTTGTAAATTTAGGGAGGAAAGATAAAGAGGGATAAGGTTCCAACCGCTGAGATAAAACTAGAGAGTACCCCTAGTAAAACTACCCTTAGGTCAAATGATGTACATTTAAACTAGGAAAAGACAAAACTTTTTTACTAAAGCTATGTAAGTATCAACAAATTCTACTCCTTCAATTTATACTTTCAACTATCCATTTAACTTATTCTCGCATTTTTAGTGTTCCGTACGGAACACTTATAAAATCACTTCGGTATCTGTCTGTCTGTCCGTCTGTCACACCCGATTTTCTCCGAAACTACTTGACGTAGAAAGTTGAAATTTGGTACTAATATAGATGGCCTCATCAGAGCCGTGTAATTTTGAAAGTTAAATTTTGACTTAAGGGGTTAGTTTTGGGGGGTGAAATCGGAAGTGAAAAAATTTTTTTTTTACTAGGTCATCGAGTGGGGTGTCAAATGAAAGCTTGTAAAAATATGAGTTCAAAAATATATATAATGTTTTATATGCGCAGACTTTTCTTTGTATTATTTGAAAAATCGCTGTCCTCCCCCTCTATCTCGAAAAGTACTGATCCAGAAATTTTGAAAAAACTCTGGAATATTCTCCACGGGGTGTAGATTGAACGAAAATTATCACGAGTACATTACCTTTAATTCTGGTATAGAAAAAAAAAACAAAAATTTCAAGTTCATCAGTTTTCAGTAAAGATCGGAAACAAACTTTATTGAAAACTCCTTTGGGGTGTGTTTTGCGAAGTCACTGATCATTTTATACCTCCTTAACAAAAGTTTTTATTTCAGAAGCAATCAGCGTATGGAACACTAATTACGCTAGTTCAACTTGCACTTGACTGGTTATTTAACCCTGATACTACTATAGTAGAAAGTATAATATAAATAAGGATAGCAAGATTGATAAATGTTAACGTAAAAGTAGCGTGTCTTGGATGACTCCTAAGGGCAGGGAGATTTCATATGCATTGTATTTACAAGACCTTTTTCTTTAAACATGAAACATGTTCAGTAGGAGGGGTACTTTTAAAGTATGTCATTTTGAGAAGCGGGTATGGACAGGGAGTAAAATTGAGAGGGGGTAAAATGGACAGGTGGATAAAATAGAAAGTGGGGTTAAAATAGGTAGAGAGCGTAGAGGTAGTTCCTACCAACCTCTAAGGGTAGTTTATAGTGGTGTATCGGTGGTTCAAGCGAATTTACTCCATATTTGTTAACTCTTCCTAAAACGACAAAAGACTGAACTTTTTTCGTCGCTATTGAAACTTATGAGATACCTCCGTAGGTGGAGGTGATTGTTACACCCTATAGGGGTGAGTCTCAACCCTTTAAGACTAATGTCTGGTTGTCACACCAGATGCAGATATTTTATCCTAAGAGCTACAAGAATTTGTCCTTTGTACATGTTATTTAAACTTACGTACGTTATTTTTTAGTTTTAGGGGTACTTTTCACCCCTATAAGGGTAGATTTTGGTTTAATTAATAGAAATAGCTTGCTATGGTTTGAATGCATATTCTCTTCTCTAGGCTATAAAATATCTATCATATTTCACACTACAATATGAGTCATTACATTATTATTATAGTTTTATTCCATTTCAAAAATGTTTTTTGTCAAAAAAATATGACACAACAAATGTTTTTTTTAACTACGGATTCGAATTCGGCGTCGAAAAATACACTAGATCTAAGTATTTTGGTTCTAGGTAATGAACTTTTTTTGTGCGTCGCAGTGTTATCATCTCCCTCTAATAATTTCTTTTAAAACGAAAATAGACTTTCTCGCACTGATGGGAGAACAGATCTTTCCTGATCCATAAAACGACAAAAATAAAGTATAAATTAAAATAATATTCCTTACATAACATTACCAACGCTACTAAAGTAATGTTATTTCTTATCTATAGTGCAAATTTTGACATTTATAAATGATTTCTTCATATTAATTTAGATTTAAATAGATAAAAAATTTCGCCAACATTATGTGAAAAAAAATTTTATCCCGACATAACTTCCCAAATATTAACTTGTTTAGAAAAAACTGCGGCTTAGGTTATTTTTGCTTTAAATTCCACTGGTTACTTCCACCCAAAATAGAATTACTTCCAGGTCTTTGTTCTACGGCCTTTTTGCTACGGATATTCACAAGAGTAGCGGATGGATGCCTGATCGCTTTCAGCAGATCATTAATGTAAAGAAAAGAGAATAAGAGACATACCATAAGACTGTAGCTTAGCCAACAATCCGTCACGCTAAATACGGTCGAATGTCTTTGATATATCAAGTATAACCGCTTGACATTCTTCAAAATTCCCTGTGTATTCCAAGTGTATGAATAATCATCTATAATATATATAAAGTGCAACGTCTCTCTGTCTGTCTGTCTGTCCGTTAGTGCGCTTATCACTTGAGAACCACTTATTCGAATTACGTGTTTTTATAAATTTATACATAAGTTCTATATAATTCGATATAAGCTAGATAATGGGAGATAAGGTGAAATAAGTATAAATAATGAGAGATAAGTAGACATAATGGGAGAAATAAGTCTAGATAATGGGAGTTATGTTGAGATAATGGGAGGTAAGGAGAAATAATGGGAGATAAGGAGAAATATTGCGAAATAAGTCAAGATAAGCCTAGATAATGGGAGATAAGGTGAGATAATGGGAGATAAAGTGAGATAATGGAGAAATAATGGGAGATAAGGAGAAATAATGGGAGATGAGCAGAGATAAGACTAGATAATGGAAATTATGTAGAGAAAAAGGGAGATAAGGAGAAATAATGGGAGATAAGGGACAGGTATTTTATTACGTTAGGTAACATAAGGAATAAGCAGTGACGATAGTAGTAAATCAAGTCCACGCGAGCGGAGCCGCGGGCATGGCTAGTTTACTATACGTGAGAATTATTGATTCTGTGCTTTTAACGCACCCTGAAGGCTGGGCAATTTTTTTGCACTCTGTTCATATACCTGTCCATACATATAGTATTATTAATTAATAGAAATATTATTGAGAATCTAGGCAAGAACATACTAAAATATTTTAGATTATGAAGTTCATACCAAAAAATGCTAATAAAACAAATGCCCAGGAAGTCGAGTAACGATGCTAGAGCTACTCTAAGAGCATAGTTTAGCCAACAATTTGTCATGCTAAACACGGCTAAATGCCTTTAATGTATCGAGTTCAACCGCTCAAGATTCTCCAAGATGTTCATTTGTGCTTTTCTAAACATGTGTGACAAAAGTTAGAACATCTTCTGTTGATCTTGATCTACAAAACCCATATTGATGACCGCTAATAATATTGAATCCTCCAGATATTTCAATAGACGTTGACGATTTACCACATTTAGATATTATTGAAAAAAATGTGATTGGTGGGTAGTTGTTTGTCAAGATCTTCTTACTTTTTTCGGTAACGGCTGAACCGTAGCATATTTCCAGCAGGAAGGAAACATTCTCTTTCCGTAAGATAAGTTGAGAAGTCTAGCGAACATTATTGTTAATTACCTCGCGCATTTTTTGAATCCTGCATATGTAATATACATTAAATAGTAGTAAATTTAGTGCAGACCTCGGAAAAGTATAGTGTGCAACAAGTGTAAAAAGTACTTTTATATACTTTTTAAGCGTTAATTTTTTTTTATGGGTTTAGCACACGTGCTATAGGGAAGTCCCTAAGGCGCTCCAGGAGCGGCATGTGTGTGGAAGAAACGATTCACGTTGTTCTGGAATCGCTGTAAATTGTACTCGGTGGGAAACACAGCCCTGGGCAAATTATTCCAAAGGGATGATGTTCTCCATATAAAAGACAGCTTGAAAAGCGTTGTACGCGCGGAGTAACAAGCTGAACCTCATACGGATGTGAAGTATTAGCGCGACGTGTATTTCTAACATGCACCGCTCTGGGAGGAATTAAGCGGGCTACATCCTTCGAACACTTTCCATGAAAATTTACAAAGTAATACTGTTGTAGCAGGACTAGTGAGATTTCGGTACTCAACCTACTACATATTTATAATTCTTGCTTACTTACTACGTAAAATATCACTTTCTAAACTCGACAAGAATAATAAATTTTAATTTAGTATGCCAACATTAACAACAATCTACACCATTTAAAAAAAAAATAGATAGAATAAATAATTCTCGAGGTACACATGTGGCAATCTCTCATTTGAAGAAAATAATGAGAGATAAGTAGACATAATGGGAGATAAGCAGAGATAAGTCTAGATAATGGGAGTTATGTTGAGATAATGGGAGGTAAGGAGAAATAATGGGAGATAAGGAGAAATATTGCGAAATAAGTCAAGATAAGCCTAGATAATGGGAGATAAGGTGAGATAATGGGAGATAAGGTGAGATAATGGGAGATAAGGTGAGATAATGGGAGAAATAATGGGAGATAAGGAGAAATAATGGGAGATGAGCAGAGATAAGCCTGGATAATGGAAATTATGTAGAGAAAAAGGGAGATAAGGGGAAATAATGGGAGATAAGGGACAGGTATTTTATTACGTTAGGTAACATAAGGAATAAGCAGTGACGATAGTAGTAAATCAAGTCCACGCGAGCGGAGCCGCGGGCATGGCTAGTTTACTATACGTGAGAATTATTGATTCTATGCTTTTAAGGCACCCTAAAGACTGGGCAATTTTTTTGCACTCTGTTCATATACCTGTCCATACATATAGTATTATTAATTAATAGAAATATTATTGAGAATCTAGGCAAGAACATACTAAAATATTTTAGATTATGAAGATCATACCAAAAAATGCTAATAAAACAAATGCCCAGCAAGTCGAGTAACGATGCTAGAGCTACTCTAAGAGCATAGTTTAGCCAACAATTTGTCATGCTAAACACGGCTAAATGCCTTTAATGTATCGAGTTCAACCGCTCAAGATTCTCCAAGATATTCATTTGTGCTTTTCTAAACATGTGTGACAAAAGTTAGAACATCTTCTGTTGATCTTGATCTACAAAACCCATATTGATGACCGCTAATAATATTGAATCCTCCAGATATTTCAATAGACGTTGACGATTTATCACATTTAGATATTATTGAAAAAAATGTGATTGGGGGTAGTTGTTTGTCAAGATCTTCTTACTTTTTTCGGTAACGGCTGAACCGTAGCATATTTCCAGCAGGAAGGAAACATTCTCTTTCCGTAAGATAAGTTGAGAAGTCTAGCAAACACTATTGTTAATTACCCCGCGCATTTTTTGAATCCTGCATATGTAATATACATTAAATAGTAGTAAATTTAGTGCAGACCTCGGAAAAGTATAGTGTGCAACAAGTGTAAAAAGTACTTTTATATACTTTTTAAGCGTTAATTTTTTTTTATGGGTTTAGCACACGTGCTATAGGGAAGTCCCTAAAGCGCTCCAGGAGCGGCATGTGTGTGGAAGAAACGATTCACGTTGTTCTTGAATCGCTTTAAATTGTACTCGGTGGGAAACACAGCCCTGGGCAAATTATTCCAAAGGGATGATGTTCTCCATATAAAAGACTGCTTGAAAAGCGTTGTACGCGGAGTAACAAGCTGAACCTCATACGGATGTGAAGTATTAGAGCGACGTGTATTTCTAACATGCACCGCTCTGGGAGGAATTAAGCGGGCTACATCCTTCGAACACTTTCCATGAAAATTTACAAAGTAATACTGTTGTAGCAGGACTAGTAAGATTTCGGTACTCAACCTACTACATATTCATAATTCTTGCTTACTTACTACGTAAAATATCACTTTCTGAACTCGACAAGAAGAATAAATTTTAATTTATTATGCCACCATTAACAACAATCTACACCATTTAAAAAAAAATAGATAGAATAAATAATTCTCGAGGTACACATATGGCAATGGAAAATCACCATGTTGTACACTCATCACAGATTATCAATCCTTTTTAGACACTAAAATACAATTTTGGACATATTCTGTAATATTAGATTAAGTACAATTTTCTTCTTCTCAATGTGCCTCATCCGTTCCGGGCATTGGCGAATATCATGGCGATTTTCTTTGGGAATATGCGGAAAAGTTCCGTTGAGCTGAATCCGAACGAGCCACGCAAATTCTTCATCCAAGAGTGACGTTGTCTACCTGGACCTACCTTTGCCTCAAATTTGCCCCGGAGTATGAGCTGCAACAGTCGATATTTTTTATGCCCCATCGTATGACCCAGCTATTCTAGTTTGCGCTTTTGCAAGGTACGGACCAATCCCAGATATCTACGCATTTTTCCGAGGACATCGACATTTGTTATATGTTGTATTCAGGGAATTTTCAGTATGCGACGATACAGCCACATTTCAAAAGCGTTAATTCTCTTTAGTATAGTTTCATAGACTGTTCGCGTAAGCCTCATACAATAAAACAGAGAACACGTAACACTCCAACATTTGGATTTTTAGTGGTAGACTAAGATTCCTGTCAATGAAAAATTCTCTCATTTGAAGAAATGCGACTCCAATTTGGAATTTAATTTCCGTCCCATAATCCCATGTATCGTAGACGGTAGTACACAAATAACTGTCAGGGGTCTTGGCTCGGTATGTGGTTTCTTGAACACTGCCAAGTACTTGATTTTGGAAACATTTAGACTAAGGCCATATTGTTGTGAATATTGATGGATTCTTGGAACTAGGTTTTGTAAGTCGTCGAAAGTACCAACCACAATAGCAGTGTCGTCTGCATATCTGTACAATTTTAAGATCTTTAAAACATCCTTTCTTCAATCCTCACGTCGGCTATATCGCACATAAGCATATTTTCTTTACAATTTTTTTTTTAATTTTCCGTGATAATGACATTTTTTCGATATGGGTGACATCTCTAGTCGTAAAAATAATGTACAGTGCTATCCCTTTTTTAAAATAGTTAATTTTGTTTATTATTAAAATACATATTCCGAAATTAATAAATACCCTCTTATAAAAGGAATTTCTCAAAGAAAAATATAATATACCCTGTGCCCGATAGGGTACCATCTTGTTGATATCACAAGCAATTCCTAATTCGGAGATTAAACTTTGTACGTGGCCAGTAGTCGATCAATAAAGAACAAACTTATTATTTAAACCCTCTATAGAAAAATATATGGGCACCCTTAATGTGACCATTAATATCTGGATATTATTTATTTCTTTACTGCACTTTACAGATTGATCACAGAGATCTTTCCAATTACAAAGTATCAGAACTTAAATTAACTTAATTCAAATAATAATACATAATAATCTACATGCGCTTAAAACAACTCACGCAATTTAGTTTTGAAAAGACTGCACTTATCATTAAATATATCTACACTATTCTGGATTCCATTGTATAGCATGCATGCATTATACAATGGAGATCCCAGGTGATGGTTATTATGGGCTGCATCTGGCATATAAAAAGTGCTATGATTTCTTGTGGTGTACATTGGCACACTGAAATATAAGTTGGATAAAAATGCCGGGTCATCAACGAGACTATTTACTACTTTGTATAAGTAGAGCATGTAATATTGTTTTCTACATTTCTCTAAGGTTGCCATCACAAAGCGTTCATGCAACAGTCTAGAAGAGATCATAGAGTTGTATGAACCGGTTTCTTTATAATGCATGTAACGCCTCATTTTATTCTATATCAATTGAAGTGCTCGCTTGTGACAATTATAAAAGGGTGGCCATACTATACTCGCATATTCTAATATACTTCTCATAGGATATGTATAGCTGTTTTATGTAATTTCTACTTCTAAAATCTTTTGTACTTCTGACAATTAAGCCATACATTTTATTCGCTTTGCTTGCTGTATAACTTACATGGTAGTTAAACGTCAATTTGGGATCAGAAATCACCCCTAAGTCCTTTATCTTATCCTCATACAACATACATTCTCAATATGTAAACTTTATCGACTTCAGTTTTCTAGTATAAGAAACAACAGTACACTTGATTACACTAAAATAAATCTTATTGTCAATCAATTAGACACCACCTACTACTCTGTGTCCACCAAACAACTTGAACAGTAGCCAAGTAGCATGGACATTGTTCAAGACACTTGCAATTCGAGGATATTTAGTTTCAGCTAAAATTCGATTCAGGGTAAGAGATAATAACAACAGCCTACTTGACAAGATTATAACACATATAACAGGTACTCTAATAGAGACTAGCAGGTCCTTATGGTACGATATAGTTGTCTATGTCCTGTTGACGATATGGAAGGGAATGCTTGATAGATCGAAAGTTACTGTTCTGTTAAAACTGAGTGGATTTCGTGGATCAGTAAGTGGAAATAAAAGTTCTCTAGTATAAGTTGTTTAAACATTTACCCGATTCTTGAATTCAAACACAGGTGAACTCTTCAACGTCTTTACATTTTACTTTATAATTTTACAGTCAGTCATATACCTAGTCAGGAGGCGGAAAAAAGTTTTTTTAGGAATTTTTTTAGCGAAACTATTTTTTATGTAAATCAGGTTTTTCTTTTATATAATAACAAATAGCTTAAAATAAAATTTGTGAAATTTTAATTAAAAACATACCTGCGACCTCTGGGCGATTTATGTCATCTAAAATCAAAATTTTCAAAGAAATGAGCTTAGTAGAGAATAAATCTTATCTCTGGACGAAGGATTCTAAAAAATTAAACCATCACTAAATGATATTGGCAATATATATAGAGAAAATATGTACCAAATTTCATCAAAATCGGTTCAGTGCTTCTTGAGATATCTTGTCAGCTCGACACGGTTTTTAAGAAAAAGTAGTTTCGAAAAAAAAGCGTTTAAAGTTTTTGGCTTAAAAAATCAGATTAAAAAAGAGTAATACAAAAATAAAATCTTACCTGTAAATGGATCATCGACGACCCCAGGACCATATGCTGGATCTTTATTAGCTCTTTGAGCTTCTAGAATACTAATTTGTTCTTGTCTATAACGAATTCTAGCTTCTTTTGTACTTTGTAGCAATTGTCGCTCGGCCATTCTACTCATTCTCCGTCCACTTTAATTACGTAGTCATGTTTATACCGGCCACAGTACACTCCCATAGCTGTCATATTTATTTAACTTTAATAACTGCTACGATTGAATTGCTACGAGTAAACTGCTATGAGTAAACTGTATAACGGTACTAAACAAACTCCCAGTTTCGAATACAGAACCTTAGAATAGCAGATCTGAATGCCTTATTTCTTCCAAGAAGGACAATTAAAGAATCTCTTTGTATTATATTATAAAAGAAAAAGTTTCAAACACATTGAAATCGAGTTAAGGTCAGCGAAAGGTGATCACCTGAGAGCAGCTGTTCGCTACCTTCTCCGAAAACTCTACGAAACGGAATTCTTTTAAACCACTATAATCTTGTCAATTTTTAACCGATTCTTATGAAACTTACAGAAATATTCTTAAGATATCATGCTAAAAGAAAATGTAAAAATCCAAAAATCGAATTTTTTGACCCAGATGACTAGGTATATCCCCTTAAGTACACAAATAAAATGTTTTTTTTTATGGGACTAGCACACGTGCTGCGGGGAAATTCCCACGACCCTACAGGCGACACGTGTGCGGAAAAAGCGATTTACGTTGGTCTTGAATTGCAATAGAATGTATTCGGTGGGAAACACAGTCATGGGCAATTTATTCCAAAGGGATCAGGTTCTCCATATAAAAGACTGCTTGAAAAGAGTTGAACGAGGAGTAACAAGCTGAACCTCATACGGATGTGAAGTACCAGCGCGACGTGTATTTCTAGCATGCACTGCTCTGGGAGGAATTAAGCGGGCTACATCCATCGAACACTTTCCACGGAAATACTTGTAGAATAGACTCAAGTTGCCAACGGTTCTTCGACGTTCCAACGAATTAAGGCCGCCGGCCAGTTCCGGGTGTCCAGTCAGGCGAACAGCTTTTTTCTGAATAGAATTCAACAGCAGAGCTCCAAACATGGGAGCAGTATTTCGTAGTTGGTCGAATTTGAGCTTTATACAGAATTAACAGTTGTTGTGGAGTGTAAAGCCTTCTGGTTCGAAATAATACTCCCAGCTTTCGAGAAGCTCCCTTTGCTATGCTTGCAACACGTTCATGCCAAGACATATTTGCTCCCAAATTCACGCCCAACAAGTTGAGTGACGATGCTAGAGGAATGGAGTGCCCCGATATAACTACGTCGGGTTCAGCAACGTTAACTTTTTTAGAAAAAACTGCCGTGTGGGTTCTTGTAGCTTTAAATTCCACTTGGGTATTGTCACCTCAAGATAGAATCTCTTCCAGGTCTTTGTTAAGTTGAACGACTTCCTGCTGTCTGCGGATATTCGTCTGAGTAGCTGATGTCCGAGCGTTCAAAGTGAATGAATAGATAAGAGTACTGTCGTTTGTAAAACTGTAGATTGGATTCTTGGTCTTTTCCAGCAGATTGTTTATATAAATCAGAAATAGAGTAGGAGACAGTATGGAGCCCTGGGGCACACCGGCGTTGATAGTGAAGGTGTTAGAAAGAAATCGGTCTACTGCTACTCGCTCTCTGAGGAAATATGAGAGCTACAAACAGAAATTCTCAGACATACAAACACAAATACAAAATGTTAAGACTATTTTGCGTTAATTTATTACTTTTAAATAATATATAACATTCTTTTTGCTATACAGGCTTTCCGTGTTTAGTCGTTGTCAAAAATCCTTTAACAACATAAATAATAAACAGTAGTTAAGAACGTCATAAAAATATAAAAATAAACGTCCACGTAAATAAAAAATAACCCAGATTGCTTTGTCCAGAATATAATTAATAACTTAAACAGCCATTCTGAGGTAATAAAAAGGTTAATTTATTTCTCTAAACCACTCTTAAAAATGCAAAAGCGCGCGTAAGCATATTGGCAATTCCGTCGATGCAATAAAAAAGCCCATTAAAAATTTAACATGGCGCCGTAATTGCGCATAAATCTTTTTTAGAGAGAAAAATAGAGCATTCATTTATAATTTAGAAAAAATGGAGGTGAATTAGCTGGTGCAGTTTTACGAAACGATGTAGTTTTTTATGTTATAAACGACCGTTTAAAGCAGCACGGTTTATGAATGATAATGAACGCATATATTTAAACAGTGCTGTTTCACTTCAGAAAAGTAAATATGCGGTTTCAATTGCTATAGCAGATTTATTCAAAATTGAACATAATAATAAATACTTTCAGCTTTATCTACTCAGTAGCAACTGACTGACTGTATATTGCTATTTTACCTAGCTTTTGCCGGAAATTGTTGGATCCTTGTGTATTGTTGCCCATGAGAACATTTCGTCTATTTGTCTACTTTGTAACTACGAGGATGGATTGAAAAGTTCCCGGCCTAGTCAAGCAAACAAAATAAGATACGTACAAAAATTATTTTTTTTCGACGTAATCTCCACCTAGTTCTATGCACTTCTTCCACCTGCTTTCCAAAGCTTCCACACATGTTTGAAAAAAAGATTCCTCAAGGTCTTCAAAATACTGGTTAACTGCAGCTTCGACTTCTTCATTTGATGAAAGTTTCTGGCCACCGAGGTGTTTTTTTTAAGTTTGGAAACAGATGAAAGTCCGAAGGCGACAAATCATGAGAATAAGCCGGGTGGGGCAGCAATTTGAAACCACAATCACGAATTTAAGCCATAGACTCAACAGACGTGTGAACACGAGCGTTGTCCTAATGGAACAAAACTTTCTTTTTCAGTAATCCTAGGCGTTTCTCTTTAATTTCTTGACCTAAATGACGCAAAGGGTGCAATAGTAAGTCGAGTTTGTTGTTTCGCGTTTCAGAAGGTAGTTCACCATAATAATACCTTTAGCATCTCAAAAAACTGAAGCCATCACTTTTCCAGCCGACAAAATTGCCTTGGCTTTCTTTGGGGGTCGGTTCACCAGATTTTTTCCACTGCTTTTATTGTTGTTTTAACTCTGGAGTATAGTGGTTAACCCAGGTTTCATCCATTGTCACAAACCTGTTAAGAAAATCTTGCGGATCAGCCTCAAACATCTCCAAACAGTCGCGAGAAATCGTGATTCGAATTCGTTTTTGTTCAACTGAAAACAATCTGGGTACCCACCTAGCGGAAACCTTAGAAAATCCGAGTTCGTTGGCAATGATGTTTTGTGTTCGTTGGCAATGATGTTTTGTGTTCGTTGATGCCTATAGTGTCTGCAATCTCCCTGATAGTTAATCTACGGTTTTTCAATATGAGAACACACACTTTGCCGATGTTTTTTTCAGTTGTAGACGTCGTGGGCCGGCCTGAGCGAGGCTCATCTTCGATGCTCTCCCGTCCACGTTTAAATTCTTCAACCCATTTTTTCACAGTGGTATATAACGGAACAGATTCCCCTAGTGTTGTTTTCATATCATCGTGGATCTCCTTTGGACTTAACCTTTTTTTAAACAGGTACTTGATGACCGCACGTTGTTAAAATTTTTTCCATTTTTTCAAAAACGCTGCGCTTGGTCTCACTAAACTCGTTCTAACCTAAAAACCACAAATTCTACAGCAACAAAATTTTATACTGTGAGAACCGAAGAAAGTATGAACTTATTGAGAGTACTATAATAAAAATATTATAATTATTTTTTGGTGAGGCCGCGAACTTTTCAATCCTTTCTCGTATATGTCTAATTATTTATTTAGGACATATTAAAAAAAAAACGAAATTACTAGGTTTTACTTCCAATAGTACTGTATTTTTTTAATCTGCAATAATTTTCTTCTTATAAAATAACTAAAAACGGACAAGACCCATTTTTTAGCAGTTTACCCCACGTTCTCCTATTCGTCAAATCCATCCCCAGACGCGTTTCACGGTATCACGGCTCGTCAATCGGGCTAGAACTGACAAACAAGAGAACAGAATTTACGGGTACTTATCTAAGAAGTTACGGGACATGAAGGTAGGATACAAAGGATTGTACTAAGTACCTGTGCCTAATACCCCATCGAAAGTTGACACAGCAGCTTTCAAACCGACAGAGTAGTTGACACGGTCAACACTTAAAAGCAGACAACGCATTTTTGAGGGATCCTCCTCAGGCATATGTGGTTAATATGAAATAACTAAAAACGGACAAGGCCCATTTTTCAGCAGTTTACCCACTGTTCTCTTATTCATCAAATCCATCCCGAGATGCGTTTCGCGGTATCACGGCTAGAACTGAGAAATAAGATAATTAGCGATGGGTTAACTCGACTTACTAACTCGAGTTGAGCTTAGCTCGAGTTAACTCAAGTTGCGCTTAGCTCGAGTTAACCAGAGTTGGATTCTCACTAACTCGTGTTTGGGCTGGTACATGAACTAATCAAGCGAGCAAGCGAAAGAGTGAGAGTGCGATTCGTTCATTGTATGCGCGCTTTTTACTCCCGCCCTAGTACATCGACCGAATGGCTCCGACGATGACACGAAGTTTACCGATCAAATTAAACTAGACACTTGTCACAATAGTGCACTTGCAGATTTGAGGTCATCATTAGCAGTTGTCAGTTGTTATTGTTTGTTTTCCTTGTTGTTGTGTATTTAAAAAATACCGGGACCTAAAAGGAAATCTCTTGTTTGGGATGTATTTGAATCGCCAGTGAGTGGACGTGTTAAGTGTAAACAGTGTTCAGACTCATTCAAATATATGGGAAATAAGACCACGTTATTGAAGCATAATAAAAAGAAGCACCCAAGTGTAGTCGTCGTAGAAGCGAATACTATAACTCAGCCGTCATCATCAGCGAATGGAAATAATATTTCGGTTGATCCGTCGCCGCCATCTACATCGGAGGCTGAGCCTCCTCCAAAAAGATTGAGACAAACTCAAACCCGCCTGGCTGTGCCGAAGAAGACTACGGAAAAATCTGGTGACAATGACTTGATTAATATGATAGTTAAAGATTATCAACCTTCCATTTAGTGGAGAACGATGGTTTCCAGCAATATACAAAAGCACTGAATGCTGATTATAAACTTCCAACTAGAAAAAAATTAGGACTGATGATAGATGAAAAGTATAAGCTTGAGCCCGAATCTTTAAGGAAGGAATTGGAGGAGGTTTGCTATTTAGTTTTGACAGTTGATATCTGGTCTTCAGTTAGTAACAAAAGCTTCATAAGTGTGACAGCACATTAGAACAAACAAGATTGAACTCAGTTGTTATTTCTACTTCAGAAATACAAGAGAACCACACGGCTGAAAATATCGCGAATGCTATTCAAAAAGTAATATACCAGTGGCAAGTAAGTTCAGAAGTAGTAGCTATTGTCACAAATAACGCTGCAGCAATGAAAAAAGCAGTAAGTGAATATTTGAATAAGCGAAATCATTTCTGTGTTGCTCATACACTTAATCTGGCTGTCAAAGACTATATAAAGAAAGAAACATTTGATTTAGAAGAGAATGCTACTGTTGCTACTAACAGTTAGTTACTACAACTTTTAGCCAAATGTCGAGCGATTGTTTCGCATTTTAACCATAGCACGAAATCTTGTTATGCCTTACTTAACATGCAAAATCAACTGAAAATTGACACTCAAGCAAGACGTTCGTACTCGCTGGAACAGTACATTCTATATGCTCGAGAGCCTACTGAAAGTTAAGTTATTGACAGAAGACGTGACGGTGCTTTTATATCCTTTCAAAAAGGTGACTGCAATTTTATCAGGAGAACAATACCCAACACCGTCTTCTGTTATTCCTCTTGTATTTGGACTACGAAGGGCCATAAACAGCAAAGCCCCATGACGGAATTGGGCAAGTGTTTAAAACGTAGTCTTGCTGCTGTAATAGAAAAACGACTTGGGGTATATGAGACTAATAGGACAGCATCAAAAGCTATCTTTCTTGATCCACGCTTTTAAAAAAAAAGGTTTTACGTTGGAAAGTAATGCGCAAATGTGGATAATAAATGAGATAACAAACATGAGCGGCGTACAAGATCTACCTCCTCCTAGTCCTAGTAGTCCCAATACTCCCACCTCTGCTGCTAATACTATTGATTCGGGAAAAGATGAAATTTGGGGAGTTGTACATAAAAAAATCATGGAGAGCAGTGCTCAGTCAACTCCATACACTGCGGCAGCTACGATGGTTAAACAATATATTGAATTATCATATCTTGACAAAAAATGCGATCCACTTTAGTTTTGGAAAGAAAAGAAAGGTTTATTTCCGGTGTTATTCAAGATTGCGCCTAAATATCTTTGCATACCGGCAACATCAGTTTCTTCAGAGAGCTTATTTTCAAAAGCCGGGATTTTGTGTAATGATAGAAGAAACAGTATAGCTTCTAAAAAAGTTGATCAAATTCGATTTCTTAATAGCATCCAATAATTGTTTGTCTCCTTTATTCTTCAACAAGTACTGACTACACTTTTATTTATTTTTAGATTTTATGCTAAGTATAATTTTTATTTTAATGTAACTTACAAGAAGATACTTTTAGTTTTTGGAGAATATTATTCTTTGTTGAAAATACATACTTATTTATACGTTAACTTACAAGAAATTATTTTTTGTTTCTTAAGCATATTTTTTGTTGAAAATACTTTTTAGCTAAGTGGTCCGTCCTATATATTGTTAATTAGGTATTCTAATTTGAGTAGTATTATAATTAAATAAAAGTTCGTATTGCAACAAACGAACAAAGTCAACAAAGAGTAATAACTACTACCAAAATAATTTGTTATTTAGAATAGCAAAGTTATTTAAGAATATTCTGATTGTGATAATTAAACTATTAATAGCATAAGTACCTACATCATACATCATACACTAATAGCATAAGTACCTACATCATACATCATACACTAAGTTGTATTTTCTTCTTAGTTCACTTCTGAAAAAGAAGTATCAGTGAAAAAATTACTCTCCAAGTTATTTGTTTCTCTTCAAATTTTAGCAATTCATTCATGTATGTATATTTGTCTGTTAGTCTGGGGTCCAACAACTTTTGAACGAAGTGAAATATCGATTTTAACTTTGCTGTCGTTTTTTAAGTGATATCGCATATCAAGAATTCAGTGAAAGGGGTGGATATCAATAAATTTTGTATTATTTTGTCGTTTTGTGGGAATTTATCTTACTTTTTTTTTTGTTAAGATAATTCACAACTTTTTACATAATTATTTATAGGGAAACATTTAAGAGAATCAAATGTGTGAAGCAGAACGTTGGAGAATTTGCTTCGTACATTTCATGTTATATGTCCTTTTCAGGGTTCTTGGAGTCACAGCATCTGAAAATTAGTGTCACTTTTTTCATTATTTTTAATTTAAGCAGGAAAAAAGAGAATCGTAATATAGTTTTTTACTGTTCTTGAAGTCAAAGAATTTAAATATTTTAATATTTTTTTGTGTTTTTTAATTTTAACATGGGAAGAAAATGAAAAGAGTAAAGATATTACATGTTTTTAGTAGTTTTTGAGAATTTTTTCTGGGGTTTTTAAATTCAAAGAATCTAAAAGTACTATTAGATTGTCATTATTTTCAGGTCTGACAAGACGGAAATTAAAAAGGATTGTTTATTTTCGAGAGTATTAAAATAATTTTTCCTGATGGTGGGTTAAGACATTGGACAAAATTTTAGAATAATTATTTGTAGTAAAAAGATTAAAGGAATTGTGGAAGGGTTTAGAGGAGATTATTTCCAGATTCTTAAAGTTCAGGAATCTGGAAGTTATACTGTTTTATATTATTTTCAACTTTATTAAAAGCCCTTTCTCTGTTTAATTTATTTTAATAATAATCTTTCTATAAAGTACCTATTGTATAAAATACCGGGTGGTAATACTTGAGTTAAGTTATTTTTTATTATTTAATTTAGAACTGCTTGTTTGCAAGTGAAGAACTGGGTAAATGACTACCAATTTTTTAGATGTGACTTGCAAAAAAAAATTCCATTTAATTTATTAATATTACCATAACAATATGAACGCCTATTATTTTGCACATCATGTATATAGCTTCTATAATAGATATAAAATACAACGTCTCTCTGTCTGTCTGTCCGTTAGTGCGGTTATCACTGGAGAACCACTTATCCGATTTACGTACTTTTTTTTAAACAAACGTTTGTTCTCTGGCCAGGTTATAGGCTATATTTTATTACGATAGGTAGCATAAGGAATGAGCAGTGACGATAATAGTGAATGAAGTCGGAAAAAAAGCTTGCCGCTAGCGCGTTTCCCTTGCATTACACAGCCTAAACCATTAAATATGGACCAATATTATGTAGCAGAGAATATCTATAATCTATAATATATATAAAATGCATTGTCTCTCTGTCTGTTCATTAGTGCGTTTATCACGCGAGAACAACTTATCCGATTTACGTGTCTTTTTTTAAATTCATACATATATTCTTTGGCCACTTTATACAATAATAATAATAATCTATATCTATAATATATATATAAAATGTAACGTCTCTCTGTCTGTCTGTCTGTCCGTTAGTACGCTTATCCCTCGAGAACCACTTATCCGATTTACGTGATTTTTTTAAATTCATACATATGTTCTCTGACCAGGTTATAAATATATATTTTATTACATCTATAATATATATAAAATGCAACGTATCTCTGTCTGTCTGTCTGTCTGTCTGTCCGTTAGTGCGCTTATCACTCGAGAACCACTTATCCGATTTACGTGTTTTTTTTTTTAATTCATATATTTGTTCTCTGGCCAGGTTATATATATTCTTCTATCTATAATATATATAAAATGCAACTTCTCTCTGTCTGTCTTTTTGTCTGTCCGTTCGTTAGTGCGCTTATCACTGGAGAACCACATATCCGATTTACGTGCTTTTTTTTTTAAACACATATATGTTCTCTGGCCAGGTTATAGGATATATTTTATTGCGTTAGGTAACATAAAGAATAAGCAGTGACGATAATAGTGAATCAAGTCGGAAAAAAGGTTACCGTTAACGCGTTCTCATGCAATACACTGCCTAAACCATTGAATATGAAACAATATCATGTTGCAAAGAATATAATATATATGAAATGCAACGTCTCTCCGTCTGTCTGTCTATCCGTTAGTGCGTTTATCACTTGAGAACCACTTATCCGATTTACGTGTTTTTATAAATTTATACATATGTTCTATATAATTCGATATAAGCCTAGATAATGGGAGATAAGGTGAGATAATGGGAGGTATAGAGAAATAATGGGAGATAAGAAGAAATATTGTGAGATAAGTCGAGATAATCCTAGATAATGGGAGATAAGGTGAGATAATGGGAGATAAGGAGAAATAATGGGAGATAAGGAAAAATAATGGGAGATGAGCAGAGATAAGCCTAGATAATGGAAATCATGTAGAGATAATGGGAGATAAGAAGAAATAATGGAATATAAGGGGAAATAATGGCAGATATTTTATTACGTTAGGTAACATAAGGAATAAGCAGTGACGATAGTAGTGAATCAAGTCCATGCGAGCGGAGCCGTGGGCACGGCTAGTTTAAGAATAATTACACAGGCTGACATGATTTTTGTTGTCTAAAATGTGTAAAACTTTTTTTACTAATTCGGTGACATTGATTACGAATTCACCATTTGTTTTGTCGTATCACCTACGGTTTTAAAATAAATTCATATAGTGGTAATTTTTCCCTTTTTTCATAAAAAATAATGCAAACGATTAAGTTTTGGCTCTCTTTCCATGAGTTATGCGATCTCTCGTTAGAAAGCGTGTAATTACGAGAGAAACAACACTCATCCGCAAAAAAATTTGGAATTATTACTCAATAAAATTCAGTATCAGAATCATGGTTCGCAGCTTTGTGGATATCTTAAAACTATATCTGTGTTATTAGGTCAAGAATCGGGATATACAAAATATCCTTGTTTTTTATGTGAGTGGGATAATAGAGTACGACAATTATACTACATAAAAAAACAATGGACTCCTTAGGATAAGCTTGTACCTGGAACCAAAAATATATTACGAACAAATTTAATTGATCTTAAAAAAGCTTTGTTACCTCCGCTTCATATTAAATTAGGTTTAATTAAACAGTTCGTTAAAGCCCTAAATATAGAAAGTGACTGTTTTAAGTACCTCTGTAAAAAATTTCCAATATTATCTGATGTAAAAATAAAAGAAGGAATTCTTGTTGGAACACAAATCAGATCCTTGATGAATGATAAGGAATTTGAAGCGACAATGATTATCACCGAATTGGAAGCTTGGCTTGCGTTCAAAAATGTTGTACATAATTCTTTGGGTAATCATAAACATCCAGACTATCAAAATATTGTCGCAACGTTGTTAGATAAATATCAAAAATTGCAAATGAGTATAAAACTTCAGTTTCTTGATACACATCTGAATTTTTTCCTTGAAGATCTTGGTAATTTTAGTGAAGAACAGGGAGAAAAATTTCATCAAGATATCAAAACTAGGGAAACAAGATACCAAGGTCGATGGAATATGAATATGATTGCTGATTACTGTTGGTCAATAAAACGTGATATCAATTATGCTGACTATATTAGAACAGCAGCCACCATCCCTATTATGTACAGTATAGGTAAATGTGTGGATGGTATGTAGTGTAGACTAAGTAACTGGCTTACACACAAAATATTGAAAATTAATCTAAGCAGCACCTATTCTGTTCCGAAATATCAGCAGGCCATTTCTAGCTTTTTATACTACAATAAAAACTCCGCAATTAAATTTAAGGAAGATTTTAATGTGTTCGATGTATTCTTTTTATGGGTCTAGCACACGTGCTATGTGTGCAGAAAAAGCGATTCACGTTGATCTTGAATCGCAGTAAATTGTACTCTGTGGGAAACACAGCCCTGGGCAAATTATTCCAAAGGGATGATGTTCTCCATATAAAAGAAACAAGCTGAACCTCATACGGATGTGAAGTATTAGCGCGACCTGTATTACTAATATGCACTGCTCTGGGAGGAATTAAGCGGGCTACATCTTTCGAACACTTTCCATGAAAATACTTGTAGAACAGACTCAAGTTGCCAACCGTTCTTCGATGTTCCAGCGAATCAAGGCCGCCGGTCAGTTCCGGATCTCCAGTCAGACGAACAGCTCTTCTCTGAACAGAATCCAACAAATGCAGTGTGTGTTTGGGAGCGGACCCCCAAACATGGGAGCAGTTTTCCATAGTTGGTCGAATTTGAGCTTTGTAAAGAATTAACAGTTTAACAGTTGTTTCGGAGTGTAAAGCTTTCTGGTTCGAATTAATATTCCCAACTTTTGAGAAGCTTTCCTTGCTATGCCTGCAATATGTTCATGCCAGGACATATTTGCTCCCAAATTAACGCCCAACAAATTAAGTGACAATGCTAGGGGAATGGAGTGCCCCGACATAACTATGTCGGGTTCAGCAACGTTAACTTTTTTAGAAAAAACTGCCGCCTGGGTTTTTGTAGCATTAAATTCCACTTGGTTACTGTCACCCCAAGATAGAATTTCTTCCAGGTATTTGTTAAGTTGAATGACTTCCTGCTGTTGAATCCTTCAAGATATTTTAGAAGATGCCAATTGATAACCTTTTCCATGACTTTCGATATTATTGAAAGCAGTGCGACTGGTCGGTAGTTATTTGGCAAGGTCTTCTTGCCTTTTTTAGGTATCGGCTGAACTGTGGCACATTTCCAGCAGGAAGGAAATATTCCCTTTCTGTAGCATAGGTTGGAAAGTCTACAGAAAAACAGTTTTTGAGAACTATGGCATGTATTCCGTCAGCACCAGAAGCCTTTTTGGTGTATAGCTTCATTAAAATACGCTTTATGATACTGTCTGAAGACAACATCGGGCATTCTTGACTGCAATATAGGAATAGTAGGTGGTGTTTTTCCTTGGAAGTTCGCTTTCTCAACAGGTGTTGCAATAGAATTATCTGGCCATGTGAGTGGTGGTACATCGATAACCTGAACTAACTTGAACTATACAGTGTACATTGACAGTGAGACTGCGAGACTGGGCTCAGCATGATATGCTATTAAGGTCCAAATACGTATATTTCGGTTTCCTTAGATTAGCTTGTTATTACAATACTTCCCCGATTTTCTGTAGCTCGTCAGATATTCAAAGAATAGTTCTGATACAAAAGCGAACCAACTATTTTGAGCTTGCGCTTTCGTGATTCTTCTCGAGGGCAGTTCATGAAACACATTTGGCAGAAGCAAGAATTTACATTTATGATGCACTTCTTTTTGTGAAAATAAAAAACAATTTCGTAAGGATTTTTTCCTCAAAAATATGAAACAAGAAGCAAACATAACACCTTTCGTATCTCTAATCACAGTTTATATTAATTTTTTATATTAATAATATTTTAGTTTCTTTGAGAACACCAATTTTTAATTTACTTTGTAATTTTAGACCATACTTAATACACTTCGTAATAAAAATATATACAAGATGCAGGACATTTACTACTATGTTGAGTCACTGCTTAAATAACACAGGTCTGCAACAAAAATGCTGTCTGGATGTTTTCAACTGATTTCTATGTATTTAGGTGTTCTGAAAACTAAAAAAATACTCAAAAAATTCCAGAACGTTTTGCAAAATGCAAAATTTTATTATAAAAAAGGGTTTTTTTTTTGGGCTAACTTGAAGTCATAAATAAATAGGTACAATTTTATTTTGATTACTGTTTTTAAATGTATACAGGCCATAACTATCATTACTTTCTAAATAAAGAACGCCATGTGTGAGCTAAATTAACAAACATAAACGTTGTAACCAGAAAGTGCGCGCTCCAATAGGGTAGAAAGTGGCGCGGTACAATTACGTGTTAACTCGTCATTGTTTTATAGATCTTGGTTCAATATAGTGCAATGTCATCTGTGCGGAAGTGTGTGAATTCGTCTGACAGTTTCTGTTATATTTGTGGCGAATATATGGTATTAAAGCAACAACTTAATATTACGGACTTGTAAAAAAAGTATACTTCACGTATTTTGGCTTAAAACTTGGAGATCAGGATAAAGTTTGGGCACCTCATAAAGTCTGCAAACGATGTGTTGAAGACCTTCGAAATTGGTTTAAGGGCAAGAAAAAAGCGATATGCGATTTCTATGGTATGGCGCGAGCAAAAGAACCATAGTGATGATTGTTACTTTTGTTCGTGTAATGTGAAAGGGTATAATTCAAAATGGAAGCAGTCCATTTCATACCCCAATCTGCAATCAGCTATTCGTCCCATCCCTCATGGGACCGAAATACCAGTGCCCAAGGCCCCTGCTACCTTGGAAGAGATTCCAAGTTCTGACGAAGATGGTGCTGTACCTGAACCCGATGACAAGTCAAGTTTTCAATTTGAAGATGACAGCAGTCCGAAATTGTTTTCCCAGGGCGAGCTAAATGATTTGGTAAGAGACTTGAATCTTCCCAAAAACGCTGCTGAGTTGCTTGGATCAAGGCTCAAAAGCAGGAACTTACTTTTGCCGGGAGTGTCTTCCTCCTGGTTTAGATATCATGAGAAGCAGTTCACTTCCTAATTTGCCCAAGAGGACGAGTTGGTTTATTGTACCAATATTGAAGGTTTGATGGATACATTTAAGATCTCATACGACCCAGCACAGTGGCGTATTTTCATAGATTCTTCAAAAAGAGGCCTTAAAGCAGTTCTGCTTCACAATGGCGGTTTCTATGCTTCCATTCCTGTCGGTCATTCCGTACATCTCAAGGAAACCTACAAGAACTTGGAATTGGTTCTTTGCAAATTAAAATATAAAGACCACGGTTGGCAAGTGTGCGGTGATTTAAAAATCTTGGGCATGTTGCTCGGAAAACAATCTGGATTTACCAAATTCCCTTACTTTTTGTGTCTATGGGATAGTAGAGACCGAGCAAATCACTGGACCAAAAAGTGTTGGCCTCCGAGGGAGCTTAAAGTTGACGAAAAGAACGTCCTGCATGAAACATTGGTACCTCCTCATAAAGTTCTTCTACCACCGCTTCACACAAAGCTGGGATTAATGAAGCAATTTGTAAAGTCACTTTCAAGAGATGGAAATTGCTTCAAATACTTAATATCAAAGTTTCCAGGCCTCTCGGAGGCAAAGTTGAAGGAAGGTGTTTTCGTTGGACCAGATATTAGACGGCTTATGGCTGATCCACAATTCATCACAACCATGACGGATCCGGAAAGAGAAGGGTGGATTGCCTTTAAAGAGGTCATAGAGAAATTTTTAGGCAATAACAAAGACCCTAACTACAAACAAATCGTCAAAAGAATGTTAAAAGCATTTCAAGCTTTAGGTTGCCTAATGAGTTTAAAAGTACATTTTCTTCATTCCCACCTCGACTACTTTCCAGAAAATTTAGGAGATCTGAGTGAAGAGCAAGGTGAACGATTTCACCAAGATATTAAGGAGACGGAAAAAAGATACCAGGGAAGATGAAGCGTCTCAATGATGGCAGACTACTGTTGGATGCTTCAGAGAGACCTTCCAGATTCTTCCTACAAGCGAAAATGTACCAAAAGGAGTCTCACTGGGAAAAAGAAATGTGTTCAGTGCTTACTAATGAATGTATTTTAGATAAAAAAATAAGTTTTGTTACGCAAGTATAAATTTAAAAAAAAATTTTTTAGTCTTTTATCTTTTATTTTAAGATGATAACTTGTTTAACATAGATACCTACATTGTCAGAAAACGTGACGTTCTATGACAAAATGAAAGTCATTTTCGGATTCAGTACACCCAAAAACATAAGAATTACGCAAAAAAAACCAAAACCGCTGTCAATTTTTTTTTTGCAGACTTGTGAATTCATGATTTTTTCTTATTATGTGAATTTCCACCAAGTATCGACTGAAACAATTGCATTATCTTTTTGTTAGTGACAATAACTATATGATTACAATAACATGCCAATGTGACTTTTTAAGCGTTATTTTGTATAACAGAACAAAATAAAATAAAATTATCAAGTTTGAGTGAACTAAAATTAATAAAATAAATTATTATTTCATAAAATACTTGATTGGTTGTTATCATAATACTAAGCTAATAAGTAACAATAGTTAAGGATTCATTTTAAGGAATGTAATATGGAAAGCCCGATAAAGTAATTTACCCAATATTTCCACGACGAATAGGCAGTTCTAAAATAAACACTAAATTTGACTTTCTAACCCTAAAAAATAACTTAATCCAAGCATAAGAGCCCTATATTTTTAAAGATTTTTATCACTATAGCACTAAAAGCCTAATTCTATCCAATGCTGGATGTAGGCCTTCACCCTGAATTTCCATCTCACTCTATTTGCAGCTGTTCTCATCCATTAAATGCCCGCAACCCTCTGTATATCATCCAACCATCTTGTTTTGGGACGTCCTACGCTCCTTTTCTGTTCTCGTGATATCGATTCTAATATTCGCATGCCCATCGATCATCGTTCGTGTGTGCTACATGTCCATGCCATTGCCACTTTCTTCTACGTGCTCTATAATATTCTTTAATTTCATTTGTTCCCATATTCACTGTTTTCTATTTTTAAGTTTTATCCCGATAATCTGTCTTTCGTGTGCTTTCTGGGTCCGAGCTAGGCTTTATTCAGTGTCCAAGTTTCACCGCCATATGCAATTACGGGTAGAATGCTCTGATCGTAAACTTTGGCCTTTAACTTATTTCGGATGGCTTTAACTTTGTACATTTAACTTAATTTCCTGTATGCGCACCATCCAAGCCTCATTTTTCTTGAAATTTCATTCGAGATACTGTCTCTTGTCGCCGTAGTAATTTTTTACCCCAGATACACATAATTCTTAACAATCTCGAGAGATATTCCTTCTAAATTTATAACTATGTTGTTATTAGGTTTAGTTAATATTTTTGTCTTACTTTTATTCATCTTAAATCCAATTGCCTTTGAGTGGTTATTCAACTCATTTATCACTTCTTGTAACTCATGTGGATTACTACTGATCATTACAATATCATCTGCGAACCTTAAATGACTCAGATACACACCTTCTATCTTTAGACCCTTCTTTGTCCAATCTAATCGGTGAAATACGTCCTCTAGAGCTGTAATAAATAGCTTAAATAGATTTTTGTGGCATGGTCTTGATCAGAAGAAAAAGTTGAGCAAAGTAAGTCCTTCAGAGGTATTTGTAACAGAAACCTAATATTCTTCTCTACATACCATTTCTGCTAAAATACAAAATAATAGAAAAATAACTAAATTTTCAGATACCACGACTTCAAGAACTTTGGAAAGAACGTATAACAGGTTATATTCAATGCTACCTCTCCCCTATTTTCCGACATTAACCCCTTGTATGTTAAATGATTAAAATTTGTTCATTATCCTAACCAAAATCTATGGAACATTTAACCAATCTCTACTATAGAACAAAGTCGAAATTTATTTTGTCGTTAGTTCAGGTTCATTCAAGCTAGATTGTTGGGGATCTGGAACCCCAATGTATAAATCTGGAAGGGTAATTTTGAATGAAAAAAGAGGGCAACGAAAAAATAAAACAAGGTTCCCAACTGCTGTGACTAACCATATAGCAGCAACCTGGAGAATTTTTTAGTTTTTGTGTTTGGAAATAATCATTTCTTTACTTAAATAATAGTTTCTTATTGATGAGTAAGTTTCTTCAATCCTTTAAAATAATGATAAATTATTATGAGATACTTTGTATATAAGCTATATAGGTAATTTTTTTACTACCTATATTATTTATTACCACTTATGTACGTAAAGTTTCTTTGTTATCTAATTTTATGTGACCCTATATATAATAGGTGTTTCGGTTAATAATGTCGATTTTGCTAAGAGATGGTGTTACTAATATACTTGTTGGTATGGTTTGTGACATCTATGGCATTTTGGAAGGTAAACATACGCCATCAAAAGCCAATTCGTTATTAATTGTTATTGTGCGAAAAACATAGTTCTTCATAGCTTTGAATATGTTGTGTTTCGTAACAGAAAAGGCCGTTTTGTGGGGAAGTTTAGTAACCTTTTTTCATTTGAAGAAAACGGGTGCTGAAAGTTATCGATTGTTGGTTGAAGCTTATGGTGACCATGCTCCAACCAAAAAACTTGGGTAGACCCAGGCCAGCCTTGAATATCACAACCAGTGCGCCATATATTGGGAAAGAAAGCGTTGCTGTGTATTTGGTAGGATAGTAGAGGAGCTGTGTATTATGAACTGCTGAAACCTGGTAAAACGATTTCTGGCGATCGATACCGACAACAATTGATAAAGTTGAACCGAGCGTTGAAGGAAAAACCACCAGAATACGCCCAAAGACACGATAAAGTAATTTTTCAACATGACAATGTTCGGCCCATTGTTGCAAAATGTGTTAAAAACTATTTGGAAAACATCAAATGGGACGTTCTTCCCCACTCGCTGTATTTATCGGACTTAGCCCCTTCAGACTACCGCTTATTTCGATCGATCCAGCACGGACTTTCAGAACAACACTCAAAAGATGAAAAGTTCTTCTGGTGCGGAATCCATTCTTTGACAGAAAGATGGGAAAAAGTCATAGCTAACAATTGCCAATACTTTGATTATTAAGGTAATTCATTTTGTGATGGAAATAAACGCTTAAATGTTGCGAAAAAAATCGAGATTATTAACCTATTATATTTTTGAAATATAATATAACCTTTTTGCTAATCCTATATTTATTGTTTCTTCATACAAATATAGTATAGCATCCGTTCAGCTGTTATCTTGAATGAAGCAATAGACAACCGTTTATAAATATTTCTGGGTCATTATTTCTAGTTAGTGCATTCTAGGGTTTAAAAATTACAGACTGAATTTAGGTCTTCTCGGTAAATTAACCAGAACCGAAAGTAAAGCGATAAGTTATAGGTATGTTGCCAATAATTTTATTAATTTTTTTAAAATCTGTTTTCCTTTTCATTACTAATAATTTAAGCGTAGTTTGAAGATTTTTGATAATACGTTGCTAATATGAGATGAATATATATTTCCATTTTATTAACATTTTTACACAAATTAACCAAAAGGTATTTCGACACCGATTCGGATTTGAGAATCTTACTGCCTTTTCTTCTTAGCCACCAAGCGACGAGAGTGTGAATCTTCACAAGAAAACATCAAGTTTCGTTTCTGATAGAGAGCTTAAGGGTATGAACCACCTTAAACTGAGTAAATTATTTGGAGAAACCTTGAATTCTCACTTAATTTGTAACGAGAAACTGAAATGACCTTACTTTTTTACCTGAAATTTTTCTTTTTTTCTTTGTTCTCGCACTAATTTTACCTTAACTCGAGTAACTTTATTTTAGTTTTAGTTTAAAAATTTTATGGTTACCAAAAAATGTTTTTGTGATTGTTTTAAATAGGTCTAAGACCTATAGACTGACTATACTTTAATCTTTAGTATTGTCACATGCCTTGCCCTTGTATTAGACCCCAAGTTACAACAGAATACTTTCAATTTTTTTAATAAGTGATCATACATGCCTGTTTTCAAAATAAATAATATAACCGGTCAAGTGCAAGTTGAACTTGCACAATTAGTGTTCCGTACGTTGATTGCTTCTGAAATAAAAATTTTTGTTACGGAGATATAAAATGATCAGTGATTTCACAAAACACAACTCAAATGAGTTTTCAACAAAGTTTGTTTCCGATCTTTACTGAAAACTGATGACCTTGAAATTTTTGTTTTTTTATATACAGTCGATACTGTTTATAGTGAAACTCTATATAGTGAAAAACTCTTTATAGTGCAATTTTTTCAAGACCTAGAATATTTTAATGAAATTTCATGTAAAAAGCCCTGCATATAGTTAATCTGTAAAATAGTAACACTCTATATAATAAAATTTTTACCGGAATTTTATGTATAAATTTTTATGCATTTATTGAGATCTTGGCCATTTCGGGTTTCTCATTTTTATCTAACATTAGCACGAATTCCATTTTTATGACGCATTCTTTTGAAAAGGTTCTTAACGCGTTTATAACGCCTAATGGTTGGCAATAAATCAGGTAGATTTCTGTGAGAAACCCGGGGAATAACCCATTTTATAGAAACCCGGGGAAAAAACCCATTTTATAGTCGAGGCCTAGTAATTCACAAATTCAGGTTCAGTTTCTTTTTGTTTAAGAATCAAGTAAGATGTCTAAGCGAGTGTGTTTAAGTTTAGCTGAGAAAATTAAAGTTTTGGAGGAAGTTGATAAAGGCTGCAAAAAAATTGATGTTGCTGCAAAATTTGGTGTTTCTCCAAGTTGCGTCTCTCTGATAATAAAAAGTCGCGACAGTATCATCAAGAAACCTAGTGTTCCAAGCAGTCGAAAACGAGTACGGGTGAGTACTTACGAGGATGTAAATGAAGCAGTTTTACGATGGTTTCAAGTTGCCCGTACGCATCAAAACGTACCAATATCGGGAAATTTAATAAAGCAAAAGGCTCTACAATTTGCTAAAGAATTTAACTGCGTTAATTTTCAAGCTAGTGAAGGGTGGTTGAGTGCCTGGAAGACTCGCAATTCAATTGTTTTCAAGACGGTGTCTGGCGAGAGAGCAAGCGTTAGTCAGGAGGACTGTGACATTCGGACTGAAACTGTTTTAAAAAGTGCATTGAAAAAGTACGAGCCAAAGAACGTTTTCAATTGTGATGAAACCGGTTTGTTTTTTACATGTTTTCTAAATAAAACGTTTGCTTTTAAAAGTGATAAATGTTTTGGTGTTAAAACAAGGGTGACACTTATGGTTGGAGCAAACATGGATGGCTCAGAAAAACTGAAATTACTGCTCATAAGTAAAAGCAAAAATCCCCGTTGTTTAAAAGGAGTTAAATCTCTGGAGTTAGATTACGCCAATAATAAAAGGCATGGATGACTTCTGAGATTTTCGAAAGATGGATCAAAGAACTGGACACGAAAATGAAAAGCCAAAAGCGAAAGATTGTGATGTTTATAGACAATTGTCCTGCACATCCAGTTACTGTGAGTAAAAAATTAAGGAATATTGAATTGATCTTTTTTCCACCAAACATGACCTCCAAATTGCAACCTATGGACCAGGGTATTATAAAAAACATAAAACATCATTACCGAAACAGAATTGTTCACAAAATTGTTAATGCGATTGATAACAACCTTCCAGTCCAAAAAAAGTGTATAACCGAAGTCGCTAAAGTATGGAGTGAAAATGTTTCTCAGAGAACTATCAAAAACTGCTTTTCTAAAGCAGGTTTTACTGAAAAAATGGACGAATGGGAAGAAGAAGACGAAATGGATCTCGCTACCTTAAAAAGGCAATGGGGTATTCTACAAAAAACTGCTACCGTCGACGCAGATTTTTTACTTGAAGATTCCTTAGAAATTGACAATGATGTTGGCACGACAGATCTCTCAACTAACCAAGACATAATTGACGATATGAAAAGTATAGAAGATCGTGAAGAAGAAACTGAAACCGGGGAATATCCTGCTAAATTTAGTGAAAATGAAATAAGAAATGCATTTGATATTGTGCGAACTACTCTCAGGGGCCAGGAAAGTGTACCTGATCAAATCTTTATGCATTTGAATAAATGCGAGAATTTTGTTGAGCAACAATTATTTTTCAAAAGTAATGTTCAAAAGAAAATAACTGAATATTTTTCCTAGTACGTATGTACGTAGTAACATATGTACATATGTATTAACAGATTTTGTATTATTCTTTTTATTTAGTATGCAGTACATACATACATAAAGTCCGTACGTTATATCTTTACACGTGCGTCATAGTTTTCAGGCAATATCCCAGACGACTATTATATTTTTTGTCTCTTTTTACCAATACCTACGATTTATTGGTGAAAAGAGACAAATAATATAATAGTCGTCTGTTATATGGCCTGAAAACTATGACGCACGGGTAAAGATAAAACGTACGGACTTTATGTATGTATTTAGCCCTGTACGTGCTATGTACTATTTAAACTTTCAAATGTTTAATAAAATCTTTTCTAGTAATTCAATTTTGCATTTTTTTTTTGTTGCCTGTACCTTATAAAATACAAGTAAATGATTACCAATATAAAATACATACATAGCAATATATACGGATTTTTTCTTTATATAGTGAAAAACTTTCTATAGTGAAATTTCAGTCAACATTTTGGTCTTTCACTATATAGAGTGTCGACTGTACTTGTTAAATTATTAAAGGTAATGCGCTCGTGATAATTTTCGTTCAATCTACACCCCGTGGAGAATATTCCAGAGGTTTTTCAAAATTTTTGGATCAGTACTTTTCGAGAGCGATTTTTCCCGATTTTTTCAAAATAATACAAAGAAAAGTGTGCGCATGTAAGACATTATATATATATTTTGGATTTTTTTTTTATTTCCGATTTCACCCCCCAAAACTAACCCCTTAAGTCAAAATTTAATTTTCAAAACTACACGGCATTGATGAGGACATCAATTTCTATATTAGTACCAAATTTCAACTTTCTACGTCAAATAGTTTCGGAGAAAATTGGGTGTGACAGACGGACGGACAGACACACAGACGAACAGACAGACACCGAAGTGATCTTATAAGTGTTCCATACGGAACACTAAAAAATATTTTATTAAATAGTGGGCATTCATACATTTTAATATCACCTGCGTTCACGGTAGCAATAGTACCAGACCAGAGAGATCCGTTTTAACAACCTCAAAAATTTCTACTAACCACCACAATTTCCGCATAATCTCTCCTACCTAAATATAAAAGATAGGCTGTCATTCCACGTCAGGGTTTTGTCTTTCTCTCTCCAAAGTAAGACTGAAGTGGAATGAAGTCTCTTTATTCTCCATAGAGTCCACATACTCCTGGTAGTCTTATATATCTAATAGTGTTAAATAGCTTCTCATCCTACAGTGTCCCATTAAGATTCAAACAAGGAGATTTAGGACACGTTTACTTCTCTTAAGTAGATATTCAAGCAATCCCCGGCCAGGTCATGTTATAAAATTCTCGGCATTCCTGCACTATGGAATCGAATACCATCCCTCCCTCGAGTACCGATGGGGCAATTCTTTGCGCCCTGTTTGAATATCTAAAGCTGGTTTAGATTCTTGGAAAGGCATCATAGCCTCAAGCTTGGCTAGCTCCTCCTTCTCATTGCCCTGCACCCCTTGTTGCCCAGATATGAATATCCGTTTAACTTGTATTTTTCCTAAATAGGGCATTTCTGCACTTTGGATTTAGTGCCGAGTTCGTCTATGTTTCGTAATTGCTTCAGATGCCTTCTAACTATCCGAGCAGACGTATACCATCTGCATGGGAACGTGATCACTTGGTTCATGGTAAAAGTACCCTTATATACCGTAATTTCCATGAAAATATTTTCACAAGATTTAATACCTGTTTTTTTGTCACGTTTAATTGTACTGTCTCAGATAACATACTTATACACAGTTATGTTTTTCAGAACTTTTTCAGACTGAAAATTCTTCTTTTTAATAAAATGAACTTTAATAAAAACTATAGATCTTAAAAAGTTTGAATAAGAATGTTTCCTTTGTTTTAACTTTTTTTACTACTCATCTAAAGTCCATTATAGGTGGGCTATTTTAAGTGATGCATATAGTAGTTGAGATGATTCAAAGATATGTCTAAAATATTTTCATCAACAATGAAAATTTAGTTCCGCTACTGATGTTTTACCGACCGAGTTAGCTTTAGACAAAAGAACTTTAATAATTGGAGGACGTTCCCACCCGCTTCCAGTGCCACCCGCAATTTAAATAAACAAATTAATTGTTTTCTGGCGAGGGTTGTTTCCACCTAAATCATTTCCTCGTTATTTCCCGATTTTCAAATCCGAATTTACAAATGCAAAATAGACCCTCGGAATTAATTATAGTCAGGGTTTTCATGTCTTTTTTTTTAAATAATAATGATAATAAAAATAATTAATGAATCCATTAACCTGAGTCAAAACATAATTACAAAAAAACTACAACTACAAACAAGCAATTGACCTTGATTGCAGCCTTCCATATAAGAGTCTCTACGTGGGTGCTGTTGAAGCCATTAGAATAATTTAGAGATTTTTTTAAAAATCTTATATAATATAAATAATTATTTTACAAAAAGTTAGCACCAAAATATAATAAAATAGAAAGGATGATAAAGAAAAAAGATAGAAATGAGGAGAAATAAGATATAAGAAAAAGACAGAGAAAGGAGAGAGATGAGGAGGAGGAAAAGTAGCAGTGCTAACCACAATGTCGATCACAAGGTGGTTAACACTGTCAGCTTACCACACTGTTGTATAGTGTGTGAAAGTTTTCTACATACTTTTTTAAGAATCCTTAGAGCACGCAAAATCACACAAACATAAGCGGAAAAGTGATATGAAAAAATGTTTATTACATTGGGGAATGTTGGTTATTATGCCTTTTCGGAGATAAAAATAATGTATATAATGTTTGAAGGCCTGTGATATAAATAAGAAGATATAGTTTTAAAAACTTTGGTACAAAATAAAGCGAAATGTGGTTTGCGTCTGTTATGCATATAACGCCAGCCTACATAATGTACATACAATATATGATTTTATGTTGACGCCTTATGTAATAAAACACAGATACGAATTCTGTACCTTTTGTACCTTACTAGCATCGACCAATACAGTGGTCATGTATTATATAATTAAAATGAGATAACACAAAAATATCGTAAAGAACCTTTTTAACAACTTTGATAAGGTAGCTTCTATGGTTATAAATTAATTTTAAAATACCATATGCTTTTCTGATTTTAGATTTAACGTGATCTCCGAAATGGAGATTAGAATCTACCTATAATCTACCTATAAACTTAAAAGTTTTTGGATATAGCTAGAGACTTTATGCTAATAATTCAATTTTTTAATCTATCTTGCACATGAAGTAACAGACAATTTCGCGGGATTAAGTAGATTATTAGGGATCTACCCTGCTATAACATTGCTATACCATAATAATTGATAAGATAAACATTTTGTTGTTAATAATGATTTTATTACGAATATCTTTACAATTAATATCTACGAATAGAGGCAATATCCTTTAAAAAGCTGACAAACTGGTCATTTTCATTCTTCCTTAATATCTTCCAAGATAAATGGTCCAGATGTGATTGAAGATGGTTTAATGGTACTCTTCTCATTTTCTTTAAGATATAAATTTTGGCATCTAGCCACGACCGTACAATACCTTGTATATGAGCTCCTGTGAGCTGATCAACATAGTTTTGCTGGTGATTAACAGATTGATGGTCGAAGCCTCGCCTGCCAAGATTCCTATACGCTGGCCACTCGTCTGAATTAATAACAGATTGAAATTGAACCTCTCTTTCTATAATTGGCTTTTGTTTACCGAGAGCTACAGTCGCCATTTTGTATTAAAAAATTCTGAAAAAAATCATGTTTCTTGATATTTGTATAATAAAAATTTTTTAATGGTAAGTCGATACCTTTAATAGTTTTTCGTTCACCTTTTTTTTACCTCCACAGTAGGGTTCATACCTAACGAAACTTACCCTACTATTTTATTGCTTTGCTTAGAAATATAGTTTTTGCAAGTAGATCACACGCAACAATTCAGATTTGCAGGTAGACTGCACACTACAGTGGCACCGATTATTAGATATTTCGATTATGTTGTTAAGGTTAGAGTTAATACCGGTGTTAACATAATTTAAATCCGAGCTATCAACCGAGCTATCAAAGGAATAATAAATTTTGTATCATCATCGTATAAGTGATAATTACAGATTTATGAACGTTTAGTACATAAACTGCATAAAGTAGTACTCCAAAACACTTCCCACACCAGTGACTATACTAAGAAAATCTGGAAAACAACTCCTAACCATTATTTTTAGTTATCTGTCAGATAAAAAAGACCTAATTAATGTTCTAATGTAAAATAGAAAGTGGAATAGAGTAACTAAGTATGCCAAAGGTCTTAGCAAAGTCCAAAAATATAAGGCTTTTAACTTGATCTTGATTACACGGTTAGAAAACATCTGACGTAGCAGCATCATAGATAAAACTAGGTAGAAAACTGATTATTTTGAGTAAAATATATTTTACCTACTTAAAATGTAGTCTAAAATATTTTCTAATATTTTGAAAGTTGCAGGATCTTGTAGATCTTAAATGAGAAAATTAATAAAAGACAGCGGCAATATATGAACGTTCTACCAACAAATACGTCAGAATGCCCCAATGCACTTGTGAATTCTATGGCTAATATACGTTATTATATAAAGACATTAAACCTGAATTAGAGTTATATTCAAAGTATCACAGCCAAAGCTGCTTCAGACTTACTTGAACTTCCTAATTATTTTCATTATGTTATTACCGGCAACTCGAGAAAACTCAAGCTAATCAACAATATCTAATTATTTGACAGAAATTTATTATCTCAAGTTTAGGAGTAATGAAAAAAATTGTTAATATTATTTCCAATATAAAAATCAGGAATGTCAAGTTTTTTATAACATATAATAATCAGCTTCTCAAGTTGAGACGGTTGTTCCTTTGCAAAAGAACTTAAATATATATTCTTTAGATATGCTGTGTTTTTTTTAATTGCAGCGGCTTATTTGATGATAATTGGAAAATTGTTTTGGCTGCCTTGCACTCTTAAATCGTTTCAAAGCTTGATTTATGAGTCCTTACAAAAATTTCATGGTATGCTATAGTATATCATGCAAATTTTGATAAATAAGTAATAATTTATTTATATTCGAAGTCAAATTTAAATTTTTGGTATTCTTGAATAATTTTGGAAAGCACAGTCTTTAAAAATATAATTTTTGAATGAACAGTGTTCGAAAAGAAAATTTTGGAAAAATCAAAATTCTGAAAAACAGGTTTTTGAAAAACGAAATTACATGCATCCGAGGCTAGGCTTTTGGTTCTGTGAGCGTTGGTTTTTCTCTTCCTCAGGTAGGTAACTGCCCAAATCTGATGGACCCTCCTCCTTTTTCCTGGTTTGGGACAGGCAACTTATAAAATCGTCGATCCCTGATAAATCGCACAAAAGTATCACTATACCCATATTCAAAAAAGTTCAGGAAACCATTCCAGATAACTATAGAGGTATTACTCTCCTTCCCACCAATATAAAGCTTCTCACGTCCCTACTAAGGGAATATTTGGAACACTGAATCGAAATCAGGGAACAAATTGACATGTGACGCCTTATTCGCAGTAAGACAAATAATGGAAAAATGAATAGTCACCTTAACATACTTTACCGACTTAACCAAAGCATTTGACAAGGTTAAACTAACAGAGGTAACAAAACTGCTGAGAGAAAAGCAAATATCATCTAAAATCACCATACATACACACAAGAATCAAAGTCAGTCACGAGACTTCGACTGACATACCACGGGAGGTATTAGACAGAGATAGTCTAAGCCCGTTTCTTTTCAACTTGATTATGGACGAAATAATAGTAAAAGTCTCAAAACTAAATCTGGGTTACCAGTTAAACAATAAGCATATATGTCAAATCTGCTACGTGGATGACGCAACAATCTTAGTTGAGACAGACAACGACGTGCTAAGACAACTCCACAGATTCTACCATGTGGCTCGCCAATATAACCTGTCCATCTCAACAGAGAAAACTAAATCACTAACTTTCTCCCGTCAGATGTAATCTGGTGGTAGAAAACAATCCATTCGAACAGGTTATGCAGTTTAATTGGCGAAAACCTATCAAGCAACAAACGAAATAAGATCTCAAGTTAATAAGTTTTCCTCATATCTGGCGCATAACATGACGTCGTATGGAACAACAAATTTATGACTACTGAAAGCAAAGTAAAGGTATACAAAACATGCGTAAGGCCTGTACTAACATACGGTATAAAAACCAGAGCAGATAACAACTAATCAAAAAAATCGATGAGATCGGCGGAAATGAAAAAGCTAAGAGTAATATCAGCAAAGACCCTACGACACCGGATAAAAAACGAAGATATACGACAGTCATTTGCGGTCTATATGTGGCAAGATGGGGAAGACAGAGTCGATGATTTTAGCGCGACCATGTCACCTTGACAGAATAGTAAGACTAGCTCTGGAAGGAAAACCACCGGAACGACGCCTGCCGGGAAGTCCTCCCAAAAGGTAGATGGATAGCTGGGATTCTGGATCTCAAGGGATCCTGGAAGTTAAACAAACCAGTGGTCTATATCAACGATGAAGAAGAAGGAGAAGAAATTACGTGCTAATTTTTTAGTGTCATTAGAAGGAGAAGGTTTGTGATGGATAGAGGTTAGATTAAGTTAGTTCAAGTTAATTTCAATTTATTTAAGAATTACCTGAACTAAATAAAATAGATTTTAAACATAAGTATTCATAATATAATAGGGGTTAAAAGTAGAGAGATGTTGCTGCTTATTATCATGTTATAGGTCCTTATCACGATTCTTGGAGTATGGAAATCTTACTTTTTTCATTATTTTGATAGTTATTATATATAGGGAAATGTAGGGTTTCATTTTTAAATTATCCTAAAGTCCTTGCTATGCCCAACTTTATTTTGTGACTAATATCTCATCAAAAAGTCTCTATTATTTGTTGTAATGCTTTACGTTTGCAGGGAAAATAGATCAATTAACTGATTTTTTATCTAAAAATATGGAGGTGATTTTAAATTAATAATATGAAGATATAGATTAGAAATATGTAGCGGTTAAACAGATCACACCGGTCTGACTCAAGAATAGCGAGGAATACTGAAACACATCATTTACTCTCAGACTAAGAACATAATTTGCAAATCGTAAAGAGACGTTTCGTTGCCGAATTAATTATCTTGTTTTCAAAAGATTTTGTCATTTATTATTGAGCTTTTGATGGTATTTTGATAAAAGTAAATGTGGGGAAAACACTTTACCGAAAATTAAGGACCTTGTTTTGATATTTTGACGTATACAAGACGAACATGGAAATTCTTCGAGAGGAGATTTGTATTTTCGTATTTATGCTGATAAATGTTTAGTATTATGAGTAATTTAATGAAAATGAGAAACAGAAACGGAAATTTATTTAATTGCACTGAATTCTTTGGTACTTTGTTTGATGGTTTTAGAATTGATGTAAAACATATATATTTTTTAAGTTAACTTTAACTTAACTGTTAAAATTTGTTGAAGGAAACCTTTCTAAATTTCAAATGAAAATAAAAATGTTATTGACAGTTCATACCAATTTTTAACATGAAATATAATTTGATAAATTTTACATTAATATGTAATTTATATTATTAAAAATCGAAACAACAATTATCACCATTCCACTAAACACTTTATTTTTGAATTCGTCGCGCGTCTCGCTAACTATGGTAGCATCTTCAGGAGACATTATTGACTGATGATGTCGACATGGTTAGCAACACGTGCTTCGAGTGCAAAATTAAAGTGTTTGGTTTAGTGGTGATAACTGTTGTGCAGAATCATCGTGTATTACGAAGAATGATTTTTTAGAAACAGTATAAGTAAGTTTAATAGTCACAACGTAAATAAATATTCAAAAAACTTTTTTTCTAAATCTTTTTCAGCTTGTGTAATTTCCTAAAGCCTCTGTTCCACTTCCTTCTCCTCCTAAATCTTTTCACCCTCAAGAGGCAATATGATGACTCTGTGTTCAATAAATGGATTAAACTATCATCTGCCACTATTCACGGATCTATGCATGATCTGATGCTTCATGCAATGACTTCCCGGTTAACTGTTTCATCTGATCCACCCAACGAGAAGATGATCTATTGCTGCAGCGCTTGCCTTTAACCTTTCCCTCTATAACCAGTGATTTCAGCTCATGTCTTGTGCTGAGGTGGCCGAAATACCTCAAGTGTGTCTGGTTTATAATCGAATTCAGTCTTTAAGTAATTTTTAGTTCTTGTAAAATAGACTGGTTAGTTTGATGTTCCACCCACGAGATCCTGAGAATTTGAGGATTCACCCACATCTCAAATGCAGTAATTTTATTTCTATCAGCTTTCTTTATCGTCCATGTTTCCGATGCATATGTTGCAGTCGAAAATATAAGTGTTCTTGCGAGCCTTAACTTAGTCAATTACGAGATACTCGAGTATTTCCTGTTCAACTTACATTTTAAAAAAAGAATATAAAAAAGTTTACCTTCTAATTATTACTTGGTATACAGTCTATCTACATTACATACCATATTGTACGTCTCCTTCTTTTCTTCATTATCCATTCTTCATCCTCTATTTCCTGTCTCTTATTTATTTTTACATTTATATATTTTTCTCTCTCTCTTTTCCTTCTATACTATAATTTTTCCTACCAATTTTATGTAGCATAATTATTTGTGTTGTATTAGATTTTAAAAATATTTCTGTATACTTTATTTTAGCCTTAACAGAACCTGTATAGTAACTGCTATGAAGGACATCCCAAGTGTAGGTCAACTGATCCATTTTTAGTGTTCCGTACGGAACACTTATAAGATCACTTCGGTGTCGGTCTGTTCATCTGTCCGTCTGTCACATCCGATGTTCTCCGAAAGTATTTGATATAGAAAGTTCAAATTTGGCACTAATATAGGAATTGATAGCGTCAACAGAGCCGTGTTGTTTTGAGAGTTACATTTTGACTTAAGGGGTTAGTTTTGGGGGGTGAAATCGGAAGCGAAAAAAAATTTTTTTTACCAGGTACTCGAGTGAGGTGTCAAATGAAAGCTTGTAAAAAGACGAGTTCAAAAATATATATAATGTAATATTTGCACACAATTCTCTTTGTATTATTTTTAAAAAAGAGCGAAATATTGCTCTCCCCTTCCTCGAAAAGTATTTATCAAAAATTTTGAAAAAATTCTGAAATATTCTCTACAGGGTGTAGAGATCTGGTACATAAAAAAACAAAAATTTCAAGGTAATCACTTTTCACTAAAGATCGGAAAAAAACTTTGTTGAAAACTCATTTAGAATATTTTTATGATGTCACTGATCATTTTATGCTTATATTTCCGTAGCAAAAATTTTTATTTTAAAAGCAATCAACGTACGGGACACTAATTGCGCAAGTTCAACTTGCACTTGACCGGTTATTTGTAGTTGGTATCAGATGTCAGGTTCTTTTTTTGCAACTGATTTTGAATAGGGTTAGTAAACATTAATTAATAGAATTATTATTGTTACTGATTTATTGGGTACTAATATCTTTTAAGATATGATTCGTATTCGTGTTACGTGATACCGAACAAGGTCATCTTCAGCTAGGTATTTCATATCTTTTAATATAAAGGCAAGATCTACTGACGGTCTTCGATCCAAACGTCAGCTCGAATTGTGCTTATGTTTCACGGGCGCCAAACACAAATTTTGATTATTATTAGTATTAAAGAATCCTTTAGTTTATATATATATATATATATATATATATATATATATATATATATATATATATATGTATATATGTATAATATATATATATATATATATATATATATATATATATATATATATATGTATATATGTATATATATATATATATATATATATATATATATATATATATATATATATATGTATATATATATATATATATATATATATATATATATATATATATATATATATATGAAATGGTTCTAAATATGTACTGAAATAAATGCAATATTAATAACATTTATAGGTATAATTCTGCTGAATATCTCCTATATCGATTGAATAAGTGATTCTGATGTTTTGCTATTTATCCACACGAAAAATCTAGAAGATTTATAATTATAAGATTTGTAACCTCCGTAAGCTTCCTATCACCATTAATAATGTCATTATAAGTAATTATCCTGAAGAAAATAATAGAAATATACATCGTCGACTGAAGAAAAAAAGTAGAAATTAAAACATTTTAAAATGCTTCTTATAATAACTTTATACCTATTAGTTTATAATCAGCTGCTTTTTAAAAACTGTACATAATTTATTATATCACATACTGTTTAAAATTCATTTATATTTTTTCTTTTTCAAAATAAATTTTAAAATAACATTTTAAATTCATTTCTTTATCAAATATGCAATTGCTGGTAACATTATTAACTAGATATTGGATGTATTGAGTTTTTATCACCTTGGAGTGTTCAATTTGAAAATATCACGCTCGTGTGGTCAAAACTACGTTAAAGTCCGTTTTTCATTTGTATTTCATGTCAAGGTAAAATATCTGAGGGATAAATTTTTAGCCTGATAGTGATCCTAAAGATTTGATATTGGTTATTATTAACATTTGAATTTGATATTGGTTATTATTAACATTTGACTTCATCAGTAAATGTATTTATGTCAAATCTGTTATTGTATCAAAGAACAGTTTCAAAACAGTTTAAATTCAACACATACTAAAGATGTGGTAGAAATAAATAGATTACGTTATAAATCTAATTAAAGAACATAATATTACGGTGTTCTGTAAAGCAAAAATCAATTCCATAATAAAATTCATTATTAGTGCTACTCATTTCCTCAGTCGTCAAGTAGGACGTTAAGAAATCGCTTCAAAACGAAATCGCAAGTAAGATATCCTCCTGGTTAATGATTTTTGTTTATTACCATTCCTATTTTTATCATTACAATGTATTTTATTTTACCAAAATTTAAAATAAAATTGTAAAATTCCTTTTACCAAGATTAGAAACTGTTAAACCAAAATATAAAAAATGAACCCTATCAACTTTACGATTATCGTATCAAAATTGTCTAGCTACAAAATTAACCTTTAAATCAGGATATTAAATATTTTTTCTAAAAGCATTTAAACTGAAAAATGTTTAGTATTATAAGTCACTTAAGGGGGGAGGCTTGTATAAACGACCGTTTTTTTGTGAATAGTTTGTTAAGAAACAATAATATATATACAAACAACTAGGTAAAGAAGAACAACTTTTTGGCTTCAAGAATAGAGCCTCAACTTTTTAAAATAATTCAAAATGGCGGAGCAACAGCTGCTCAAAGTTGACTCCTTGAATTTGTGCCGTGCAACGCCTAGATCACTATAGTGCATAAAAAAATCATTAGGCTATGATTATACACTTTGCATGAATTTAAATTTACCAAAAAAAAAAATCAAAAATTGTGAATTTTGAAAAAATTAACCCTTTTTTAATAAACTGAAAGTCTGAAAGATAGTTTATCGATGCAATTTTTTTTTCAAAAGATAGGACATGACTATTGCTGCAAGAATAGGACTTAAGTTACTGCCCATGGGGCAACCAAAGGTTTGTAAATAGAAACTTTCTTTGTATTCGAAAAATGTAGATTGAAAGAAGAATTCCATGATGGCGAGGAAAAAGAGTTTATGAAATTTTGTGTTGGGCGAGATTAATGCCCATTCAGAATCAATAATCTGACTGGTTAACTGCCATGAAATGTTGGTAAAAAGACTGACTACATCGAGAGAAATGATGACATGATTATCAGGTAACTGAAAATTGTTAATTTCTGCACTGAAGGCAAAGAAGTCCTTGACTGTATATTGATGGTAATTGTGGAAGGATATTCCTAATAAATCGGCACAGAATTTTCTTAGGCTTGATGTGGGAGAGTTGATTGTAGAAACAATAGGTCTGAGTGGTACACCTTCTTTGTGCATTTGTGAAAAAATAATGTTTGTGATTAACTTTTTTAATTTTTGTACATTCATTTAGTGATCAATAGGTTAATGAATATCTGTATAAAATTTCAAGTAAATCTGTGAATTACTTTCTAAGCTACATTGCTCGGCGTGTGAAATTTTACGTTTTCAGGAAAACGCGTTTAAAATTTCAAGATCATAAGTTTTTAGATCGGGAAAAAACAATTTGTTGAAAATTTATTTGGAGTGTATTTTGTGAAGTCATTGATCATTTTATACCTCCGTAACAAAAATTTTTTTATTCTAAAAGCAATCAAGGTACGTATTTTTTAAAAATTGCGAAAAATCACTGCCCCCTCCCTTATCTCGAAAAGTATGGATCAAAAAATTTTGAAAAAACTCTGGAATATTCTGCACAGGGTGTAGATTGAACGAAAATTATTACGAGGGGATTACCTTCAATAACTATTCTAGTATATAAAAGAAAACAAAAATTTCAAGGTCATAAGTTTTTAGTAAAGATCGGAAAAAAAACTTTGTTGAAAACTTATTTGGAGTGTTTTGTGAAGTCATTGATCATTTTATACCTCCGTAACATTTTTTTATTCTAAAAGAAATCAACGTATGGAACACTAAATGCGCAAGTTCGACTTGCATTTTTATTGAATTGGAAGCTAATGAGAACTAAGACTCATTATAAGTAATTTTATTTGAACGCCCTTTTTGGAGGACCCGCTACATATTTTTTATTTATAACCTCTAAAAAGGTTTTATAAACTAGAATGTTTATCAAATTGTTGATATTTCTTCATAAAATTAATTTTAGATGCTATAAGAACGTGTGGATTGGAAAATTATTCCATCTACTAGTGGATTATATATATATTAAAGAAATTCCCCAAAATGAGAACAATCCCAAATCACCTTATGGTAAGTTAATTTATTTTTTATGGAGTGTTTTTGCCTTTGTATGCGAAAGTATATAAAAACAATAATTCTGGTTCAACTTCGTTAACCAAATATTTGAACGCTTCTCAACATTTACCAATATTTTATTCTAGCATGAAATGCATTGCCACCTTAAACCACGTTAATAAACAACAATGCCGTTATTGGAGTCTGATAAATGTAAAACTAAGGTACCGAATGACTTTACATTTTCCTAAAGTGACGTCATAGACCGTAACATCTTCACGTGAAATAATCTGTCTAATTTTTTGAAGATCACAGGGACCACATAATAACTGTTAATTCGAAGCGTCGCCGTCGTGTGTAGAAGATTTCAAGTTTTTCAAGTTAAGTTTATAAAATTTTGATGGTTATAATCACTGAATCTGGTTTCAGCAGATAATTGAATTTTCAAAAAAAGTAACAGGTTAGTCTCGATGCCAGACGACGCTAGATGTTTTCTTTTGGGGATATTTGACAAGTTTAGTGTAACAATCCTCTCTCCTTGGAACAATTAAAAAAATATTCGACAAGAAATGACAGTGATCATAGAAAGAACGTACCTAGCAGTGATCAATAATTCCACCGCTTTACATTTAGTTGATGTAATTTTTCAAAGGCTGTTGTTTAGTATACGTTACATTTATCAATCTGTTTTTTACCGTAAATATTTTAAAATTTAACTTTCTGAGACAACTTTGTAATTTTAGGAATTTTTTTAAAACAGAACTAAGGAAAATGTAACATAATTATGCATTCGCCTAAGCATATCTTTATTAAGTAGAAAAACAAAGTCTCTATTATTTTAAAGCCTAGAAAAGAATGATTCATAAGACAAGAAATGAAACATGTAAAGTGGTAGTTCTCAGGTTTTTAACAAATAATCGTGACAGAACATATTGACTCACTAGTCGAAAGTAAAACCTCCGTCGCTTTCAATTTCTTAACCGACGCATTTGGTTCAATTTCTTCTTCTTGCTCAGTATATTGCATATTCTTGAATTTATTACCTGAGTAATGCTGATGGAGAGGGTGACTTGGACGATAACTAGGTTAATTTTTATCAATTTTTCGAGTCAACATTATAAATAAATGAAAAGCCTAATACATGAAGCGACTAAACCGATCAGAGACAGTCTCTTTCATGACACGATAGGTGCATTTCGATATAAAACTTGGTGAGGACATTCTTCAGATGCTAAACTAACTTTCTGTGGAATTTTTTAATTTTTTTACACAGGCCTCCCCCCTTAATAAAAAAGGGAAACAGGAACAAAAATATATTTATTTGCACTGAGCAATTTGGCATTTTCTATAACGTTCTTCAACTACAGAATAGTTACCACCACTACACCAAATAATTTAATTTTGTTCTCTACACGTGTTTCGTTAACCATTATAGCATCATTAGGAGCGATAATTGATTTGTCAATCGTCGCTCCTAATAATTCTAACTTGGTTAGAGATAGGCGCGTCAAATGCAAAAATAAAGTGCTTGGTGTAGTGGTGATAGCTGTCGTGTAGTATCATTGTGCCAAATATATCAAAATCCCAACATAGTTAAGGTGTTTTCAGTTAATGTAAAAAATTTCAATATTTCATAAATTTAAAGAACCATTGAATTACCCTAAATTTGTTAGAAGAGACTCGTCCACATTTCATAACATAAAATATTAACAAATATATACTTTAATACCTACTATACTATAATAAGAGTGTTGTTTTATTGAACGATTTTAAACAAAATCATAGTCGTTGAAATAAAAAGAAATTAAAATGCCTTAGAAGTCTTCTAAAAAGTACTTTTAGTTAATCGTTTATATTTGGACATATTTTATAAAATGTACAGTTACTGTACCTAACTGCATAAATGTTTTTTTTTCTATCTTTATTTTTTGAAAACGGTCTTTGTGAATAATCTGGCATATTTTAAACTTATTTTCTCTATAAAATTGAACACTGCTTGTAAAATAACTAATTAGTCTAGCATGTGCAGTAATTAAATTTTTACCACCTTATTGTGATAGGAAGTACCCATCTATCGCGCTACTAACCTAGCGGCGAGCCTTCGCACAGTGGGTCAGGAATCTGATTTTTCGTTAAAAATTGTCTACAGCCTTCAATTATTAACGAAATCAGAATTGTTTTTTTTTAATTCACATAAGCGAATTCCGGACAAACGTAAGGAACCCGATTTTTTTTCAAAATATAACCTTAAAATTTTTTTAAATTGCACAAAGCAGCACGGAACCGGAAGGTAAAATTTCGAGGTTCACGTGATTTCAAGTTTGCGCGTAGAAAACTAGTTCATCAGTGGTTTCTGGGGTCGATAAATCTATTTTTGGGATCATTTTGATAATATGCACCCTTTTAAGGGGTGAAAATTGGAGTTGGAGGGGAAGAAATTACTATATTCACCTGAATTGGAGTTTTGCGTTAGAAACTGATTCCTCGGGGGTTTCTGGGGTCGCTGAATCTATTTTCAGGGTTATTGTGATCATATGCTCTCTTTTGAGTGGTGAAAATGGGAATTGGAGGAAGAGAAATTACAATATTCTTCTGAATTAGAGTTTCGCGTTCAAAACTGGTTCCTCGGGGGTTTCTGGGGTCACTGAATTTATTTCCCAGCCCCTATTTTTACCCCTCAAAAGGGTGCATATAATCAAAATGACCCCGAAAATAGATTCAGCGACCTCAGAAACCCCCGAGGAATCAGTTTTGAACTCGAAACTCTAAATCAGGTGAATATCGTAATTTCCTCCATTTTACACCTCAAAAAAATGACCCCAAAAATAGATTCGGTGACCCCAAAAACTCCTGATGAACCAGTTTTGAACTCATAAACTTGAAATCACGTAAACTTCGAAATTTCACCTTCCGGTTGCGTGCTGCTTTTTGCAATTTTGAAATTATATTTTGAAAATCGGCTTCCTTACGTTTGTGCGAAATTTGCTTAAGAGTACTTAAAAAAAAAATTTCGTTAATAATTAAGGGCTCTAGACAATTTTGAACGAAAAATCAGATTCCTGACCCACAGTGCGTCGCTGGAAGTCGTCGTCTCATTTTATACCATTTATATATTAAATAAGACTGTGACGCCTAGCGACCACGCACCACTACTTAGTGGCAATAGAGAGGGACTTGTATGTAAGGGTCTTAATGCTAGTAAACTGCACCTACGGTTCAATTTTAAAATATCACTCGAATGAACTAAAAATTATATTAGCGACGAAAACTAATAAAAAGGAAAGAAGATAGAACAGATGGGCAACTTTATCCACATAGGTACATAGCGGAAAATATAATACAAATAGACCGACAGATGCGTATTAATATTAATAAATAAAAAACTTAAATACAAATTAAAAAATTGGAAAACCATAAATAAACGAATAATCAACGGTAAGCGGTGTATATGGTTCCAATGAAGAAACCCCAAGTACGGGAAAAAGACCAATTCAACACTTGAAAAATGTTCTAGTCATGGTTGGCTATGAAAAAGAATGCATCATTTTGGGCAACTTTATTGTTAGAAGAAAGATGAACTATATAGTTATCGAACAAAACGAAGAAGTAGTTAATGAAGATAGTCGAAGGCTAATAGGAATATGCAAAGAACAGAGTCTGCGTATATTAACCAAAGTCTACACGCACAAAGATATAGACAAATTTATTTAATATCACGAAACGAGAAGATTAAAGTCTATAATTTAACACATTGTCATAAACTTAGACTCAAATGGAGAGCTCAAGATATAAGAACTTATAGAGGAGCGAAGTGCAGCTGAAACCATTATCTAATAACAGCGCATGTCATTTCATATCATTTAAATCTAACAAAGAACAAGTTGATTAGCCATCCTCTAAAGAGGAACAGAGACAAATTAGGTCTAACGTGAATAGTCTACACAAATGAGGTATAAAAACAATCAAGAACCATCTTAATCAAAAACTCAATGAGTATGACCTAAATTTTGATACCAAATCTACATACAAATACATACCAGAAGCATTACACTCGGCATATGAAGCCTTAGCGTAGGAATGGAAAACAACTCGTTATAATGGACAACTCACTTGGAATGAAGAAATAAAGGCGTAGAAACGAAAAAACAAAAACAGTAGGCATAAAATGGTTGAATACAATAGAAACCTATGAAACATTCGATAAGCAGGAATACGCAAAATGCAAAAGAATGATCATTCAAAGTAAAAACGAAACTAGGAATAGGTGATGTAGGGAACTAGATCGAAATCATCAAATCATTGAGATCAGAGACCGTAAACTTGTTAACAAAATAAATGCAAATCCAATAATATAAAAAGGTTAACGGAAAACCTGCCGAACACAAAAGAATTTCTGCAGAACTATATATAGTATACCACAACTAATAAAATGCTCTGTTTAAACTATATAAAGATCGAGAACTAATTCACAAATTTGAAAGAAAGCTTGGATAACATGTATACATAACATAAAAAATAATTTGTAAGAAGATTCTCAGATATATCAATAAAAATGAATATTATTTACATATTTAACAAAAGCTTCATTTCAAAAACTCTTATTCTGTAAATAATACAACAATTAATGCAGTAAAATAACTATACAATCAGTGAGACTTAAATTAAAACTGAGACATACATTATCAAACATATTCCCCTTGGTGAAAAGACAAAGGCAGTACTGATGCATACGATTGTTGCCCTCCTTGGATGTTGGAATACAACCTGAATTGCCGCATTCAGACACCTATCCCGGAAAAAAATAAAAAAAATTAAAACCGGCAGATTGGGCAGTTAGAAGAGGCTTGCAAGTGGAAACCAGAAGGCATAACACATTAACTGCACTGTTTGCTGGACTTAAGATATTTCTTACGAGTAACTGTTAAAAGTAGTTTTGCTTGAAATTTTGAGAAATAATTGATTTTAGCATCATGCATTCACTGCTCCAATATAAAGATAGTTTACCACGCCGTATTCGATATTTAACATGTATAAGATAGGAGTCCATACTTTTTCTTCCATCAAAATCATGCATTTTTTTACAATTTTTGGTGTCGTATGTCTATTAAAAAGTAAAAATTCATAAAAAATTATATATACATAAAAAATTACTTTGCTATGGTTTGTTAAAATATGAAGGCAGTTTACCACCTAGTTGTTGCAAAAATATTAGATAAATATTACTTTTTATTGAATTTTATTTAGTGAATTTTCGCTGTGGCAACGTAGCTTGAAAAAGACAGCTGGCGCGGACGCGGGCGTTCTTTCAAATGCTGAATCATATATAGTCCGGGAGCTTATAACCAAGATTTTGGACTTATCGAAGAGCGGCAGATAAATATATCACTTATTAAATGTGACAAACTGAACCAAAAAATATAACTTATAGATCCAAATTCCAGTTCCTGCCGTGGTTATGGAAGCAGAAAAATGAGAGTAAGTGAGCCCATCGCAGAGTGGCAGTTTTATACGTTATGAGAATACTAGGTATAGCCTTAATATCTATCTGCCACGGAGACTGGTTCCTATGGGAGTAAACTTTTTTTTTCTTGAAGAAAATGGGCTCAAAAAATGAACTCATCGCTGTGGCAGATATTCGAGATATAGTTAGTTTCGGACCCAAAAAGAAGTGAAAAAATATTATTTGCCAGAGATCCTGGTTCTTTGAATTTCTACGAATTTTTAACCTGTAGAGTTTTTGGACCCATCTGAACTCATTCGAGAGCGGTAAATAAATGAACCAGTGTCCAAATACTGTAATACGAGGTGAAATCCCGAATATGTGCCATAAAGTCCAGTTCCTGCTTTTATCAGCAGAATTTTTTATTTTTAATGCAAAGCTTAAGATGATAATTGATTTTCTCTATTCGCATTATTCCCTAGCTGTGATGCACGAGTTATGTTTTTTGACACGTTAAAGGCGAATTTCTAATCCATTTTTGCTAAAGATTTATTAACTTTTGTTAAAAATAAATAATTTTTTTCTATAATAACTTAATACAATATTATTTTACTTGATAAATTTAAATTCTCTGTTCATTTTTTTTCGAAAACTAAATTATTTTATTATTACTGACAATTTATTAGAATTATATTCATTTTTCTCTGGGAATTTAACACAAACGTTTTTTATTTAATTGCATATAAATAAACTGATTAGCTCTAAATTTTTAATTAACTAAATTAATTAATTTTAATTTTTAATTAATTAAATTGGAAAAATGGATTAGAAATTTTGACAGCAGGGCAAAATCCATCTAAAAACTTAGGTAGAGCTAGTAAAAAGCTTCGATTTTGCTGTTATGGACACAAATTATATGAAATTATGTTTATTAGCATAATTGTTTATAATAAATTATTTATAACATTAAAAAGTTTTTGCAAAAATAGACTTTGGATTCAGTGAGTCGAAATACGTCTAAAAAAATTTGGGTGAAGCGCTTAATATTATAAAAATAAATTATATCAAATTACTTTTTTTAGATAGTTGCTTAAAAAATTGTTAATAACAGTGAATAGGTCATTTTTTTCAAAAAACTAATTGCAGATTGGATTCTGCGACCCAAAAAAACATACGTACACTAGAGTGGAGCTGCAACGCTCAAAATTTAAAAAGAACACAGTGAAACTCGGGGTGGCTGATGAAGTATTCGGTCAATGGTGTATTGGCACTAACCGAATGCGGCAAAAATTAAATGTTTAAAATTTTAATTCTTGAGGTTTTTTTGGATCACTCTTATTGTCTAAATGTACTATCCAATATAGCTACCAAAAAGATTTTTTTTTAAATTTTCGTAATTACATATTAAAAGAGATTTTGGAGCTTTTGAATATAAATTTTAAATAATAAATATAAAAAAAATATAGAGCGAAATTGCACTGCAAATTAAATATATTAATCTGCTTGTAACTGTTTCAATGGTGATTTGGCTCATGTATATAGTATTTGAGAGAAAAACAAATTACTGGACGGGCGCGCGCGCTGTAGGACAGGCGACAGCATTTGAATAAAGAACCAGACTCTATGGTAGATAATATTATTTTTAGTACCTACAAACCTCAACGAACATATTAAAACAAATTACATTCGCTCCTCTATGGGCTCATTTTTCTGCAACTTTGGACAGTTATAACTTTGGATTGATTCAATATCCCAGGCAGATATTCACGTTTCAGTCATATTTCACAGAAATGAAGCTATACCCAAAATATCTGCCACTCAGCGTTGGATTCGTCCACCAACTTTTTCTTGCAGTTTTAAAGCGTATTTCCAGGAACAGAAACCAGGCTTCAAACCACCTGGAGGGACTAAGGAGGGCATAATTAACAAAGTGATACTATTATCTGCCACTCTTCGATGAGACATTTTGATACTGAGCTCCCGGACTAATATATGCAATGTAATAACACGTGATTGCGTGCGGCGAGAAGCAAGCGAGAAGCTACGTTGCCACACTCAAAATACTTTGAAAATCAAATTATTTCGCGTCTTTCTCTAACATAATGCTCTCTCTGTCTTCTCGGAAGAAATACCTTAAAATACACATGAAAATTTCTATTGACAAATTTTAAATTCTTTTTTTAACATAAAGTAGTATTATATATAATTCAATAAATAAAAAGAACACGAAACTCGAAGGCAACAGGCGGGTTTTTCAAATGTAGTCTCTATTTGCTGATTTATGTTAGCCGCGATTTATAAATACACAATAATTTTAAGTTCATAAAATGTTTTCAAAATTAAATAAATTTACATACCACGAATTTAGGTTTTTTTTATCAAATTTGTGATTTCTGGTGAAATTATTAATAATAAATATTATATGCAACGCATGCAGTAATTGAATTTTTACCACGTTAGAGTGAACTGCTGTTCAGTTTAAAAATATCATTCGCGTGCGGTAAAAATCAAGTTTCCATATTGTGTTGTATAATAAAATATAATTACTAAGATTCTAAAGCAACAGAATTAACGTAACGTTCATAAGAATAAATAGTGTTTCTAAAAACGTGTAAAAATAAATCTTTTAACAATTTAAAGAAACGGCATCTTTTTTTTTGCTGAGTATTATTAAAAATAAAAATAAACTAAACTAAAATGCTACTGCTGTTTAGTTATAAATATTATGTTAAAACTTTACCAACATTTTCTGTTTTCTTACAACGTCCCCACATACCTTATATGAGCTGACCCAAAATTAACTGATTTAACGTCGTTAGTTCCTAACAGAGACAATAGCAACATATTTTCTTTTAAGGAAGAAGAGTTTCAAGCTATAACAAATAAAACGTAATAATGCGTATCAAAGATCTTGGTACTTGAGAGATGCTTTAAAATAAAATTTTATCCCGGCGAGCTACTTGTGAATCAGAGTGACATTTGAAACAATCTGAAACTGTTTGGAAAAGTGTAAAGTAGTTATTTCTGTTCCTAGTTGAAAATAATAAGAGAAACAAGAAATTATATATTTTCTCTAAAAATACACTATAGACTACACTATAAAAGTAACTAATAAAATTTGATATAAAAACAACACTATGTTTTAATTTCCAATATATTTAAAGTCATTTGACAATTGTTTTACCATACAATGGCTTCTTCAGAAGTAAATATTTATTTACTTCTGAAGAAGCCATTGTATGGTGAAACAATTGTCAAGTGACTTTAAATATATTGGAAATTAAAACATAGTGTTGTTTTTATATCAAATTTTACTAGTTAATTTTATAGTGTAGTCTATAGTATATTTTTATATTTACTTCTGAAGAAGCCATTGTATGGTAAAACAATTGTCAAGTGACTTTAAATATATTGGAAATTAAAAACATAGTGTTTTTTTTTTTATGAATTTCCAACAAGTATTGGCTAACACAATCGAAGATAATAAAATTTTATCGTAACTAAATTTGGAATTATATAACTTCATATTTATATATATATATATATATATATATATATATATATATATATATATATATATATATATATATATATACATATATATATATATATATATATATATATATATATATATATATATATATATATATATGAATGCGTTTCTTCTTATATATATCTTATTATTGTTGTTAACCTGTTTCTCCAAATTTCAAAGACTATTCTTTCGGACCTGTTCTACGCCTGGATGAAGTGTGAACGAGCGCATTTGCGAATTTGACAATGGAATTAAAAAGTGGAAATAAACATCCCATTATCTCAAAAACTGTTGCTCGGAGCAACATTTGCCAAGAGACAGGAGAAGGTGAAAAATACAAATATTTAGTCAAAAATATCATACAGAGTGGTATAAAAAAGTTATGACAATTTAAAAGTATACACAGTACAATAAGTGGCGCCCTCTACAATTTACAACTAAACTGTGAGATGATTTCGATTTCTTAACTCAGAAAACTTCTTAGCACCGAATTTTATACAAATAGTACAATTATTAAGAAAGCTGCTTAAGGAAAATTAAAATAAAACTATAAATTTGACGCCCTGTATCTCAAAAAATACGAATTTTTGGACTAAGGTAAGTTGGGTTAAATGGTCATATTTTCATCCCAGGAACCTACAGTAACTCTATGTACACGGAATACTGGGACAACCTGTATATATATATATATATATATATATATATATATATATATATATATATATATATATATATATGTATATATATATATATATATATATATATATATATATATATATATATATATACATATATATATATATATATATATATATATATATATATATATATATATATACATATATGTAAATATATACGATTCTAAATATTTTGTTCAAAGACATGTGACTGAAAATAGTTTAGTATTGTAAGTAATTTAATGAAAAAGAGAAACAGGAACAAAAATATATTTAATGGTACTGAGCAATTTGACATTTTCGATAAGGTTCTTCAACTATACAACAGTTGTCATCACTACACCACTATATTTTGCAATGAATAAGTGTTTTGATAACCATTTTCGCCTCATTAGGAGCGATAATTGATTAGTAAATCGTCGCTCCTGCTAACTTGCTTAGCAAAAGATGCGTCAAGGAAAAAAGTAAAGTATATATATATATATATATATATATATATATATATATATATATATATATACATATATATATATATATATATATATATATATATATATATATATATATATATGCATATATATATATATATATATATATATATATATATATATATATATATATATATATTTATATATATATATATATATATATATATATATATATATATATACATATATATATATATATATATATATATATATATATATATATATATATATACTCGTATATATATATATATATATATATATATATATATATATATATATATATATATATATATATATATGGTCTGTCTCTGCATCTTTTATGTTCCTTAGGCATTCATTCAATTATACGGCGTGTCCATCTATTATCATTTATCCTTGCCAAATGCACCGCCCAATTCCACCTTAATATATATTCGTTGTATTACATCTGTCACTTTTGATCTTCTTCATATCTCGATATTAGGAATACGAGCTTAGAGTCTGATATTTAGCATTCTTCTCTCCATTGCTCTTTGGGTTACCTGAAGTTTATTTATTTTAATTCTATTTAAAGCCCACGTTTCAGTACCAAATGTTCATACCGGCATTACATATTGATCGAATAGTCTTGCTTTTATTGTATTTGGGATGTCTAATTTAAATGTAACCTTCCAAACGCAGACTAGGCTAACGAGACTCTTCTATCCAAGTCAGCCTTTAAATTATTTTTTGACATTTCGATGTTTTTTCCTAAATATATGAATGTTTGTACCTTTCCTATTCTTTCACCTTTTATTAACAGTTCCTGGTTGTTATCTTCATTTTAGTTGTTTAAATATTTGGTTTTGGTGAAGCTTATTTTTAGACCTATTTCTCGAGACTTGTTATTCAACTCTATCAGCATTTCTTGCAATTCTTCTTTTGTATTGGCAATCAGAGTGACATCATCTGCGAACCTTCAGTGATTTAATCGTTAACCGTCCATTAGTATTCTTTTATTTTCCCACTTTATCGAATTGAACATGTCTTCTAAAGTCAACGTGAATAGCTTTAGGGATATAGAGTCGCCTTGTCTAATTCCTCTTTTAATTTTGATTTTATTTATTTTCTCTTCAAGCATTATTTGTTATGTTACACTTTTATATATGTATTCATGAAGAGTTGTGTATCTTTCTTCGACTTCACAGTTACGTAAGGCGTTAAGGACTGCCCATATCTCTACGGAATTAAATGATTTTTCGTAGTCAATCAATGCTATCAAGGTGACCTTATATTCATTTGTTTTTTTCTAGTAGTAATCTAATTGTTTGAAGATGGTCCAAAGTGCTGTATTCCTGTCTAAATCCCGCTTGTTCACGTGGTTGATAACTGTCTAATTTGTTCGTTAATCTATATGTTATAATTCTAGTGAGGATTTTGTATAGTACCGATAATAGCCTCATTTGTCTGTATTTCTCCAATTTAAATTTATTCCCCTTTTTAAAAATAAGCACAATCAAGCCGTTTACCCAAGGTGTTGGTATTTTACTTTCTACTAGGCATTTGTTAAATAGAGCTTGAAGAGATTGTATTATCGATGCCCCTCCGTACTTTATCATTTCTATAGTTATTCGTTGTTGTGCATATGTTGTAGGGCGTTAATTATTTCATCCACTGTTACATTGGGAAATTCTTTAGATCTCACATTTCTTACTATCATTCCATTTCCTTCTTCTTGTTCGGGCGGTGGCCATATTTTCGTGTCATATAGTGTTTGATAATATTTCTCCTTTATCTCTTTGATTTGTGCGATCTCTTGGTTATCGTTATTTTTAAGTTTTATTATTTGATGTCTCCCTTCATTCATTTGTTTGTTTAAATGTTTTCAAACTTTTTCCTTCTTTCAAAGGTTCTTCTATTTTCGAGTTTCTGTTCTCTGATCTTTTTTTTTTATTTTTTTGTCTATTTCTGCCAATTTTAATCTGTCCTGTGTAGGATCATTTCTTAATGGTCTTCTCTGTTTCATAAGATTTTGTGTCTCCTTACTTAATTTTTGTGTTTTCTCTTTTTTCGATGTTGTTATTTGTTTTGTAGTCATGAGTAGGCTGTTGGTTATTTGTGCGTTTAGTTCATCAAGTTTTGTTTGGTAGTTTATGTGTTTAATATGATTTTTCAATGCTTGCCGATATTCATTTGTGTTTTGCTCTATTATTTCTGTTTTTGTCTTTTTCTTTGTATGTATTATCAATCTACGTCTCTCCTGCTTCAGATTTATTCTTATTTTTGCTCTGAGCATCCAATGGCCACTGCCAATGCTTATCGTGTTCAGGACGTTCGTGTCGATTACAATATTCTTGTCATTTGATAAAACATAATCAATTTCGTTTTTTTGTTATACCATTTGGTCTTAGCCATGTCCATCGTCTATGCTCTGGCTTTTTGAAACATGTATTCATAACGTAAAAGTTATTTTCATTTACAAAATTTGAAAACATTGTCCTCTACTTCCCGACACTTTTTTCATTTGTATTCGCTGGTTTCCCTAGTTTGGCATTGACGTCACCGATTATTATGATATATCTTGTTTTATGGTGTAGCAATGCTTTATTTATATCTTCGTAGAATTGGTCAATTTCTTCTTCCTCGCTGTTTGATATCGACGCATATACCGGAATGATTTTACACTGGCATCGTCGGTTTAGCTGTATGTCTACTGAAATCACTCTTTCCAGTATTGCTTGGAATTATAAAATATTTTCTGCTATCATTTTGTGTGTAAGTACACCGACCCCTTCGATTTTCT
>CM032453.1:77635277-77672777 GCA_019049505.1 Pachyrhynchus sulphureomaculatus | reverse complement strand
TTTTAGTGTGTATTTTATGTATTTTATGGATTAACCAACTTTTATATGTAACAACTTTTTTATGTATAAGCTACCTACGGCCATTCAGGCTAACGAAATCTTTGCACTTCTCATGTGAGTTTTTTTTTTTTTTTGATTTATTATGACTAAAATCTTATTCTTGTTCTACACTAATTTTATTTATTATAACAACATAATAATAACATCATTAATCTAAATTGTCCAGACACGATCAGTGAATACGCTTTGTTCTTCTTTTCAGTTCTGCCCTGAAGAAGGTCCCAATCCAGGACCGAAATATTGGCTTAATGAAAATTGTGTGATCTCTTATCGCGCCCCTTTTTGCCGAGTTCCCCAACTAAGATTATATATATATATATATATATATATATATATATATATATATATATATATGTATATATATATATATATATATATATATATATATATATATATATATATATATATATATATATATATATATACGAGGCTGGTTTGAAAAGTCCGTGCAAAAATAAAAACTACTTATGTGTTTGGGGTAAACCTTTTTTATTTTTCGACATAGTCTCCTTTTAGGCTTATACACTTCGTCCAACGATATTCTAGTTTGTTGATCCCTTCCGAATAATAGGATTTGTCCAAGTCTGCAAAATATCCATTAGTGTCTGCAATCACCTCCTCGTTTGAATCAAATCTTTGTCCCGCCAGCCATTTCTTCAAATTAGGGAACAAATAGTAGTCCGAGGGAGCCAAGTCTGGAGAATAGGGGGGATGTGAAACGAGTTGGAATCCTATTTCCATTAATTTTGCGACCACAACTGCTGAGGTGTGTGCTGGTGCGTTGTCGTGATGGAAAAGGACTTTCTTGTGGGCCAATCGCGGACGTTTTTCTTGCAGCTCGGTTTTCAAACGGTCCAATAACGATGAATAATATTCACCTGTAATAGTTTTACCCTTTTCCAGATAGTCGATGAGGATTATCCCTTGCGAATCCCAAAAGACAGTCGCCATAACCTTTCCGGCCGAAGGAACGGTCTTCGCCTTTTTTGGTGCAGATTCCCCTTGGTAACCCATTGTTTAGATTGTTGTTTGGTCTCAGGAGTATAGTAATGTGTTCATCCACAGTGACGAAACGACGCTTAAAGTCCTCCGGATTCTTCTGGAACAGCTGCAAACCATCCTTGCAACACTTCACACGATTCCGTTTTTGGTCAAGCGTGAGCAATCGCGGCACCCATCTTGCGGATAGCTTTCTCATGTCCAAATGTTTATGCAAAATATTATGTACCCGTTCAGTCGAGATGCCCACAGCACTAGCAATCTCACGCACCTTAACTCTTCTGTCATCCATCACCATATCATGGATTTGATCAATGATTTCTGGAGTCGTAACCTCCACAGGCCGTCCAGAACGTTCAGCGTCACTTGTGCCCATATGGCCAGTCCGAAAATTTTGAAACCACTTATAAACTGTTCTAATCGAAGGTGCAGAGTCACCATAATGTTTATCAAGCTTCTCTTTAGTCTTCTGAGGCGTTTTGCCTTTCATAAAGTAATGTTTAATCACCACACGAAATTCTTTTTCGTCCATTTCTTGAAAATCACTCGACTTCCTTGATTCACACGAATGCCAAACACAAAGATATAGACCAATATGGCTGAAACTTGGTGTGCGTTCATTCAAGAGATGCTACTAACTAAACATGACCTCGATACGCGCCGGTGGTGCCATCACTCGGACTTTGCACGGACTTTTCAAACCAGCCTCGTATATATATATATATATATATATGTATATACATATATATATATATATATATATATATATATATATATATATATATATGTATATATATATATACATATATACATATATATATATATATATATATATATATATATATATATATATATATACATATATATATATATATATATATATATATATATATATATATATATATATATATATATATATATATATACATATATATATATATATATATATATATATATATATATATATATATATATATACATATATATATATATATATATATATATATATATATATAATAATGCAACGGCTCTCTTTCTGTCTGTCTGTCCGTTAGTGCGCTTATCACTCGAGAACCACTTTTCTAAATTACGTGTTTTTTTTTTAAATTCAAACATATGTCGTCTGGCCAGGTTATATGGTGCGTCAGATGTGGCTCTAGTTGAGTATTGTTTTAGTGCTGTTTTGCGATGACGATCACTTGCAACGTACCGCTTTTTTGGCTAGCGAACGTGGGTTATTGGACAAGCTTCAAATTTGTTTGACAAACACCATCAGTTTACAATTCTGGTAATACACTCAAGTTACGCACCCATAGAGAAGGATACTAACCATACACACATCGTGGATTTGGAGATTAGGTGTTTTGAAAATAACACTTGATCTTCACGTCTTCTTCAGTGTAAAATTGATTGATACGGTTTTGTACATCTACATTCGAACTTCCTATTTTGATTGCGATGGTATCGAATAACAAAATTCGTCAATGTCTTTGGTAATGTTACCATCAAGACTTAAGTTGGATGTTATTGATACCTGTCGTCAACTCTTGGTAATATTAATCTAATTTTCTAATTTCCTTCTTGTTATGGTTAAATCTCTACAATTGTTATCTGATGCAGCTAAATGTGTTTGATATTAGCACCACATCATCCGTATAATAGAGGTCACCTAGTCGATTGTGGAGTATATAGAATGAATGATAAACAGAAAGGATGACAGAATGCCGCCCTTTCTGATTATCGATGAAGTGGTAATAACAACTCAGAGTTTAAATTAACGACATGTTGCTGTACCTTTAAGTTTACCAGTGCACTTCAGATTTCATTACAGTCTAGTATGACAAATGTTCGCTTAAAGTTGACAAAGAGGAGAAAGAAGGCTTATGGCTAATCAACTCACTGCTCAATCTAGATCCTCATAAAGGTAGTTTGGTCATGTATGGACATCTTTTCTAAAAGCACATATAATTTGGTCGGAGTACCTATTTCATTACTTGGATCAATCTGTCCTAAATTTCCATCGAGTTCAGCAAGATCCAGTATTAACTCAGGTCGCCCTTTTTGGGGATTCCAGATCTTTTTTGTAATCCAGGCATCACGATGCAGGTGTCAGATAAATGTTATTATATAATTTATTATTATTCAAACTAAACTGTTCTCTATCTTCGAACAGCCAACATCCACCTAATAATACTAATAACCGGCCAAGTGCAATTCGGACTTGCACAATTAGTGTTCCATATGTTGATTGCTTTAAAAATAAAGATTTTTGTTAAGGAGGTATAAAATGATCAATGACTTCACAAAACACACCCCAAATGCGTTTTCGACAAAGTTTGTTTCCTATCTTTGTTGAAAACTGACAACCTTGAAATGTTTGTTTTTTTATGTACCAGATAAATAATTAAAGGTAATGCACTCGTAATATTTTCGTTCAATCTACACCTTGTGGAGAATATTCTAGAAATTTTTCAAAATTTTTTGATTAGTACTTTTCGAGATAAGGGGAGGAAGCGATTTTTGGCATTTTTTAAAAAATAATATAAAAAAGGTGTGCACAAATATTACATTATTTGTTTTTAAACTCGTGTTTTCACAAGCTGTCATTTGACATCCCACTCGATAACCTGGTAAAAAAAAAATTTTCAGTTCCAATTTCACCTTCCAAAATTAACTCTTCAAGTTAAAACTTAACTTTTAAAACTATACAGCTCTGATGGGGTCAATTCCTATATTAGTGTCAAATTTCAACTTTCTATGTCAAATAGTTTCGGAGAAAATCGGGTGTGGTGGACGGACATACACCGAAGTGATCTTATAAGTGTTCGTTCCGTAAGGAATACTGAAAAATCAGCACCAATTTTTGTTTTTTGAAAAATCTGCTTACAGGAAACTTATCAGTTCAAAAATTTTGTTTACGAAAATTTAGCTATTCGAGAATTTTGTTGTCAAAAATCAGTAGGTATTATTGTAAGTTCCTTTGATTTGCACAAGAACCGTATTTAAAAGTTTATATCATCCAGTAACCTTTAACAATGACGCAAAATGTATTCCACATTACGTTAAAACCCATTTTGTAAGCATATATTTCCAAACGACGGCAAAAATTTTAATAAAGCCACACACTCATATACGCGTACAAAGTAATTTTTTCTAATAGCGGTGACACACTACAAATTCCTTGACTTATTCTTGCTATATTTCACTGTGAAGAACAATAACCACAGCCATATTGGCTTGGGTAAAAATGTCTCCTTTCAAAATTAACTGACTCTAATTTCTTAAGAGCAAATTGGAATTATTTGGAAAACAAAACAGCAGTGACAGCTTAGGAATGTTTAGGATGTTTTTTCTAGTTGAAAAAAAGTAACGTGTAGAAACTACGCTTACTCTATTAATGCACAGATCATAAAATATTCAACTAATATAGATTTTCAATACAAATTCATGTCACTTTTTACGTTTAAATATAAAAATTGATATTTGTGACATATTTATGGAATAAAACTGTTTTTATTTGTAACAGCATATATTTCAACGTATTTCTAGTTTAACTGGAAAAAATACTTACTTACTTACTAACTTAATCCTTATTCCTTTCTACCACTTGTTAGGAGTGTAACGCCCGTGGAGTTGAGTTATTCTATATCTGTCTTTTCCATATTTCCTTCTATATCCTTCCATCCTGTTTAAATTGCCGATTGCCTCTTTTGTTTTTTCTGTATTAGTTTCTTCTGTAGTTCTGTATTTTGTTCCGGTATTATGTCTCTGTGTTGATTTTTGTGTGCTTTTCCTTTTATTTTTTTGCATCCATTTCCTTTCCTCTCTGTTTCAGTGATTCCTACATAGTACATTTGTTGTTCCTCTGTCAGTTCATCATCTTTTCCGTTTTTATACCCCTATTATTCCGTGTTCTCAAACTAAAAACTCGATAATTATTTCCCATTTCTTTATTCCTATCTATTTCTTTGATTATCTTCTTATTTATATTCATTTTACTAGTCCTCCCTTCCGTATCCTTTATCTTTGCCAGGGTCGTTGTCAATCTACCTATCTCTCTCCTTTTTCTCAGTTTTTCGCCTTGATGGTCGTAGTATTCTTTGTTTGTTCTTTCAGTTTTTCTTTCTCAATGTCCCATTTACATTCTCTTCCTTCAATTACGATTTTTTGATATCCTATTTTCACCCTTTTTCCATTCTTTCTATCGTTCTCTCGAATTTCGCGTTCATCTTTTGTTAAATCCTTGTTTATATAAACTCTCTCTATTAGGTTTCTCAGTTTGTCTATATTTTTCATTACAGCTTCCTTATCTCTCGTGTTTCTAAGTTCTATCTTATATATAGTCGCTTCAATTTTTATCACATTTTTAATCTGTACTTTTGTGTCCATGTGTTCTTATCAGCTCTTTACTCTTCTTGAATAATCCCGTTGGTTTTTCTTCGACGCTTATTTTCATTAATCTTCAAATTTTTTACTTATTGTCCTAATCTAACACTATACTCTGCTTTATTTCTAGTCCCTTTCGTTTGCAATCGACAAAATAATTAAATAGTTGAACGAGTTGACTATTGCCGGACGTTGATCTACGTGTACACACTGGCGATCCGAAACTCATCTCCCAAATTACTATACCTTTAAAATTTTATCTAGGACTCTAGAGTTTCGGGTATTTATCAGATATACATTCTGCGAACCAAAATAACTTTTGAACTTTTTGCACTTAAAAAATGTAGCATTGATTGATACTTTATTGTTCTGTAACACTTGGATCAGAGGTGTAGGTAAGGTAAGTAGAACATTTTATTATTGGATCTCTGCAAAATATTTATGATATGTATTTATGGAATCAACATATGCTCGGCATATTTTCCCTATAAAGAAGAAAAGATACTCATCCTAGCTCAGGGAGTAGCAAAATACTATTAGAGGATGCGGCTTCAACTAATTTTAGACTGTGTTTACAATTGTCTCTCCATATTGTGGGGAAATAAGGACGTCAATGCTAAAATTTCTAGAATCTATTGAGAAACATAAAGTAATTCTGGATTCAGTTCGGATTTTCTACAGTATCAGAAATGAATCAGTGGAGGATTTAACATTAAGGTACAACCCGTTTCAAGATATTATAAAATAAGTAAATATATGCAAAGAAATCTGCTTACAACCTCTTTTTTCAACTTCACCTCTATACCGTGGATCTACAGAATACAGTAACTGGCATAACTACTACTTTTTAACAAGATCTATCGAACGACAAGTGAAGAACGACAGAAAAGAGATAAAGAATAGAGACGCTGAGGAACCTTCAGAGATTGATGAACTTACTGTAAAAGTACAAGGTGATATCAGGATCAGCAATTCCTACAAAATGCTAGGTAGAGATAAAAGTGCTACAACGGGTGTAATATTTTTCAGGAGAGGTTGTTTAATTTCCACACCTGAAGAGATATTAGAAATATTAATCTAGACCTACTTCCCCGGATTTAACTTCAGTGTGGACATATCAGATGGTGGTACTATTTTCTCAGTGTTCAAGGGGAGAGATATCTAGGCTGCCAGAAAGACAGGAATAAGAAGGAGGGAGTGGAATAGCACGAGATATTTGCTGCTTGTAACTGACAGAGAGAGTATGGGATATGCCCGGCTTTACTACAGCAGAGACTAGAGATGATCCACCTGCACTTAGTTAGTGTCATATTAGACGACAATCTAGGTGCTTAGTGAATTGCAAATAACATCAGCAAATATTGGTCTAAATATTAACTTTTAGAAACAAAGTTTACGACTAATCTAGTTACGAACAGTAATATGAAATTTAAAGAAGCGAAGTGGAGCACGTCCCAAATTACAAGTATTTGGGTTATGCATTACAAATTGGCAAAGATAACCAAACCCGTGAGATACACCGTCGTGTCGGATTGGGATAGGCGGATTTTGGGAAGCTGAAAGATATTCTGCAAGGTAACTTGCCAATGTACCTGAAAAAGATAGTTTATAAACAATGCGTTCTGCTGGTAATCACATATGGCGCCGAGACACTCACATTAACCTGCCATAGTTCTCAAGAACTGTGCGAGGGAACTAACACCAGTTTTCTGTAGACTTTTCAACCTATACTAGAGAAAGGAAATATTTCCTTCCTGCTGGAAATGTGCCACAGTTCAACCGATACGTAAAAAAGGCAAGAAGACCTTGCCAAATAACTACCGACTAGTCGCACTGCTTTCAATAATATCGAAAGTAATGGAAAAGGTTATCAATCAGCATCTTCTAAAATATCTTGAAGGATTCGACATTATTAGCTATCAACAATATAGCTTTCGTAAACATAGATCAATAGATCTTGTGACTTATATAACATATGTTTGGAACAACGCAATTGAACACTTTGGTGAATCTCGGGCGGGCGCTCTTGACATATCCAAGGCATTCGACCGTGTTTGGCACGATGGACTGTTGGCTGAACTACGCTCTTATAGTATGTCTGAAAAGTTCTGTTTGTGGCTCTCATGTTTCCTCAGAGAGCTTTCTTTACGAGTGGCGGTCAACGGATTTCTTTCTAACACATTCACTATCAAGGCCGGTGTACCCCAAGGCTCCATACGGTCTCCTACTCACATTTTCATTTACATTAACAATCTAATGAAAAAGACCGGGAATCCAACCTACAGCTTTGCAGATGACAGTACGCTTATCTCTTGATTCGCTTTGAACGCTCGGACATCGGCTACTCAGGTGAATATCCGTAGACAGCAGGAGGTCATTCAACTTAACAAAAACCTGAAAGTGACAGTAAGCAAGTGGAATTTAACGCTACAAAAACCCAGGCGGCAGTTTTATCTAAAAAAGTTAACTTTGCTGAACCCGACATAGTTATGTCGAGGCACTCCATTCCCTTAGTATCGTCACTCAATTTGTTGGGCGTTAATTTGGGAGCAAATATGTCCTGGCATAAACATGTTGCAGGCATAGCAAGGACAGCTTCTCAAAAGGAATATTATTTTGAACCAGAAAGCTTTACAGTCAACAACAACTGTTAAATCTTTACAAAGCTCAAATTCGACCAACTATGGAGTACTGCTCTCATGTGTGGGGCTCCGCTCCTAAACACATACTGCATTTGTTGGATTCTGTTCGTCTGATTGAACCGGAACTGACCGGCGACCTTGATTCGCTTAAACATCGAAGAACGGTTGGCGACTTGAGTCTGTTCTACAAGTATTTTCACGGAAAGTGTTCGAAGGATGTAGCCCGCTTAATTCCTCCCAGAGCGGTGCATGTTAGAAATCCACGTCGCGCTAATACTTCACATCGTATGAGGTTCAGCTTGTTACTCCGCATATAACGCTTTTCAAGCAGTCTTTTATATGGAGCACATCATCCCTTTGAAATAATTTGCCCAGGGCTGTGTTTCCCACCGAGTACAATTTACAGCGATTCAAGAAAAGTGTAAATCGCTTTTTCCGCACACATACCACTCCTGGAGCACCTTAGGGACTTCCCTGAAGCACGTGTGCTAGACCCATAAAAAAAAAGAAACAAAACATTCAACAAACAAACTTAGAATATCGCAACGGGCAATGGAGAGAGATATGCTGGGTATTAGAAGGAATGATAGAATAACAAATATAACTGTCAGACAACGAACAAAAGTAATAGATATTGTTCAAAAAATTACGCAATCGAAATGGAAATGTACAGGCCGTATAGTTCGAAGCGATGATAACCGATGTTGTAGAAGACTAATAGAGTGGAGACCCACACAAGACAAAAGGAACAGAGGTAGACCACCAACAAGATGGATCAATGACATCAAAACAGTAGCAGGAAATTGGGTTAACACCGCTCAGGACAGAGATCAGTGAAATTTCTTAGAGGAGGCCTAGGCAATGGATGAGGACGGCTGATGGATGATGATACTGAGATCGTAGAAATCCGAAGACCAGCTAAGACCACCTTTTTTTCTCAGATCAAGATAACTATATCCGGCCTAAGACTTACCTTTTATTTTAAAGTTCTTTGAAGGCTGATGGGCAAAGACATTAGACTAGGAATTCTGGAGGCACAGCGTTTGTCTTTCGATCTACACATATCTAAGCAGATAAATCGACAGAAAGGGCTGCATTAAGTTTCAAGTTAGATTGGAGATTTCACTGGATATATTCGCATGAAGCCGGGCCACAACTTACATATAGGGTTCTAGTGTAGTGGTTTGTATCTGAGAAAGATTGAATTAAGTTCTGTTATCAGCGTGCCGTGGAATTGATGGTACCATAGAAACTGCAACTAGCAAGGAGCAACCACTGTTAAATATACGGATTGCTGAGAATATAGTATAGTAGTATATAGGTTAAAACAATTAAGGACTGCCCCTTTTTCCAGAACAGCCACAAAATTTTTTTTAACGATCAATCTCTAAAGATCGTATTACCGTAGGAGAAGAATTGGATCAACGGAATTGTCTGATCTGGCACACAGGTGGATCTGCACTAAAAAAATATGCGGGAATACATGTGTGCCGCCCACAGTCGATGACCACTGACTATTAACGCTTCTGAATAAATACACGTCTTTTTTGGAGGCAGAAATATAAGTCATCCTCATGTTTGTGTGGGAAATAAAAATGACCAATCTAGGGTGTTTAAAATAAATCAGGGTAAGTTCACAATGAATTAATCAGAGCAAGAACTGGGACACAAGATTTTTAAATTGAACAACTAGTCATATGGGTGTTAACGGAACTAAAGCCGCTGACATACTGGTTAATTAGGATGGCCTCCTGGAACTAAAGCTTTTTTGGAAATTCTGTAGGATATCAACAGTGCAACGACCGCAAAGCAGCTACTATAGCAAGTTTATGGACACGCCAGAAATGGTATATATATACTGGGCATTTCAGGTCATTAGTGGGATTAGACGAAAAGACCTAAAAATTGCGACAGAACTTCTCATAGGATACAGTCACCTCAATGAGCCCTTCACTCACATCAGGTCGATGATTTTACAAATTACAGATTGCTTTTAAAGGAGGAAGAATCAACATTTAATTAAAGTATTTAAATTTTATTTTATAATTAACTTCTTACAACAAAGAAGCAAAGAACAAACTCGTAACTTTTATTTCTAAATTTAAAAACGATGGAGACATTACTCTCGCAGATAAATAACTAGCTCAAGGGAGAAATGACAAAAATTACACCCAAAAAAAACAACAAAAACAACGGGTCATTTAGCAGGAAAACACGCCGGACATTAAAAATTCGTCACATTTAGTTCCGTAAAACGAGAGCGGAATTCATAATCACCCTCACAACAAGAAAAAATGCTGGATAAGGACTAATATGGATAGATGCGAATTTGTCCAAATTTAAAATGAAGACACCATTACATTGGATTCTCCGTTTCTCAGTAATGGAATTTTCTAACTGGTTATAGGCACACAAATGATAATTGTGTGCCTATATAATAATTGGTATTTTTGATAATAATCCGCTTATGTCTTCAAAAAACAAAAAAAATTCTAAACATCTCCCAATTGAATAGTTGTCATAGAAAAGGTTTAAAAATAATGATATAAATAAATAAGTATACAAAATATGATAAAGAAAAATACATATTCCTCTTGATACACTACTTCTATCATTATTAATGATAACATATAGCAACTTGAACTACAACAATAGTGCAACTTCTGAAATATTTTAATCCAGCGAAAACAAATTTGAATTCACAGTCGTTTTATAACGACAGATATGTAACACTATTGACAATTCTGTTTACAATCAACTTGAATTTGACAATTTTGTTACATTCAAATTCAAGCACAAATATTAAAAAAAACATTGTTACCCTCGGATAAACTAGTAATGTTAATTCTGTTAACACGATATCTAAATTTTAACTGAAATACAAACCTACGACAACAAGCCTGCGAACGAACAACGCTGCATGGAACACTTCGGTGATTTTGAGTTACGAAGGGTTTAAATCTGGAATACTTTTGTGAGATCCACCGACCACTTGATGCACATACGGTGTTGTTCCCTACTCCAGGAACAGAACTATTCCTTGTGGTTTCTACTGCACTCCACTCTCCCTGCCACCCAATCAGTGGCTAATAATACACGTGAGCTAAAATATATATATATATATATATATATATATATATATATATATATATATATATATATTATATATTCAATATTTGAAAGCACAAAAGTAAATAAAAGTAAAACTTCTTAATTTTATTAGTAAATGAGTTTCCTTCCTTCTCAGTTCGAACCTCTTAGCAGAGGTGTGGTGGCTGCCAATGACACTAAGTCCTTCCACTGTTTCCTATCGCCACCAAGATGAACTGCGTCATGCATTCCAACTCCGGTTAGCTCCCGAACCGGATCCGACGAGCGACGTGGAGATCGGCCCCTGGATCTACGGCCGTTTACTTTTCCTTCTATGCCTAGCAGCTCCATGCTAGCTATGTGGCCAAAGTATCGCAAAATTTTTTCGTGGATCTTCCAAAATCGAAATATTGGTTCTGTGCGTAGTTCATGGTATACGCAGTAGTATGCGATAACACTATATCTCAAACGCCTTAAGTCTTGAGCGGTTTCTTTCTTTAAAGGTCCACGTCTTTGCCGCATATAGTAAAACAAAAAAAAAATCTAGAGAATGCAGGAGTCCAATTTTTGTTGTTTTAGGTATATTGCGATTGCGTCAAATTTTTGTTTTTCACGAGGGCATGACGGACAATCTCTATCCTTCTGCGTATTTTTGGCTGACAACTTCCAGAATTTGTAATAAAAAAGCTGAGATATCTAAATTTATCAACAACTTCACAGTTATAAACTTTCGTGATATTGAGTTGGTTATTGTTGGCTCTGTCTATGATTATAATCTTGGTTTTATATCGATTTATCCGTAGTCCAAGCATCTCGCTTTCCCGCTGTAATTGTAGCATGATACGCTCAAGGTTTTCGATGTTTTCGGCCAAGATAGCACTGTCATCAACATACCTTAGGTTACTTATACGCCTTCCATTTACTGAAATGTCCTCATCGTAGTTTTCCGTAGTTCTTCTCATAATATATTCTCCATAGATGTTAACAATATGCAACCCTGTCGAACTCCAGAGTGGACTGGAAAAGGTTCCGATAGGATGCCATTCACCTGAACTTTCGGCATGTTATATTTATAGAGTTTACTGATATTGTAATTCCTCCTAAAGACAAGACCACTTCACTGAATCAAAAGCACGCTGATAATCAACAAAGCAGATGTACATTCAAAAATTAAATTCTCGAGTTTTTTTAATTAGTTGACGTAAATTCAGAATATGCTCACGGGTACCTTTACCTCTTTTTAATAAATGGGGTTAAATTTTTTTTTAACTAGGTACGTAAGTTTTATAAAAAATAATTTTATTCTTAAAAAAAACTGTTTAAAATAAAAAAATGAAAGCATAAAATAAACTTTAAAGCGATGTATAGAAGGTTTCCTACTTCTTTTATATTCTGCTTCTAATGATTCGTAAAAACTTCTATCCTTAGGCTTCAAAAAAGGGCACATATCAGTCAAGTCTTTTTTCTTTTGTTCTGATATAGGCAGGGCTTTTTCATATAATAGAGGCAAACATTGTAATTGGTTCACATTTTTGTAACAATTCAGGGTTTCAAGACATTGTGACTATTTCTAATGTAGACATTACAGGGATCGTCTAATGATATTTTTATCCACATTGCTTCAATGATTTTGACTTCCTTTTTAATCAACCGCGTCTTAATAAATTCGAAACTTTTAAAATCAACTAGTGACATTTCTTATACTATAAAGGGCTTGTTCAGTCTGGCCTCAGAAATAACGTACTTTCAGTCTGAGGGAACCACAAGAGTCTTTTTTCTTTTTGATCATTGCGAAATCGCGAACACAGGGTAAAAAGCTGTGTCCTGAACACAAAAATTTTTGGTTTCCCTCAGTGAATTATTCGTGCAGTAAAAAAAGGTCAGAATAATGATGAGATAGGCATAGTTTAGATACAGCAATATTATGATTTTATCCGCTCTGGAGTATCACCAGCAATATTGTCCTGAGTTTTGGACCTCTAAAAACTTGTGCTCTTTTGTTTATAACAATTTAAGTTTTCAAAACGCATTTTTTGAGTTCAAAATCTGAATAACTCCTGTTATATAAGTCGGATCGAGACGAAAAAAAGCCAAAATCTTCGTAATCAAATTTCCAACAAAGCCTCGTTGATTTTAAGTCACTCAAGTACGTACATAACCTATGAAATTGAAAAAAGGGACAAAAGATTTTTTTTTCATTTTATTTTACAGGTCGACTAAGTAGGTCGGCTTGAAACTTTCATAAATTTACCTTTTATTGTAGCAAAAATACCCTGAAATTTTAATACAAAAATATTGAACCCACCATTCGTTATTTAAAATTTCAATTTTATGCCATTTGGTCCAAAATGGATCTTTTTTTACAAAATTTAGGTCTCGATACCAGCCTTCCGATGACATTAAATTTTTTTTTGGAGTCATTTTAACTTTTTTTACATTTGTTTATTAATCAAATAACAACAAATGCGTTTTTTCGGCCATTTTGAAAAAAAAATTGTTAACAAAACAAATTTTTGTTTTTTTAATGAAGGTCCCGCGATTCTCTACCAAATGTGATAATAAATTTTAATTTTTGTTTCAAAACGACTGAAAAAACGCACTCGTTATTTGATTAATAAGCAAATGTAAAAAAAAAACGATTAAAATGACTCTAAAATTTTTTTTTTTAATGGCATCGGAAAGCTGGCATCAAGGCTTAAATTTTAAAAGAAAAAAGATCCATTTCAGACTAAATGGTACAAAATAGCAAGCAATTCAAATTTTAAATAACAAATTCAATGGTGACCACTTGACTCAATATTTTTGTACTAAAAGTTTCAACCCGATTGGTTAACTTAGTCGACCCGTACAGTAAACTGAAAAAAAAAAACAGTTTTTCGCCTGTTTTTTCAATTTTGTAGGTTGTGTACGCACCTGAGCAACTTAAAACTGAGGAGAGTTTGTTGGAAATTTCATAATGAAGAGTTTGTTTTTTTTTGCCTCGATCCGACTTATATAATCGGAATTATTCACATTTTAAGCTCAATATAGGCGTTCTGAAAATTCAAATTGTTTATAAATGAAAGAGCACAAGTTTTTTAAGGTCCAAAACTCAGGACAATACTTCTGGTGATACCTCAGAGAGGATAAAATCATAATATTGCTGTATCTACCCTGTGTAATTTTAAATGTTTTTTTTACTGCACTATATTCCTCCATGCCAGAGGCACTTTGTCACTCCTCCTGACCCTAAATCATGAATAACAAAGTTGTAATTGAACAGTTGCCTCTGATAAGAAACAGATAAATCTTTAAGCGTTGGGCAAAACAGTACCTGTTGAAGGTCTACGTAAATTACAATTAAATTTTTATTCGGTTTTGCCATTTCTCCATTATCTTTCATTTGTTTAAAGGCCTGACCTACCTTGAAATGATCTAACTGACTTTCAGATTCTAACCCGTTCCCTTCCACTTTTGAACTGGTATAAATTAACTTGCAATACATCATATCACAATGTTTACAAGTATCTGACCTTGGGTTTCCAAAGCGGGGGTAAAAATTTCGTTTTAAGCTACTCGTATTTTACTAGTTTTAATATCAGGGTAATTCTCTCTAAACACTCTATACATTTTGGATATAGTTAAGACCGGGTTCAAACATTCGTTTGTGCTTTTGTTTCTACTGTAATGCGAAGACTGTTTTGAAAGACTTTCAATATGTGATTTCATTAATATTTCCTCACTTAATCCATTGAGTTTGTTGTGGTGCTTACCTCGACCTTTGTTTTTTTTTCTGTTGTAAAGTTTGAATTCGACGCTGGGTAATTTGGAAAATATTAAGCAATGTTTTTTGACAAATCTCAAAATCATCTTCCAAAAAGTAACAAAACGTGAAATCCCGTCTTGATATTTCGTCTGTTTTTCCAGTCTTCCTTCGTATTGGTGTTTTCATGTAAATGCGCTTTTAGGGAATGTTAAGGTGCACAGTTTAAAATTATTTTTGAGTATACAGGGTACCTTAAAAAGTGTGGCCGATATAACATATGTTTTTTACCTAAACCTAGTAGTTTTTCTAATATTTCAATTTTTTTTTTCAAAGTACTAGTTTCCAGTTTTGTTAAAAAGTAGCGCCATTGTTTTCTGAAGGTGGAATACTCATAATTGGCACGAGCATTCTATAGAGATGAAAAAAAGATATATGTAAAGAAATTTAAGTTAGACGCTACAGGGTGTTCAAAATAAATTTATACATTTCGACCATTTTAAATTGAAAAACCTAAAATTTTTTAAACGGCACACTCTGTATATTACTATATTTTTCTTTTGTTAAGTATATCATATACCTATTTCTAATAGATTTCATTTTATTTTGAATTTTTCAATTTTTACCCTTGTTTTTAATACACTTACGCAATAACATCATAGTTGCCAAGACAAAACAAAAATGTAGGCATTGTCAAATTTTGACATGTCTATTAAGCAAGTAAAAATAGTTTAATTTGGTGTAGTAAGTGACGTATAAAGATAATAGTTATGGATTTTCCTAAAAATTAATTCATTGATATGGTTTACATACTGAGCGAGGTGGGAAAAAATTGTCTTGGCAGTAAGACTTTACGGCACGAAGTACTCTAATAGACGTATACCATCTAGAAAATCTCTTCAGTGCTTAATGGAACGGTTTGATGGTAGTGGTAGCGTTGAGGATACGTAACGGAAAGTAGTAAATCAGAATGCTTCCAATGAGGGAAAATAAATGGCGATTTTATTTCATGTTGAAGATAATCCCCAGGTCAGCAGCCGTCAACTAGCTGACTTATATGGCACATCCCAATCTACGGCTAATCGCAAAACGAGAAAATAGAAGTATCATCCCTTTCATATGGAACTATACCAAGAACTTCAAGACCGTGATTTTGAACGAAGAGTAAACTTTTGTACCACCATGAGTGAAGCAATAAAGGCTGATCCAAATTTTTTATCCAAAATAATGTTTTCTGATGAAGCTACTTTTCGCAGTAATGGAGCAATTAACAACCATAATATGCATTATTATTTAACAGTTAATCCATCGCTTAATGTATGGTGTGAAATATTAAATTTTCGAATTGTTGGTCCATATTTTTTCTGCAAACCGCTTAACGGGCCTAGGTAGCCAAATTTTTTCAAAACGAATTACCCCAGCTTCTCGAAGAAGTTGATAACTTTGAAAGGAAACAAATGTGGATTCAACAAGACGGAGCTCCTGCTCATTACCACCAGGAAGTTTGGGAATTTTTAAAGAATCATTACCCACAAAAATGGATCAGTAGGGATGGATTCACTCAGTGGCCCCCTCGATCATGTGACTTAACACCTTTCGACTTCTTTTTGTGGGGCTACATTAAAGATCCTGGTTACGTGAATCCCCTTACAACACCAATAGATATGGAAAATAGGATACGGGATGCGTGTAGAACAATAACGCCCTTTATACTAAGGAAAGTGAAGGAAAATATAGTAGATGGGTATATTTTTGAACATTTATTACGTCATAATAATTATTCATTAGATAAGTTAAACTATATTAAAATTATTAATAACTATTTATTTATGTTTTCACAATAGCGTAAGTGTATTAGAAACAAGGGTAAAAATTGAAAAATTTAAAATAAATCGAAAACGATTAGAAATAAGTATATGAGGTACTTAATAAAAGTCAGAGGGTTTTGTAAAGTCTATCAGAAAAATAATAATATACAGGGTGTGCCATTTAAAAAATTTGAGATTTTTCAATTTAAAATAGTCGAAATGTATAAATTCATTTTGAACACCCTGTAGCATCTAATTCAAATTTCTTAACATATATCTTTTTTTCTATCTCTATAGAACGCTCGTACCAATTATGAGTATTCCTCCTTCAGAAACAATGGCGCTACTGGCAATGTTTACAAAACTGAAAACTAGTATTTCTTTTTTTAAATTGAGATATTAGAAAAACTACTAGTTTTATGTATATAACATTATTAATAAGAAAGCTATAAAATTTTACGCAGATTCAAAAATAAATTAGAAAATAGGATGTTCCATTTAAAAAAAAAAAATGTTTTATCGGACACACTTGTTTGAAGTACCCTGTATACTCAAAAATAATTTTAAACTGTGCACCTTAAGATTCCCTAAAACTATTGTATTTAACATTTTTCATCATTCCCGAACCAAATGAGATAATGAACTTTACTCTATTGTTGACTCACCCTGTACAGATAGATAATCTGACCGCTCATCGTATGTAAATTTGTAAAAATCTTCGAACAACGACAATTTCACTTGAAGGGTTATTTATTCACACCAATTTTTTTTGCAGTTTTGAGGTAAACATATGGGGCCCTAAACATAAAAACAGAAATACATGCTACATAACAAGCATAATTGCCCGAAAGTAACGTATTATTTTATGTAAGCGACAGTAAAATTTAAGAAATTTGTCGTTTATATCGGTAGAAATAAAACAGTAAAAGGTAGGTAGTGTTTATTTTATGGTACCCAGATATCTATTTAGCACAGTTTTTTTTTGTAAATTTAGTAAAACGGTTTGAAAATTTAGTACAATACTATCTTACCTGTTTGTGTTTTTGCTTCTGCTTCAGCTCCTCCCTTTAAGATATAAGCCTTTCCACTATCTTTTAGTCTCTTTCTTTCGTTATGTTTCCATTTCATAGGATTAATTTCTCTTCTTCTTGTTTTGTTAAGTCTTTTCTGGTTATTTGGAGACAGGTTAATAGACATTGTTTAGGATAGATTAAGGAATAAAGTAAATAAAATATGTGAAATAAATGAAGTATAGCAGTGACACTGGAATGAGAGAGAGAAGTCAGCTTCTTGAAGTAGGCATATACAGCGTTGTTCCATACATATGAAATCTCTGTTACAGAATCACTAGCGAGATCTGTTGATTTTATTTTAACTAAACATGTTTCTCTTGATTGACTAGGTCCTTACCGCGTTGTTCTACGATTTATCTCTAAAGTAACCAAAGTATGCCATACAGCGTTGTTCGTTGGCACGCTTTATTTAGGTACATCACATATTAAAAATAATTGTGTTTATTTATTTTACTATATCTCGATGAAAAAAAAATTTCAACACAAAGTTCTAAGGCAAATCATTTCAAATATATCAGGAGTAAGTTGTATTTTTTTTTTAAATTTTGTCTGTAATTCTAATTAGTAGACTGAAAAAAATTATCTAAAGGAAACTCATTTCCTTCCAGAATTTAAGTATATCACCAGAATGTAACAGTTTAAGCATTGATATCCTTATACCCCTACAGTATGGGAGAGGCAATTATAATCATAGTCTAATATCAGTTGCAATCGCTGCCTCTAGCAGTACTTTGCTGCTCCCTCAACTAGGATGAGTAGGTTTTCTTCTTTAGAGGGAAAGAATGCCGAGAATACATTGATTCTGTAGATAATCCTTCTGTTGGATAATATTTGTTTAAGTTATAAACAAATGAATTTTCTTTAGATTCAACTGTATAAATTACAATGATAGAGTCTGGTTTATATGAAAGAATATCAGAGCTGTTAATGGGTCACTTTTGAATAGATGTCGCCATGGTTTTTACATTTATTATGAAAATATATATATATATATATATATATATATATATATATATATATATATATATATATATATATATATATATATATATATATATTATACATGAAAATTAAAAAAAAAATAAGTTACTTTTAATATTACGCTATTTGAAGTAATAAGAGCAACTGTAGTTGTAATAGTTATGGGGAGTATATCAGAATTCTTATCTAGTTTAAGTTAGTAGCAACATCTAATAAGTTGGCCAAAGATAAACATTTACCTATGCCGACCAAACTTAATTCTTTTTCTTCTAGAGAGCATCATAATCTTCTTACACTGCTTCGTTTTAGTGTGCGTTAAAAGACTGCAAGGCTATCTCCTCAATGTGACAATCTGGAGCTTCTAATCAACTGTTACTGCCTTTTACTCTCCTGGATTCCTGTTGGAACTTTTAAAAGTAAATATAATATTCAAACCAACTGAGAAAGACACAATGGTTTTCTATGAAGGCACTATTTACAGTGGGTACAGAATTTTGAATATATATGTATATATATATATATATATATATATATATATATATATATATATGTATATATATATATATATATATATATATATATATGTCTAAAAATACTTCCCCAAAAAATTGGCGAAGTCGTTCCTTAACAAATACGTAGTTTTATATTAATAAATACTAAATTTGATTTTCTCACTAAAAATAATTTACTCCACGAAGGCAAGGTTTATATTTTAAATAATAGGTACTTTATAAGATATATTAACCAACAAAAAGAAGCATTGCTCTATACAGAGTAATTTTTTTAAAGTGTTTCACCTATTTCACCATTTTCCTATTCTACATACCAAGAAATTTCTTCCAGTAATAAACTTAGTTTGTCATGAGGAAGCCAAGTATGGTACACTTGATATTAATTTTCAGTTGTTACCGATATACAGGGCATAAAAGTTATTTAACTGAATTTTAACTTTTAAGGGACACACTTGATATACTATTTTCCTGTTTGGATAACAAAAAAATTCTTTTACTAACAAACTTATTTGCTTGTGAGGAAGCCCAACACAAAATTTGTCACTTGTCAAATTTGACATTTTACACAGTACAATGTAATATTAAACGATTGAACAACACCCTCTACATATGAATATATTATTAAATAGGACTTTTCAGTCTGTTTACAAAAAAATATAACAGTTGATATTCAATTATTGAACGAATTTAACTTCTAAGTTAGTTTAAGTATATGACATATAAAGATTTTTCGTTTTTAATCTAAAAAGGATGAATAACAATAAATATCGAGGAACTCCTCTAACACCCTACACCATCTCTTTAGCCCCTTATATATTTAACTATAGTCATTAGTCAATATGCATAATTTGTTTATTATCTCAACCAAAAACTCATAATGATATTGAAAATATACAAAATTTATCGACCGAGACCCATTTCACCACTTCTCCACAAGCAATATTGCTCAGCAGCTATAGGTTCTATTTTTATTTCAAATATTATACGTACACTCAATTTGGAAGGTATTGTGCCAACAGACAGCCAGAGGGAAATGGGGGACTCTCGTGATCTAGGAACCTTGAAACGTGCTGAATGCAAAAATCTGAAAGGATAGATACTTAGATAAATTAGTATTATTGTGGTGTACAAGATTGTTACCAATGCTAATTTATTTTCTTGCAAATGCTCCGAATTAAAGCAGTAATGTATTTTAGTAGATAAAGAAAATATTATTTTATAATTTTTAGAGAATTTTTGTGAAATAATTCCATACGCCACACGGGAATATTTAATTTATTTAAATATATGGAAGAGTTCGTTTACGTCCAGCCCAATTATACGATCGTTTTATCCTGGTCGACAGAACACTAGAGACCAGTCATTAATTTCTTGGCGTTTTGGGGGACATTATGGCTAAATTAAGTGCTCGGGTCACAATTAGCATAGTAGAACAGGATGATGGCGACATTAAGTCTCTATTTTACATTCCAAAGGGCCTAGCCCGGGTCAAAACTACTCATATTTTCTTCGAATTCATCCGAGGGTTCCTTTTGTTATTATACTAAGTCTGACTAAGCGAAGATAATATTTGCTCCTTATTTAAATTTGCCTCATAAAAACACTAAAAAGATTCGTTCGTAGTCATAATATAAGGCTTCCTTGATTTCAATAACATAGTCTGTTTTATAGGTTTTCTCAGTAATTTTGATTTGATTCTCAAACAGTTGACAAACTGCAGTACATGGACAAAATGATAAAACAAGATAATAGCGATATTGAGTATTTATTTTAGAGAAATCCTAAGGAGTGTTGCTTGAGTTAAATCTAACAACAATTTTCTCATGTGTATCTGAGAAATCTGATTATTATTGTAGTAATTGTGAGAGAGTGAGAGAGACTGACGAAATAACTTAGAGATTTTTATCTTTTTGTTTAGGCTCAAAAATAAATATTGTTTCTTATCTAAGATTCTACTGCTTATCTAAAATTGTTACTAAATAAAAACCAGTTAATACTGGTTATTCTAGAAGAAAAAGCAAATGCTACCGTAACACAAGTATGTGGAGAAGATAAATCAGTTGTTAAGGACAACACCTACAGAATTATTTAAAGGGCCCAACCAGTGAATTCGAAAGACGAGTTACGTGCTTGAAGAACGCATGTAGTTTAACTTTTAAAGAAAAGAAATCCCTTAAAGTAGGCGACTCAAAGTTCGATTTTATGCACTGAAAAATATTTTCAAAGCCGCTGTACCACTTCGACCAATCGCCAAAATAGATAAATATCTTGTAAGTCTCTTAATTCTGGTTACAGGAAAAACTGATTTCTTTATTAAAAAGCCATGCTGGAAGGTTGAAAACTGGAATTTTAATCTATAGTCAATTTTAAAGCTGAATCAATATATATAAATATATATATATATATATATATATATATATATATATATATATATATATATATATATGTATATATATATATATATATATATATATATATATATATATATATTAGAATGGGTCGAATTTTTTTTTTTTTGAAGTTACCTTCCTGAAAGTTTTTTTATTTTTTGTGGTCTAAATTTTCTTGAATTTGAATGACAACTATAGCTCGAACCCTAACCTCAAAAGAAGAAAAACTTAAGAAAATACAAAATGTTTAACCTGTTGTTTGTTGATTTGAAAGTATATATTACATTCCTTGGTCACAGAAACTGTCTATTCAACATTTTTTTATGTCATGTACGTCACGTTACAGACATTCGGTAATTTTTACTCATAAGTTCTTCATTTTCAATCTTTTTAGGTTAAAATTTATGAGTTTTTAGTTTCAGGTCTAGGTCTGTAAGAATTTTTTATAATATTTATACCATAATTAAGTAGAATTTTATTGTCTTCCTTCGATACTTAAAGAATAAATCTATTTGAGGTTAGAGTTTGAGCCGTAGATGTAGCTCAAATTCAATAAAATTTATACCATATTCACAAAAAAATAAAAAATTTCAAACCACCCTAATATATATGTACATATTAGGGTGACCGCAAAAAAAATCGATGTCGGAATTTTGTTCGTCTGGACCCCACAAAACGATTCTCCTTTCCAGATATTGAGATAGCCAAAATTGGAGCTCGATTAAACGACGTTAACCCGTGCCGCTCGTCGCTCAAAGTTTGAAAAAATCCAAATTTTTGGCCAAAAAGCTGACATATGGAGCCATAACTCCAGAACGGCAAATAATAGAAACACGCTTAATATCTCAAAAGAAAGCTAATGTTGTTCTTCAAAATTTACATTCTATACATAATTGTTATTATTTTAAGTCAAACCGAGTTACAACAGCCTTTAGCCCCAAAAACGTGACCTCGTACCAGTAGGAGCCAGTTTGGGAGTATTCTAAGAATTTTACGGGTTTTTACATAATGTATCGCGGAATTGACATTTTTTTGTTAAAAAGTATTTTGGAACTCAATTTTCAAACATAAAGAGCCTTTTGTTCAAATTTAATCTTTAATTATATGGGGATTACCTGATTAGTTTACCAAAGAAAGACCCGTTTGACAGGTAAAAAGGAGGGTGAATCTAATTTCTATTTTAGGGATGGTGATTTTACTTCAGCGTACCAGCGACCTTTTATTTATTCAGTTTAGTTTCTAAAGTGCCTTTGAGCCGGTTAGATCGAACAATTATCTAGTGAAGATATTTTAACGTTTTTTTTTTTTAATTTTCCAAGTGTGTGTTATTGTTTTTATAACTATTGTAGTATTATTTTAAAAGACATTTGAAAACATTTTATTGAAATTAAAGTTTGCAATATATTTTGTTTCATTTTCCAAGTTAACTGTTATTTACCTATTGGCCTCTGAAATGGCATCCACATCAGGTGTAGAAAGCCGGACCAAGGATAAAATATTTCTTGTGGGCTATCCCATTCACCAGATCACCGGTTGTAAACTACCCTCAAATCGTCAAGTTTTGTGTGCTTTATTTTATAATTTACGTACTGTGAAATTAACTGTAAGAGAATCAGCAACACTTACAATACGAGAAGTGTTCATTTTTTGGGAGAAAGCTCGAATCCCGACTAAACATGAGCAAGATGCAATTACTAAGCTGGAAAAACTTCACGCCGAGTGGAGAACTCTTCAAAAAGACCGGAAGAAAACATCGAAAACGGCCAAGAACAAATTTAAACAGTTTGTTGAAAAGTTGGATGATCTCTTTGATATTGCTCAACAAGATGCCTTGGCTCTGATGAAATCGGAAGAAGATAAGGCGTTTCTCGTGAAACAGAGGCAGAAGGGCCGCCCAGGTTCCATGACTGGAGTGGATCTCAAGTTGTCTCGAGCTGAAGAAATCAAGGTGCAAAAGGAACTTGCAAAAATGAACCGACAAATCCAAGAAGCAACTTTTGATATTGGTGAGTTTTTTTTTTATTATTAGTATTCTAAAAAATAGATAAACAAATAAGTAAATAGTTTCATTATAATTGAAAGAAAATTGTATATGAGAGCATGATTTGGCATCTTTGTGATTGAGTTTATATTTTTTAAATAATATCTTTTGATAATTAGAAGTAGGTAATTTAGTACCTATGTATTATTACTATTCTGCTAAAACGACAAGTTTTTATAATCTTTTTTTTTTTCTCTTTCTTTTGTTGCTTCTTAGAGACGGATGATGAAGACAAGTTCGAAGAAGGAGAAGAAGACACTGAAGAGGACAGCATCTACGAGGAACTTGAGAGCTTGGAGGAAATGGACATCCCTGAAGAAGCTGCAGAAGATCCAGGATCATCTGAGAGCAAGAGGATGAAAGTTTCATTTGCAAGGGGCGTTAAAGAGATTTTAAACATGAAATCCATTTTATTAAACCGATATAAGGTATCCGACAGAAATGCCACGAGAATTTTAAAAGCTCCTCTAGAAGCACTAAACCTTGACCCTCTTGAGTACAAAGTCTCGAAAACTTTATTACATGATAGAAGGCAAATGTTCAGAGAACAATATAATAAAAAAATTTTTGATAAAGTAAACATTCCTGAAAAAGAGCCCGTGGTTGTCCATTGGGACGGTAAACTTTTACCGGGTGTTTTAAAAAATGAACAATGTGAGCGAATAGCTATAGCTATTTCATATGGCGAAAAGGAACAGCTGCTGGGAGTTCCTGTAACAGCAAACAGCTCTGGAGAGGAGCAAGCCGTAGCCGTATATGAATGCCTACATGAATGGGGTCTTCTCAACACCGTCAAGGCGATGTGCTTCGACACTACAGCATCCAACACGGGAAGACTCAAAGGAGCATGCGTCATATTCGAGCAAATGTTAGGAAGAGAATTGTTATACCTAGCTTGCCGTCACCATATCTTGGAAATTCTGTTAAGAGACGTATTCGACACAAAAATGGGATCAACCACTGGACCTCATCCAGACATTTTCAAGAGATTCCTCACTGCGTGGCCCAAGATAGACAAAGGAAAATACGACACAGGTATCAGTGACAATCTAATACCAGAGCAGCTAACTCCAGAAGTAATTGCAAATGTTACTGCTGAATTCGAGACCAAATTAACTAAGAGCCACCCCAGAGATGACTACAAGGAGCTATTGCAGTTGGTTCTCGTATTTGTTGGATCACTAGACGGCAATGTTGTGGGTTTTAGAACTCCAGGAGCCATTCATCACGCTAGGTGGATGGCAAAGGCTATTTACTGCTTAAAAATGTTCATTTTTCGTCGTCAATTTAAGATGTCTAAAGAAGAAGAAAGTTCTGTGCGTGCCATTTCTGTTTTCCTAGTTAAAATTTATTGTAAAGCTTGGTTCAATGCTCCAAAAGCTCATCTTGCACCAAAGCAAGATTTAGGTATTTTGCATAGTCTGGTAGACTATAGAGAATGTGACAACGACATTGCAGAAATAGCCCTGACCAAATTTTCGAACCATTTGTGGTATTTGAATGCAAAGTTGGTGGGATTATCGTTTTTTTATCCCACCATTACAGACGATGAAAAGTTATTAATGGCTAACAAATTGCTCAGTAGCACAGATGAACCATCACAGCACGCTAGGGTTGTAAATCCAAAAGTTAGGAAAGAAAACTTAAAAGAGGTAGTTGATGGAGGATTGGTAAATTTACTTACCAAAGAAACGTTTACATTCTTTGACCAATTTAATATAAAAACAGATTTCCTAAGACAACATCCGAACACCTGGCCTCAAAATAATGACTTCCAAGAAGGATTGAAAATTGTCAAAACATTAAAAGTAGTTAATGATATGGCTGAGCGTGGTGTTAAATTAATAACCGACTTTAACGACCTTCTGACAAAAGATGAAGACCAAAAGCAATATGTCCTGCAAGTTGTAAGTAAATGCCGAGCATTATATCCTGACGTTTCAAAAACTACTTTAACAAAAGCTCTAGAATAGATTAGATAACTATGTAAAATTATCAACTCATGTAGGTACTACGTCTGTATCTTTTCTGTGTCTGTTTTGTATGTATTATATACCTAATTTTTATATTTTAAAATAAAAAATGTCATTAGACTTATCAGTATTACTTGTTTTTAAACTCAAAAATATACAAAAAAAGCAAAATTTATCACTTAATAACAAAATATACGAAGTATGCTCCTAGTGGTATCAGGTCACGTTTTTGGGGCTAAAGGCTGTTGTAACTCAGTTTGACTTAAAATAACAACAATTATGTATAGAATATAAATTTTGAAGAACAACATTAGCTTTCTTTTGAGATATTAAGCGTGTTTCTATTATTTACCGTTCTGGAGTTATGGCTCCATATGTCAGCTTTTTGGCCAAAAATTTGGATTTTTTCAAACTTTGAGCGACGAGCGGCACGGGTTAACGTCGTTTAATCGAGCTCAAATTTCGGCTATCTCAATATCTGGAAAGGGGAATCGTTTTGTGGGGTCCAGACGAACAAGATTCCGACATTTTTTTCTCCCTCTATGAGATCCGGTCACTCTAGTACATATATATATATATATATATATATATATATATATATATATATATATATATATATATATATATATCCTAAGTTTAACTGCTGGGAAACGCCCTTATAAGGAGAAGAGATGAGCAATCAAAGATCTAAAGGCTCTGGTATCTGCTTTTTATTTTTATTATCGAGCTTTCGCTGCCTAATGGTAGCTTCTTCTGGATTCTAAAAATGCAAACCAGGTACAGAAAACAAACTAAGACGTTCGTTTTTTAAAACGTGATTAAATGAATTGTACGACTGAATGTGAAATTACTTACAAAAATTTAGCAGTTAGCTCATCTCTGGTGAAGACAATGAAATTTGCATTTTTGTTGGCCAGGTAGTATGCATGATTACACAAAACATGATTAAAAGACACTTAGAGAGTTACACAAATATTAAAAATAAAATTTTGTCAATAAACATTAGTTAAAACACTTTTTAAAGACAGAAACACAAAACACTTTAAAAAGTGTTTTAACTAATGTTTATTGACAAAATTTTATTTTTAATATTTGTGTAACTCTCTAAGTGTCTTTTAATCATGTTTTGTGTAATCATGCATACTACCTGGCCAACAAAAATGCAAATTTCATTGTCTTCACCAGAGATGAACTAACTGCTAAATTTTTGTAAGTAATTTCACATTCAGTCGTACAATTCATTTAATCACGTTTTAAAAAACGAACGTCTTAGTTTGTTTTCTGTACCTGGTTTGCATTTTTAGAATCCAGAAGAAGCTACCATTAGGCAGCGAAAGCTCGATAATAAAAAAAAATAAAAAGCAGATACCAGAGCCTTTAGATCTTTGATTGCTCATCTCTTCTCCTTATAAGGGCGTTTCCCAGCAGTTAAACTTAGGATTGCTTGTTGCCAGTGCCCTGTTACTGTCCTTCCTCTTTCCTATATATATATATATATATATATATATATATATATATATATATATATATATATATATACATAATCAATGAGATTGGTAAAGTATCAGCTCAATTAACCCGTACATCATAAAGGTTGATTTTTTATGAAAATGTCTCAAAACATTGCAAGATTCAATTGCATCGGCTCTCCAGCTTTAACTTTTTTTATTTTTTCAATATGTGCATAAAAAAAGCGTTAAGTAAAAACCGTTTTCAAAAGTAAATATAGCAAAATCCGAATTGAAAATGGAGAATTTAGGAGAAAAGGAAAGCAAAAAGATATAAAAATGAGAAGAAATAATGTTCAAATGCATTAAATTATTTAAAGTTATAAAAAGTTATTATTATTATTTACATTTACAATTTATTATCCTGGGCGACTTTAATGTCCACAACATCAACTGGCTTAAATATTCAAATACTACCGACGAACAAGGTCGTGAAGCCGAATCATTTTCAATCAGCTGTGGCTTGACTCAGCTTATTGATGAACCAACACGGATCCCTGATCGAGACGGAGAGTTCGCCAGTCTTCTTGATCTGTTTTTAACCACTAATCCGGAGATTTACACGGTCAGCGTAAATCCACCGTTAGGTTCTTCAGACCATAAACTACTTTCGACATCGAGTATTCTAGCAATCAGTGACAGAGAGGCGCCCAAACCGCGCAAGATTTGGCACTACAAATCTGCTAACTGGGAGGATCTCATGGAATATTTTCGAACTTTCCCTTGGTTGGACGTTTGTTTTCGATCCGACGACCCATCTGACTGCGCCAGGGAGGTTTCCGATGTCATTTTGGCCGGTATGGATGCTTACATCCCTTTTTCGAAGAAATGCCCTTCCAACGGCAAGCCTTGGTTTGACCTAAAATGCAAAGAAGCTGTTGCTTCTAAACATCTTGCATACCGACAGTGGCGTGAAGATCCTAACACCATAAATCGTAACATCTTTGTTCGTGCCAGGAACAGATGCAAAGAAATTATCGACGAAACCAAGGAGGTACACAATCAACGGATTAGAAACAAACTTCTCGCTTGTCCCGGCAATTCCAGGTCCTTTTGGTCAGTCGCTAAGGCAGTTAGTCAAAATTTCACCAAATCCACCATACCACCACTCACACGGCCAGATAATTCTATTGCAACGACACCTGTTGAGAAAGCGAACTTGTTGGCTGAACACTTTGCTTCACATTCTACTGTCGATTTCCAAGGAAAAACACCACCTACTATTCCCATAGTGCAGTCAAGGATGCCCGATATTGTCTTCAGACAGCGTATCATAAAACGTATTTTGATGAAGCTAGACACCAAAAAGGCTTCAGGCGCTGACGGAATACCTGCCATAGTTCTCAAGAACTGTGCGAGGGAACTAACACCAGTTTTCTGTAGACTTTTCAACCTATCCTACAGAAAGGGAATATTTCCTTTCTGCTGGAAATGTGCCACAGTTCAGCCGATACCTAAAAAAGGCAAGAAGACCTTGCCAAATAACTACCGACCAATCGCACTACTCTCAATAATATCGAAAGTCATGGAAAAGGCTATCAATCAGCATCTTCTAAAATATCTTGAAGGATTCAACATTATTAGTGATCACCAATATGGCTTTCGTAAAAATAGATCAACAGGAGATCTTCTGACTTATGTAACACATGTTTGGAACAACGCAATTGAACACTTTGGAGAATCTCGAGCGGTTGCTCTTGACATATCCAAGGCATTTGACCGTGTTTGGCACGATGGACTGTTGGCTAAGCTACGTCCTTATGGTATGTCTGAAAAGTTCTGTTTGTGGCTCTCATGTTTCCTCAGAGAGCGTTCTTTACGAGTGGCAGTTGACGGATTTCTTTCTAACACCTTCACTATCAACGCCGGTGTGCCCCAAGGTTCCATATTGTCTCCTACTCTCTTCCTCATTTATATTAACGATCTGCTGGAAAAGACCGAGAATCCAATCTACAGCTTTGCAGATGACAGTACACTTATCTCTTCATTCACTTTGAACGCTTGGACATCGACTACTCAGACGAATATCCGCAGACAGCAGGAAGTCATTCAACTTAACAAAGACCTGGAAGAAATTCTATCTTGGGGTGACAGTAACCAAGTGGAATTTAACGCTACAAAAACCCAGGCGGCAGTTTTTTCTAAAAAAGTTAACGTTGCAGAACCCGACATAGTTATGTCGGGGCACTCCATCCCTCTAACATCGGCACTCAATCTGTTAGGCGTTAATTTGGGAGCAAATATGTCCTGGCATGAACATGTTGCAGGCATAGCAAGAAGAGCTTCTCAAAAGTTGGGAATATTGTTTCGAACCAGAAAGCTTTACACTCCACAACAACTGTTAATTCTTTACAAAGCTCAAATTCGACCAACTATGGAATACTGCTCCCATGTTTGGAGCTCCGCTCCCAAACATACACTGCATTTGTTGGATTCTATCCAGAGAAGAGCTGTTCGTCTGATTGGACACCCGGAATTGACCGACGGCCTTGATTCGCTGGAACATCGGAGAACGGTTGGCGACTTGAGCCTATTCTACAAGTACTTTCATGGAAAGTGTTCGAAAGATGTGGCCAGTTTGATTCCTCCCAGAGCGGTGCATATTAGAAGTACAGGTCGCGCTGATGCTTCACATCCGTATGAGGTTCAGCTTGTTACTCCTCGTACAACGCTTTTCAAGCAGTCTTTTATATGGAGAACATCATACCTTTGGAATGGTTTACCCAGGACTGTGTTTCCCATCGAGTACAATCTACAGCGATTCAAGAACAACGTGAATCGTTTTCTCCGCACACGTGTCGCTCCTGTAGCGCTTTAGGGACTTCCCTGTAGCACGTGTGCTAGACCAATAAAAAAAAAAAAAAAAAAAAAAAAAGATCAAGGTGGTAATGGCTATTTGTGGCCTTTGAAGAGTCAGGAAAAATTTTTCCTACATTCAGATACAACTTGTAACAGAAACTGCCGTTGTTCATCATCTTTTGTCAAACAGGAACTGAAGCCTTGAATTAATTTTACGCCCCTTTCAATTATGTCATTGACAACCTTAAATCTGTTTACTATTTTGTTAGCCTTTAAATAATATAAATTATCACACCATTCATCGGGTTCAGTATTTAAAAGTTTGTATCAATTTCAAATCTCTTGAAAAAATTTAGAGTTTGATGAGAAACAAAATAATCAATTTTTTTGTCCAATAAATCATCTACTTATTAGAGATTGAGCCTTGCTTTTACATCCCTATCATCGTAACTTTTTTCTTCAATGGAAACTAATTTTAGACATTTTGCAGCTATGCTTGTTTAGACATTTTTTTCTAAAGTTTCATCAAAAATGAAAATGCGACTAGCTTCGAATTGAGATTCCATAAATGATTTATCATTCTAGACAGTGCCTTGTCTGCAAGTTCTTTATCTTGTCTGTATTTCACAAAAGATTTTAACAATTATAGGTCTTGGGGGCGTTGAACCACGCTTTTACATAGATATTGATTATAAATAAACAAATGTCTGTGACTTGAATGACTTGAAAGCTTCCACTTTTTTATTTTGGGCTGTGCTTTTAGATCTTTTAGCGGTTTTCGCTTTTTTTTTTTTTGCAGTTTTCTCCACTCTTTGTACAGTTTTTCTAATTTTACATCAGCAATAGCTTTTTTGTAACAAAAACAAACCTTTTACATAAAGAATAGAACTAAATATCAGGTAGGTACCCATTACCTTGGAATTCGTAGGTAAGATTGGTGGACGTATAACAAATAAAAATTTTATGTCTTATTATATAATAATGTATTTGTATAATTGTTTATAATACAAAGGAAACAAAAAATGGTCAAAAGTATTTAAGTTAGGTATCTTTGTTGCCGTTTTTCACTTTCGCTTTCTAAACAGATCGAAGGTCGAAATTGAGGATTGGAACAATCTTCTGCCTTGAAGGATGAATATCTTCAAATATATAAGTTTTAACAAAAAAGTGGTAAGAATAAAACTTTAAGACAACAACATTTACTATTAAATGAAATAAGAGTCAGGTTTCTAGAACGAATGGTTTTTATTTTATGAGGGAAAAACACGATGTTTTTGCAAAAAATCGAATTTTACAGCTTTAACCTCGATGAGGCACTGGTTAATATTATTTAATTGAGTTAAAACTGTGCAAATCTTATTTTTTAGACAAATGACAGATTTTAGGGTGATTCCGCTGGCATTACGATGAAAATACTTTTTCCATCCTGTACCTTGTAACCACCCTTATATATATATATATATATATATATATATATATATATATATATATATATATATATATATATATATATATATATATATATACATATATATATATATATATATATATATATTTATATATGTTACAATAGAGGTTTTCACGGATGGTTGGATGTAATACATTAAAATTCCGGGTTTCAATTCGTTCGTCTAACAATGAATTTGCACCACGTTTCGCCAAAATCTCACTTGGCATTTTTAAGCGCTCTTGCTGCTGCTGATACTCGAAGATCGCAGTATCGAGTAGCAGCAGCAGCAAGAGCGCTTGAAAATGCCAAGTGAGATTTTAGCGAAACGTGGTGCAAATTCATTGTGAGACGAACGGATTGAAACCTGGAATTTTAATGTACTATATATATATATATATATATATATATATATATATATATATATATATATATATATATATAAATGTTACAATAGAGGTTTTCACGGATGGTGGAATGTAATACATTAAAATTCCGGGTTTCAATCCGTTCGTCTAACAATGAATTTGCACCACGTTTCGCCAAACTCCCACTTGGCATTTTCAAGCGCTCTTGCTGCTGCTGATACTCGAAGATGAGTATGAGTAACGTCGTGTAAATTCATTGTTAGACGAACGAATTGAAACCTGGAATTTTAGTGTATTATATATATATATATATATATATATATATATATATATATATATATATATATATATATGTATATGTATATATATATATATATATATATATATATATATATATATATATATATATATATATGTATATGTATATATATATATATATATATATATATATATATATATATATATATATATATATATATATATATATATATATATGTATATATATATATATATATATATATATATATATATATATATATATATATATATATATATATATAATATTGCAGGTAATGATTTAGTTTTTATATCAGACATATTTAGACAAAAGGACCTCGACTCATCTTTGGTAGATTTATCAGAAATATGTCTCTCGTCTACATATTTTATTTGAGCTAAACTAAATAAACAAGTGAAGAGTACAGGGGAAAAACGATCAGAGTCCATTTCTGACAAAAATTGTGTAAAAGCGCCATCTTTAACTTCTTACCCTAACCTTTCCGCTCGAAATATTTGTTTGTGGTAAAAACGAACAGGGTCGCAGTATTTAAATTAAATAAAAACCCTATACTGCGTAAACGGCGAGGTAAAACAATGTATAAAAATATTCATTGTTCGTTGTTCGAGGTTTTATATCACATCTCTATTTGCTGTAAATTAAAATGGAGTTCAGTAGCGATAGTGACAGTGGTGATCCAGGAAAAAATATTATTCCAAAGACTAAGAAACGCCCAGTTACTGGGTGCATTAGGGACGTATCCAGAAAGATGAAAGTTAGAGGTTATGTTACCGGCGAAAACTGTAAGTGTTCACGTTTTGCTTGTTTTGACATTATTTCGATGGAGGAGAGGAATCAACTCATTAGCAGATTCAATAAGCATGATACTTTTGATGACCAGAATAGCTATCTAAGTGGTTTAATTTCCGTAATCCCAGTGCAGCGAAGACGGAATAGGAAGGCAGAAAACGAAGCTCGGTTTAATGATAGTTCCTATGCATATCGTGTCCGTGTAATTAGAAAATCAAAAAGCTGTTGAAATACCAGTTTGCTATAAGGCATTCCTATCATTGCATGGAGTAACAAATCGTAGAATACAATCCATAAAAAAATCTTTGCTTGACATAGGAACCTTTAAACCAGATCAACGTGGGAAACATGCAAATCGGCCATCGAAAATTTCTCCCGAAACAATAAATTGTGTCGTTTCTTTTTTAAAATCATTAAAAGGCCGAAAAGCTCATTATAGCCTAAAAGCTAGCAGCAAAATTTATTTATTTTACCCGAAGACCTGAACATCAAAAAGTTACATAGCATGTACTCTTCGAAGCATCCTAGAAACTTGATGTCGTATGAAAAATTTCGTGAAATATTTTCTACAAAATTTAATATTTCATTCGGGTATCCCCGAAGTGACACATGTAGCACATGTGACAAATATAAGGTAGATGAACAAAAACTACAAGGGGATCTAGTTGTACCTGCAAATAAAGAAGAAACGGTGAACAAGATCAAAAAAGAAATTCATGATGTGCAATTAAATATGAAGTTACATAAGTTAAGGGCTGACACTTTTTTATAAACGGAAAAGGCAAGCCAGAAAGAAAGCTAAAAAAGATAAAACCATAGAAGCTATAACGATGGACTTCCAAAAGAACTTGCCATTGCCAAATATAAGCACAAACGACGTATACTACCGAAGGCAGTTGTCATTTTACAGTTTTAACGTACATATTCTATCCGATCAGCGTTCATTTTTCTATACTTACAACGAAACCGTGGCCAAAAAAGGTTCAGAAGAGGTATGTTCTATGTTGTATCATTTCGCAACAGAAATTTTGAGCAGTTCTGTTCAACATCTAATCATCTTTTGTGACTCATGTGCTGGTCAGAACAAGAATTACACCGTTTTTCGTTTTTTACATTATCTTACTGTAAGTCTGAAACGATTCAAAACTATTGAAGTTTATTTTCCAGTCCGCGGACATTCTTATCTTGAGTGCGACCGTAACATGGGATTAATTAATCAGAAAGCTTTAGCGGAAACTCCTGACGACTGGAATAACATCATACGTAACAGCAGAAACAAACCTTCACCATTTATTGTAATAGATTGCAAACAAGAGATGTTTAAACGATGGGACGAATATCTTAGTTCGTTTTACAAGAAGACTTGTCCGTTCCCTTCAAGACCAGTGAAAGTGTTTCGGGTAACTCAAGAACATTGTAGTTTAGTGGAACATAAAGACTCTTACAACGGTTCATTCCAAAAAAGTGCCTTAAGGAAAAATAGAAACCCTTATAAAACCACCGGACATCAAGATTTGCGCAGTTTTGTTCAAGTGATTCGCGTAAATTCTTTGAGAAGTTAGTTAGCTCTGCTAAAACCCAATGCGATGATCCTGAAGAGTTTATTCCCATCTACAATCTGGAGATAACTGCTGTAGAAGATGATCCCGACGATCTAATCCCACTTGCGGAACTCTCTAGAAAGATGAAAAACCGCAAGTTTGAATAGCCATGTGTTCATTAATATTGAAATTATTTCAACGATTCAAATTTGTAAAACGTTTCTTTTGCAAATTATTTAGCTTTATAAATTTCTATGTTTTTTTATAATAAATATCACAAAAGTATTGAATAATGATTTGCTGAAGCTAACGTCACAACAAAACAAAAAACGAATAAACGATCAGAGTCCAGGACTATGATCTTTTTTACATTTTTTTGTTTTGTCATGACGTTGCGTTTTTGTTTATAAAATAGTGAAGGTTGATAGAAAATATTTCAGGTATGTACTAGGCACAGCAAAATAGTTAGTATTGACGCTTTTATATATATTTTTAGATTTAAATAATCGTAAATATTTAATTCGACTCTGTAAACATTGTTTTCACTATTCTCTAAAAAATGCTTTCTGTGACCCTGATCATTTTTCCCCTGTACTCTTCAAGTACGATGCGTTACGTGGTCATTTCGTATCTCCATCATACTGATAAAACGATGCATAAGCGAATAAGCAGTGAACAGATAAGAAACTCCATACAGGAAGCAAATAACTGAGCCAAACAAAGTTCGGCATGTGTTTCAACCATAAACAAATTATAAAATCAAGGCCATTATCGGTTGCAATAAATCAGCTAAGAGAAATATCAAAAGAATCTCAATGACTCTGCATGTATATGACAGAAACCACGTTGGAAAATTTCTTACAGAAAAATAACCGGCCAAGTGCAAGTCGAGCTTGCGCAATTAGTGTTCGGTACGTTGATTAATTTTAAAATAAAAAATTTTAATAAGAAGATATAAAATGGTGAATGATTTCATAAAATACACCCCAACTGAATTTTTTTCTCATTCTTGTTGAAAACTCATGACCTTGAAATTTTTGTTTTTTTATATATACCAGATAAATTATTAAAGGTAATTCGCTCGTGATAATTTTTATTCAATCTACACACCCTGTGGAGAATATTCCAGAATTTTTGATCAGTATTTTTCGAGATAAGAGGGGAACAGCGATTTTTGGCAATTTTTTAAAAAATAATATAAAGAGAATTGTACGCACGTATTACATATTTGTATATTTTTGAACTCATGTTTTCACAAGTTTTCATTTGACACCCCACCTGGCAATTTTTTTTTTCACGTTCGATTTCACCCTCCAAAACTAACCGGTTAAGTCAAAATTTAACTTACAAAACTATACGGTTCTATGGGGCTTTCAATTTCTATATTAGTGCCAAGTTTTAACTTTTCATATCCAATAGTTTCAGAGAAAATCGGGTGTGATAGACAGACAAACAGACGGAAACATCCATATCATTTACCTGTCAATAAATTTTACGGCCTTTTTGTTGTGGCTACGTGAAATTGCAAGTAGAAGGTTTAAGTTCTTAAAAGTGCGAAATTTGGATACAGAATCCTCTGAATTACAGATGACCAAGGAAAACTAGTTGAAGAAAACTCTTCAAATATCGTTATATGTCATAAAAAATTGTGTCAAATAAAATTAATCTTATAGAGTATCACAAGCATGATCCTGACAAATACTGTTTCAATGAACATTGATTAAATAATGATAAAGCGAATAGCTCCAATACTAGTAATTGCTATTTAATTAGTCATTTTTCTAGAATTCAGCATAGATATGGTGAATGAGTCATTTACTTAAAAAATAATTTATGCACTGGGACATTTGATTGGCCTTTATTAAATATCGTTTACATAGAAATGAATTTGGAATGTTCTTGTAAAATAATAGTAGTAGATTGTTATGATATATAATAGGTCGCCTTACGGTAATTTGATAAATAATATTTATTGATGTATTAAATATATTATTACCGACAAAGCAACCTCTAAGTGACTTTGTTGTAATGTGTGGAGACTAATGCCAATGTAGTTGTTTGGTAACTGAAAAAAATAGGTAATGTTTTTTTTTTGAAAGGGGCCATGAAGTAATAGAGTAAATAAATTTCCCAACAAAAATTATGCTGTATTTGGCGATATCCCTATGCCATATCTAAACAAGGTTATTGTTAATGTGTCTTATATACTTTTTGCCCCTATAATCTTTTCTGTAAGTTCTGAAACGTTCCCCAATCATCTAAAGAGTAATTGTTGGGCCTATTTTTAAGAAATGCAGCTCCGAAACTGTAGAAAACTATAGGCAGATTTCTATACTTAGATCTTTTTACCAGATCTTTAAAAAAGTTGTATGTAATGTATGTAATAGGAGCTAGACTTTTTTAGTGTTCGTACGGAACACAAATGGGATCACTTCGATGTCTGTCTGTCACACCCGATTTTTTTAACCGAAATAAAAATAGAAATTGAGAGCCTAATCACAACCGTGTAGTTTTGAAAGTTAAATTTTGAGTTAAGGGATTAGTTTTTAATGGTCAAATCGGAAGTGAATACATTTTTTTACTAGATCATCCAGTGGGATGTCAAATGAAAGCTTATGAAAACACGAGTTCAAAAATATATATCATATAATATTTGCCCACACTTTTCTTTGTATTATTTTAAAAAAATCGCCGCCCCCCCACCCGATCTCGAAAAGTACTGATTAAAAAATTTTAAAAAAATTCAGAAATAGTCTTCATAAAGTGTAGATTGAGCGAGAGTCATCACAAGTGCATTACGTTTGATAATTTATCTGGTATAAAAAAAAAAAACTATAAAGACTACGTTTCTTGCATGGTGGATATTTTTGTAATATACTTTTAAGTACATTATTGTAACCAAGTGGCGAGTCGCTCTTGAACTGAGATATAATTTTATTTTATTTGTTTATAATTAAACAAATATTCAGATAGTAAATATTTTTCTTACACTTTTCGTACTAGATTCTAGATTGAGCTAGATTGATTTATTGGCTATTAGGTAGCTAAGATGT